>VXAB01000407.1:0-103867 GCA_013399175.1 Odontophorus gujanensis
AAGCCCCGGGGGGTGGGGGGGGGAGGCGGGCAGCGCCTCTCCCCTCCCTGCCGAGGTTCCGGCCCCGGCGGAGCGCAGCCTCCCCGGCGGGGCTGGGGCTCCCCTCAGCGGGGAGAGGCCGGAGCAGCGTCCCCGCTCCGCCGCCGCCGCAGGAGNNNAGGAGGGGAGCAGAGCTGCCCCCCAGCACGGATGCGGGAGAAGCGGCGTCCGGAAGGGTACGGGCGGCGACCCCCCCACCTCAGCCCACCCCGCCTGACAGCGGGATTCGCCTCTGTGCCCTTCGTACCCGCAGCTCCAAAGGACGCGAAGCGGAGCTCTCACCCCGACGCGGAGGGAAGGAGGACCCGACCCCTGTCAAAGAGATGCAGGCAGCACTGCCCCGTGGAGAGGTGATGAGGTAGAGGTGGTGTACGGCATGGGGACACGGGGAGCCGCCCTCAGGTTCTCTGACAGCTGTACATTTCAAAATCCTTGCAACAGACCCCTTTTTTGAAACATTTCCAGAGTCATTTAATTTAGTTTCTTAAAAGTTCTGCTGGGCTGCATGGTCTTACTACCACAGGAGTTAGAACGGTTGCCAAACATGGCTGAGCTGAAAGAGAGCATATCTGCAAGAGCAGACAAAAGTACTGCTGGGTGCTTTGGATGTGGTGAAGACGACTCACACCCATCCCTAACACCTGCACAATGGAAATCTTCCACCTTTTTGTTGGTGAACAGCCATGCAGGCCAGCCTGGGCTGTTGGACAGCTGATACACTTAATTATATTCTGATTCCTATCTTGGCTTCAACCCCATTTAAATTCCAACCTTACCCTTATCTCAGAAAGGACTCAGGAAAAGTAGGACAGCCAATAGCACACAGGCAGCAGGCCCTCTATGTCTCTTAAAGCTATTTCCAGCTTGTTTGAGACTAAGAGAAGCTGTAACCATATCTTTGCAGTAACTTCATGCCATCGAGTTAGCAAAACACAAACTGGTGGTTCTCACAAAGTTCAGTTTCTACCTTTGGGAACAGAAAAGAAAAAAAAAAAAGACCTGTAACTATTCTGCAAGTGTCTGCATTGGTTCTCTCATCTGATCTCAAACCACACGCTGCACATCAGCATCTCTGGTGCTTTCCTCAATGCATTGCTCTGTGTCATCATAAAGAGCAAACTGAGAAAAACTAATCCAAAATATCCACATCTCTGTTTTAACAACTCTTGGAAAGATAGCAGAGAAAGCCTGAAAAGAGTGTTTATAAAAATAATCATGCAAGCATTAGATAGATCTGGAGCTATTTTCAGCCTGTGCTTATTAATCATTTAAAGTAGATGATTGGAGTACCATTTGAAGAGCATTAGCTGTGCATTCTTAGTGCATGCAAACATTTAACTAATAATTCCATGCTGCATAAAAACATGATGTCCCATGAACTATTTTCACAGAAATATACAATTCCCTGATCAACCACACCTTGCCAGGCAATGAGGATCCCAGAGCAGAGCTCTGGATTTGAGTATACACAGGACAGCCTCCCAGCATATGACTCCTCTCATCAGAACATCCACAGCTGGGCAGCTACTGCAGCTGGGACTAATAACTGTAGAGCAGCACGAACAGTATCTGAAGATATTCATCCTCTACAACTGATTTTCAAATGATGGTGAAATAGCAAAAGCACATGGCTGTTTATCACTGTGATAAACAATGGGAGAACGAGCAACTTTCATTTCTCATTTTCAGCTCTCTTCTGCCTATGAGATCTTTTCCCATGAAAACATACATACATATATTTTCTTACAGCTTTAGAAGCTATCTTCTTACACAGAATTCATGACAGTTTTCACTGTCTTTCTTTGGATATCTCTTCACTGCAGTATTTTTTGATCAAGATTTTAATAAAACTGCAAGATAAAGCATGCTGCTTTATCATAGCAGCTCCAACTAATCTCCTATGATTCAACACTTTCCAGTCTGTTTCGGAGCTAAGGACCATTTCTGTTATGATTTTTCCTAAGCTCACTACACGTTATCTCCAGCTTGGGTACTTCTTTAAATCACTCCTCATTTTCCTGTTTATACTGGGGGATACAGGCATAGTGGAGGTGATCTGCTTTGTCAAAGTAATTTGAAGGAGCAGAGATCACGTAACCACCAAGCACTCTGACACTGTACATGCCTTAAGTTTGAATTATCTAATAATGAATTGCACTTGTCAGACCCTTCTTCTCAGGTTTCAGCTTCACATTATTTTCACAAACTAGAGCTTAATTTCCACACTACCAATACAGAAGAAACTTCAAGGATAATCTCAGAAGAGAAGGAACGATGGATGCCAATTCAATAGCTTATAGTTTGGATGTAATCCCATGGGAATGAAATAGCAATACGTATTTCAGTGTATTGATGAACTTTCTAAAAATAAATGTATATAGAACAATTTTTTTTTTATTTTTTTTTGTATCAAACATCATCCTCTGTCCCAATTAATCCATATGCACTCAGAGTTCACCTCGGAAGTGTTCACAGTGCCAAATGGCAACACTACAAATGGAAGTGAAGAACTCCTGATCTGCCAAAAAAAGTAGTAAATAGATTAAGAGAGCAAAATGCAATCGTATAAACTATCATCATTCCTCACAAAACAGGCAGGAATATTGCATCAGGAGTCTCTGCTCAGCAATACAGAGCTTAGTGAAATATGAGGGCTGGGAAGGATATTTGGAGGACCAGTATTTAACTTAGAGCCATCAAGTCATCACCCTCTTAACAGAGTCAGACATTTAATTACAAGAATGTTCAGATGCATTCTTAGTTGCTCTTAGGAAAAAACTCTCATGGTATCAGATGCCACCAAGCTGTGGCATGGGGCCAGCATCTGATACAGGAGAAAGCATATCCCTGTGAATCACCGGCGTGATCTCCTGCAGTAACTTCACACCCTCACGTCATAGGCTCTCAGTCAAAAGCCAACCAGTCCTACATCTCTGTTGTTTTTACAAGCTAAAGCAATGGCAGACAAAGGCTGTGACAGTAGCACATTCCCTGATGCTGCCATGAAGTCGTACAGTAGTCGTCCTGTCACAGTTCTGCACTACAAAGGTGTTTTTCACATTAAACCTTGGTACGTCATACATGCTGCAGAAGACAAGAAGATAAAAATTTGCCTTTCACTTTGTTTAAAAACCAAAAAAAGAAAAAATATCCTTGCCATAGGATTGGGATATTTTGAAGCTATTATTTCACAGTTAAAATTCAGCATCGATACAAAAGATGCCAGAGTTGAGTGCCAAACACATTACATCTACTCCTACACAAAATGCCCTTGAAATAGCCCAGCATCAAAAATTTGAGACTTCATCTGCTGTTAGTAGCAGAGAGACAGGACACAGCCTGAGCAAAGCTCCTGGTGGCTGATGCTGTTGGCATCTGTGACCCTAACTAGAAATAAGGTTGACTAAAAGCTACCCTTGATTTCTCTAAAAAATACACCTGGTGCTTCCCTGGCAAAAGGAGTTCCCAAACTAAATAAGTGGTTAAAACTGATATCAAGTTGATGATCTTACACCCAAAAAGTACTCAGTTGGAAACAATACATTTGGAATCTCGTGGTGGTGATCATAATAACTCTATTATAAACAAACAGACAAGCCCACAAACAAAACCCATCACTACTACAATAAAAAGTTGAAAGAATACAGCCAATGGAGTGAACATAATGCAATGATTATACATTTTCTGAAAGGACCAGTTATTGTGCCAGATAATTGTCCTGACTCATTTTCTCATAACTGAATAGTAAATCACAGCAACATTTCAAGAAAGACTCTGTTTTGAACTAGATACAATGATACATAATGTCCAGCATGTTGGGGGTTTTTTTTGTTTGTTTTTTACTACTACCTGTTTGACTTTGCATTCCAAGACAAATGTTGAGAAAGGAGACCACGGCTTGCAGGATCCTCAGGGCTAGCAGCAAAGTGTGAATGGCAAGGATAATGAAATTCTTGGATGTGGGATATGGGTCATTTCAGAAGCAAGAGTAAAATCCAAAAAAGTGGCAAAGATGTGAAGTGATATCTAAAGGTCAGTGGTGCAAAACAAGCTGACTACTGGCAAACTTGTCTCAACATTCCCATAAATTAAAAGTCAGCCCTGGCATTCAGAAGCAGCATCCCAAGGGGAAACAGACTCATTGACTTAAATACTAGTTGTCCTCTGTGGTTTCAGTGGAAATTTCCAGAATAAATATTACACCAAATCCCTAAAAGAAAATATTTATCAATAACAGAATTCTTGTTGCAAATAAAGATGGATTTAGAAAGGCAAACACAATCTACGAAATGGTCCCAGTGGTCACTGTATAAACATAAAGTTTAGCTTGCTGCTGTTTGGATAAGAATTATTAATTTGCTTTGAGAATAATAACATTTTAGAGTATCTTCTAAAGACGGAAGGATGTCTGTAACATTCATGCTCTTTTGTTGGAAGCCTCTTACCTTTAATATTTAAGGACTTAATGAAAAACAGTGCAAGGTCAAGGTAAATCTGTCAACACACATTTTAAGCAAGTTATTGTTTTAAGTCATGGATGACAGAAAAAACCACCAGGAACTGCTTGGATCCACTCAGGAGAGGCCACGTCACTGCAAAGGGAAGTTAACAGCAATGCTGTTAGAGCTCTCTGCAATTTATCAATGTGAAGTCCACTTTTCCACTTTCTCGGCTTCTGGCCCATACTTCAGCTAACAAATACAGCACTTATTTCTACAAAGCTCCCTGTAAGTAGGAGCTTTTAATCTCTTAGCAGTTATTACGAACAAGCTCTGAGGTGAGATGAGTGTAAGCTTTCCTGTCAGACAGACTCTGGTACCTCCAAGCCCATGTGCAAATTAATCCCACAGTTGCATGCCTGGCCCCCTGGTCTCAGGTGTCTGTGTGGTTAACTGGGTAAGGAAATAGCAGCAGCCATTAGTTCAGGTCCCCAGCATACGCGGCAGCTACATTTACATGTGATCTCACCAGTAGGTTCTAGTTCTTAAAACTAAGTGAGTTCTTAGCAGGGTGTAAGCATTTAGCATATCATCATGACTTATACCCACTACACCTAAGCACAACGCTGAACTGTGCAGCCTTCCTCTAAACTCGAGTGTGCATACACACTTGTAGGAAATCAAAAGGGAAATTAATCCAGCCAGATGGCATTCCAGGTTTCCTAAGACGTGTTAGGTATCACTATTTGCATCTTCCCATTATCTCGAGAGAAGTTTAATGTGACCACAGACCTACCTTAGGAACAGGGTTAACTTTGCACTGTTTTATAATTAGTTCCACATACTTGTCTATTGACCCTGGGCATGTAGCCTAGTGATGGGTGCAGACAGTGGAAAGGAAAAAAAGTAGACATAAAATTCATTACAGATAGAAGAAGTACAAGCCCTTGTTCTTGTTTCTCATCTAGCTTTTCGGTTTTTAAGTAGCACTTCAGCAATGTAGTAATCTACAGTATCTAGAACTTTGAGGTAAAAAGTTACTCCCAGTGTAAAACTCCCCTCAGACTCCCCTTTCATTTGCATCAGGATAAATTTATAGTGTCAACTGACATTCCAAATTAGAGAGAAGAAAACATCCCAACAGGTTTTGCATTAATAAGGTACGAGTGATGCTACGGCAAAAAAGACCAACATTCTTCTGGGCTGTGTTAGGCAGAGCACTGCCAGCAGGTCCAGAGATGGAATCCGTGCCTGGCTCAGTGGTGATGGGATCTCCTGGCATGCAGTGTCTGTGCCTCAGGGTGTCCAGTCCAGGAGAAGTAGGGACTGACTGGAGGGAGCTCAGAAGCAGTCGAGGGGACAATTAAGGAACTGGAGCGTGTGTCCTGTGAGGAGAGGCTGAGAGCGCCGCGTCTGTTCTGCCTGGAAAAAGAGGGCTCGGGGGATCTTACAGATGTGACTATGGACAGGAACAAAGATGATGGAGCCAGGCTTTTCTCAGTAGTGGCCAGTGGCAGCACAAGAGGCAATGGGCACAAACAGTAACGTGGGAGATTCCATCTAAACAGAAATGACTAAAATCACACTTTTTCTTACTTGTGAGGGTGATCAAACCCCATCACAGGTTGTCAAGAGAGGTTGTGGAGTATTCATCCATGAAGAAACTCAAAACCCAACTGGACACAATCATAGCAACCTGCTGGAGTGGAATGTGCCTTAAACAGGATGATTGGGGGTGCCCTTCAGCCTCAGCTATTCTGCATCCCATAGACATAAATGAAATCAGCTTCCCCACCATCACCTTCATTAAACAGATTTCTTTAAACATTTTTCTTATTCCTATCACAATCAAAATTGTCACATGCAGTTTTAAACCTGATTTCTATCAGTAACAATTCACTGACAAGGAGCATCTGAACTGCAACTTTCTAGGTAGCTTTTAACTAATCATCCTGGATAAGTCAACATAAGGATGGATTTCATTTTCAAATGCTTTTCTGGAGTGACTTCAGTTCCTCTGAGTTTACTGATGTTGGAAATACCAGTTATCACTGGCATATTCTAATGATAATGGGACAAGAACTGCATCAGGGATAGTCTTCAACACAGCGTCAAATGACAGCAAATGACAAAAATATCCCACCCACCTTGCCAAACGAAAAGAAAAAACAAAGGATTTAAGATTTAACCACCTCTTAAACTGTTTCTTATAAGTATGTGATAAGTTGGCACTAACAAGTCAATGGAAGAAGTACAATATCAGCCTCCTAAGACAAAATTTGCATGTTTTAGGTTTCACTTCCATGCTGACTCAAGTGATATTTCTCAGTTACTCTGCTATAGCTGCCAGACTGATGCATATTCTGTCCTCACTCCCAAACATCACCTAATGAGGCAAATATTACTTTTGCATATTATATCACAATGTGCAGATCTCATCAAAACAAACAAGACTTTCTGACTGGATAGCAGAGGAAGCACATTCTGGTGTGCAGAACTTCCAGAGCAGGGCAACTAAATGGGTTGCTAGGCACAGCTAGCTGTCCTCGCTAGGCCTAGAGAGCAGGGGTCGCAGCAGCAGGCACAATGTGGGGTATGGTAGAAAACAAAAGCTGGAACAGTGTTTGTATAGACTGGGGTTTGGTGTCCTTCCACGACAGCTTGGTCAAACAAGCCAAGTTGTAGGGAAATCCATGCTGCAAACTGGATGACTTGTTTTCTCCAGCAACAAACAGTACCAAGACTTTCTTCCCCCACATGGCTCATCTGGTTGCTCCAAACTGCTTCCTTACCTTCTCTGCTCGTGGAAAGGAGCAAGGTATTTTTCTGAGGCACTCAGTTCCAGGGTGAATGCATTCCACACCAAAGCAAGGAACCACCTCAGCAGATGAAGGGAGCATCATTCAGGGAGCAGCAGCTGCTGGGAGTCATGGCAGCAACGCCTTGATGGCAGGGAGTCAAATTTGGGAAAGCCACCACTAGCATCAGAAAGGAATGGCACAGCAGTCTGTGCAGGGTGTGCTGCTCTTCCCAGTTGGGGCCACAAGGGAAGAGCCCTGTTAATCCCAATGTGGTGACCACTCCAGCTGGCAGAGGCAGAAGCAGCTGACCAGCAGTGCTCAGAGCATTATCATCAGCAGTGCAGAGTCTGGCTGGAGGCTGTGACTAGTGGTGTTCCCCAGGAGTCAGTGCTGGGTCTGGTCTCGTTCAACATCTTCATCCATGACCTTGATGAGAGAATAGAGTCCACTCTCAACAAGTTTGCTGATGATACAAAGCTGGGAGGAGTGGTTGAGGCTCCAGACAGCTGTGCTGCCATTCAACAAGACCTGGACAGACTGGAGAGTAGGCCAGGAAGGAACCTGACAAGGATTAACAAGGACAAGTGTAGTCTTGCACTTGGGGAAGGACTAACTGCATGCATCAGTACAGCTTTTGGGGATGACCTGTTGGAGAGGAGCTCTGCAGGAAAGGACCCGGGGGTCCTAACAGACAACAGGTTGGCCATATATACCCTTGTGGCCAGGAAGACCAATGGTATCCCAGGATGCATTAAAAAGAGCACAGTCAGCAAGCTGGGAGAGGTGACTGCTCCTCCTCCTCCCCTACTCCACCCTGGTGAGGCCACATTTAGAATACTGTATTCAGTTCTGGCCTCCTCAGTTCAAAAAAGAACAAGATCTCTTTGGAATCCAGCAGAGGAGCATAAGATGATACAGGGGCCTGGAGCATCTCCTGTATGAGGACAGGTTGAGCAACCTGGGTCTGTTCAGCCTGGAGAAAAGAAAACCAAGGGATCTGATTGATGTTCATAAACATTAATCAGGGGGAGGCAAATGGATGAGGCCAGGCTCTTCTCAGTGGTGCATAACAATAGGACAAAGAGTAACAGCCTAGAACTCAAACATAAGTTCTGTACTAACATGGGGAAGAACTTCTCTACAGCACAGGTGACACAGCACTGGAGCAGGTTGCCCAGAGGGATGGTAAAGTCTCCTTCTGTGGAGATATTCAAGACCTCTCTGGACACAGACCTGTGTGACCTATTATTGGATACCTGCTTTAGCAGGGGTTGGACTCAGTGATCTCCTGAGCTCCCTCCAACTCCTGCAGTTCTCTGAAGGCATTTGCACAGAACGGAGGTAACCAAGATGGGCTGTCCTATTAACATGGGATCGAGGCAGACAGAGCAAAGTCGTGTAAATGAGGTTAACACTGTTCCTCTGAGTTCTCTGTTGTCTCAGGTTTATCTCTCAGGAACACTGAGGTTCATATTTCAAATACATATTTGATTCAATCTTATGTGAGCTTCAATAAAAATATCCAGACATGTCTGCCCTGAGGCAAATGTAAAAGGTTGAGGTGAGGCAGCAAGTCAGCTCAATGCACAGAACACTATTTCCCAAATACTGCGATCATTCTGCAATCTGAAAATAAGCACAGAGATTAGTGTATGTGCAGTTATGTATGAGCAAGAGGAACGCAAGCCTAACTATGAAGATATATTTGAAGAAAGGTCATTGTATTACATAGCACATCAGATAAACCCTTAAAGGAAGAGCAACTGTCTTCCATGTTACAGCAGAAAGATCATTCTTTAGAACTGTTCAGCTTATATACACACATTACTTTTAGCAAACTGTGATGCCATATATTACTCAGAAATTCTATATTAAGAAGTAATTATTAAAAAGTTCTACAGTTATAAGGGAGTGTTCAAATATTAATCTGTACTTTGTACAATATTCTTTTAATTATATAACTTACTGAATATGAGTAAAAATGAACTTAGAGGCATTTTCTTTACATTTGCAGCCATTGTGATTTCTCAGTAGTAGGCATACATGTGAAAGCATCATTAATATCTTATCTTTTCCCCCCCACTCCTATTCACTTATCATATCGCTACAGTGTAGGGAGATGAATTATGCATGATTTTTAGCGCTCAAAAGTTAATGAAAAGTTAAATACAACTTGTGTGTGTGATTGCACAAAGCACTTATTTGACCTTGCTAAGCTTCAAGAGGCATTCTAAGATTAGCCTGCCACATATTTCAAGTGTACAAAAACTACAAAATTCATTCTTAAAACACTAATACTGACTGTCTCATGCCTAAAACCTCATTATGTTCAATGTATTTATAGGAGGTGACTCAACTTTAAAGTGGATAAAGACAAGTAAACCCTCCTTCTTTTGTGTAAAAGAACATATTCAGATGCAACCTCGTCGAGCTACAACCTTCAATAAATCGCATTTTGTGTAGGAATGAAGAAAGTCTGTGCCTGTGTTGCCAGGTACAGTTTTTTGTCAGAGCAAGCTGTACAACACTGCAGCAGTGGCAATTTACAGTAGAGCAAATGTTTGGAGATAATGGGAGAGGGGAGCAGATAGGAAAAGGCGAAGAAGGGGAGAGACAAGCTGCTCAGCTCTTCCTTTCATCCTTTTCAGTTTCAGGAACCCCAGAAGCCCAGGATAACAACACGTTCATCCTCCAGCTCACTCCTGCATTTCCATCATTTGTTATGTCTCAACTCTAATGCTCTGCCTTCATTCTCTTATTTAAACACAGAGGAAAGCCAATTGCATGAAAGTGAATAGATAGACTAAGGGTAGAACAAACTGCCATACTTCCAGCAATACATTAACAAAACAAAAATAGGATGTTTTATTCTGTGCATTATTTCCTGTTGTGGGAGAACACGCTTTGAGACCTGACGTACCAGGCTGTACCGGTTCAATAGCCCTACAAGGAAGACAATGCTAAGAGTTGCTTGCATGTAACTATTTGTGAAAGAGACAGTATTTTGAGGAGTTGAAAAATCATATTTCTCTTGGTATATCTAAGAAGTTCGAGTCAGCAAGCTTGATATTAAGTACTCGAGATATAAATTTCATTAGATGTGCTCTACTGTGCTAAGAACTCTTGCACTGTGTTTCAGCTCCACGTGGCAGAGGTATATCCTGTCTTATGTCCTTTTACTAATAAGCTCTATCCAAAGAATGAGAGGGTGAGGGATGCTATACTGTTGTGTCTCACAAGAATAAACATAAATGAGCTGTGGGATTTTTGGTATCAATGATCCACTAGAGAAAATAGAATATCCAACAGAAAACCATAAGGGGCACCAGGCAGGTGCATGCATATCAGAAACCACAGTCCTTGTCTCGAATTCTTACTATTGACCTTAAAATCCTACAAATGTCTCTACTATTGTTATTTCTCAGTAAACTCAATTAAATAAATCTATATTTCCAACTCTACAGCCTATCTGTTTGTACTCATCATTGTATGGCACTGTGTTATTGCAAAGTTCCTGATTTCCAAAGTATAAATTCCTGGTCAAGCTGAACATATCTGACTGCCAGCTACAAAGATTTATTCCCCCAGATGCAACCATCTGTAAAATGTTCTCTACTTTTGCCAGTTCTGAATTAATGTAACACACCACAGCTTTTCTGGAGCTTTCGTATAAGCCATTTAATCAGGATGTTTTTAATCATGACATTAAATCTCACTGAAGGTTATATTTAATGCTGTATTCAACAGCCTGCTGATAAACCAGAGCATCTTACTGAAAACACAGCAATTCTTCCAGATGTACCTGGGCTTCCTACTAAACTCAAACAGCCCTAAGTGCTGTTTTTCAGCTTTGTACACTGGAAAACCACTGACAAACCACAAACGTCTGCTTCAGGAACTGCCTCCTGCTTGGTGCATAACAGCACCAAGTTGTGGTCCTCCAGTGGTGCCCAGGTTGGGCATCCTGCGAGATGCCTTTATGCTTCTCTGAGCAACATTCCTTCTTGTATCCCTTGATGTGCTAAACATACACGACCTTTAGGGAACGTACAGCTTTATTTTTTGAAAGGCAGAAGCTAACATTTTTCTTTCAGAAGCAAAAAAAAACAAACAAACAAAAAAAAAACCTGTATGATTTTATGTGGTAATGATCCTTCACATTCCGTAACTAGATCACTGTCTCCTAGATCACCACCACATCCCATACATTTCATGATCAGTGGGAATGTCTGAGTTTTGGTTGCAAGCTTCATGATGCTGAAACCAGAATGGAATAACACCCAGATAACTTTGCTATTGTTGACACTAACTGGTGTCACTACTGTGATTTCACTGTCCTACATCCTGGTACTGAGGAACAATTCCTTTTCAAATTACCAGTGTCACAGATAACCTTCCATTGCTGACGTACTAAACATCTCCATTTAATATAAATGAAATGAATACATTTATGTGAACAGTGATAAGGTATTGCTCTGAGAAACTCATTCCAGGTTAGGGAATATATTCAACAAAGCTGGAAAAAGTTATGACAATAGTCCAGGGTTGGTTCAGAAGAGATGTGAATACATGGAAAATTCCATTAACCTTACAACTCTGCACTTTGTTTAGAGCCCAGGATTGGAATTAATTTACTTTTTTTGTTGTTAAGATCCCATCATGGTTACCCAGGGTTTCATTTTAGTACAATACAGTTCTTGGCTTGCATTCAGTCTCCACTCTCCCCCCATAGTCCCCTTCCCATCAAACAAAACAGCTGAACTGCCCTCTATTGACAATATCCTGCGTACTACAGGAACATGCTGAGACCCCCACAACACAGAACTGCTTGCTACAGCTATGAAATATTTAATGACTCTTTTCAAGGGACTAATACATTTCAAAAATATTTCTTACTCCAAGTGAAATAGATTAAACAGGCAATATTTTAGGCATGTTATTACATAGGGATATTAAAACTTAAATATTTTATAATTACCTCACGTGAATTCCTTTGGCTTCTTGCTACTCAACACCCTACAACCATTTGCTTAAGGACACAGTCTTGCAATAAAGACTACACAGACTACATACACTCTGTGCTTTCTTCCCTTGTCTTCTCTTTCCTCATCATACACATTTGCATGGAAAGTCTTCACTTCATTCCAGCTTCTTTCCTTTCTTCTTCCTCTTATTATGATAGAAACTATTTAAGAATTAACGTGCTGCCAGCCATAGCGACTCCCTGGTCAGTATCTCTATTTTTGCTTTGACATATAACAAATGTTCACACCATGAGTGGCAGCTTTGGGAGGAATAAAGCAGAGCTGATGCTTTGCCACTGAGCTAAGCAGAAAGCAGGACAAGACTCACAGGCAAGTTAACATATCAAAGCCCCAGAAGGCAAACCTACAAAATAATCTATTTCTTGACCTTGAAGGAACCACATTCCTCATTCCACCACCAACTCCACTGTTCATGCCACACATTCACAACGTAACTAATAAGAAAAGCCACAGACTCATTTTTAAAACTTAACGCACATCACAAAAACAAGTGAGAAGTGGAAGATCACTTCCAACAGGCTGAGCAGCAAGGCTTCAAAGGGATTCCTGATATTTGAAAATATAAATACACATTGCTCAACTGTCAGCTGCAAAATGTTATTCAGCAAACAGCAATGTCTTATCCTTAGGAACTTCCAAGTGTGTCAGTGATGAAAAAAATGAAGATGTTAAGACTAGATTCACAGACAGCAACCATCACATTCCTATCCTTCAGGTTCAACTCAGGGCCCTGGACCTGCTTAAGAAATGTCTCTTCGACTCCAGTAACACCTTCAGTACCTACACAAAGAATCAGAATACAGGTGGAGGAAAAAAGTGCAGTAAGTCATCAAAACGAGCTCACCACCCAAGAATAATGTTGGAGCATGCACCACCACAAAAATAGGGAAAAGGAAAGCAATCGTTTTCAGATCATTAGCATTCTGCTGCACCTCTCATAGCAAACCTACCTTCATAAGCCTGCACACCCACTAAGAAACCAGCAGAAAATATTATTTACCCAAATAATAGAGAATAGTGCTAAATATTTGACAATTCTGTCCAACTGAGTGTTGGCAAGATCACTATAGTTCTTCATGGGATGCATTTTTTATTCATATTTTGCACTGGATGTTACTGTCATAAAAATGCCATTTGGACAGATCATTACATTCAGGTTTGTGCTACCTTTTTGTAGATCTTTTTCTCCATTTTTAACAGGGAAGATTAATGTTACTGGTTATTGCCATTTTCCTTGGAGGAAGTCACCCCTTTGGATTACACATAGCCTGAAATAGGCAGCGTCCTTTGTTATTGTGTTGTTGTTGTTTTTGTTTTTGTTTTGCTAATGTATGGAAGCAATAAAAATGAAAGCAAAGATACACAAAGCAGTGATCAGCAGTGGAGAGAAAGAGATTCAACACCTTCTGTAAAAACTGAGACTCAGAACTTCACAATATAAAAGGAAGGAATTCTAATACTAGACATAGTGTAGAAATAATATTAATCCTGCACTACTGACCACTACATACTTGAGCATAAATACAGATGTCCTGATACTATTCCTTCACTAGGCATTATTACATCCTTACATAATTAATCATTTATATCAGAAGAGACTTTTCTTCAAATGTACTGATTTGTCATACATTTTATTTCAGGATGGGAAAGCAAAAAAATGCCGAGGCTTTTAAAAGACCTTAAAAAAAGTGAACCACACTCTTTCCTTTGCTACCTCATTTGGGACATTAAGATCAGGAGTAAGCTCTTCCCAAACCAAGACAACGAATACTATATACAGTGACTTACAATAGAAGCTAAGCATTCAGATTTGAGTTTCTACTCTTAGCTGTTCTTTAGGACAAACAGTCAGCACACAGAAAAAAGAACAGTCTGGTCCCTTGTTCATTTTCTGTTTGTTTTTGATCATTTGTTTATCCCCTTTCTGTGCCTTCAATCCAGTCATTTTCATTCCCTTGGCAAAGCTGATGGTTTAAGCTAGACGTCAGTCATTCAACATCAGGTGAATGACAGATTCCTGAAGGTACTCAAATATTGCCACCAAAATCTCACTTATGAGCGTAAACAGTGGTAAACCACACTCAGGATAGCTTACTATGTACATTGTAACACAGGTCTCACCCACCTAACGAGCATCTGTGCTGGCAAGCCTCTTCCAGATGACAAAAATATGGTAAAAATTTAAGAACAAACAGGAAGTGCAGTACAAACATTTAAGCTGCAAAAGAAGTGTTCAGATCAGAATGATGGACACATTATTGTAGACATCTGAACAGAACATATGCCTTGGAACTAATAACTTATTTCATTCTTTCCACAATAATTTTCATAGATAAGCTAATGAGAGGCTAGAATTTTGTAAATACATACATTTCTAAACTTTTCTTTTCTTCAGGGAACAAAATAAATGTCAAAAATGAGTCAAAAAGGCTTTGAGAGATTCTTCCAGAATAACCTCAGCTCCAGAAGGAACATTCTGTAACCAAACCATTCATTGGAGCTCCTCTTCTTAAACCCATCCTTGACCTTAAACCCTCCTACACAACCAGGAGTGATTCTTCCAATTGGAAGGCTTTTCCTGATGTGACGCCTAAATTTCCATCCAATTTAACTTACTACTTCTTGAAGATGAGTTCATTACTATTCTTATTGTAATTATAATTTATTTATCTGTACAGTCATAGCTTTTTACCCTCATTCTTGTCTGCTGTAGACTAAACATAACAATTCTTTAAATCTTTCCTCATAGGTCACAATTCCCAGACCATATTCCTGCTCCCCCTCACTAGACTAACTCCAAATTATCAACATCTTCCTCATCTTCCTTGATACTGGGAACACTTAGTTCTCAAGCAGAAGGATCACCTCTCCCTTGTTTATACACCCAAGTGCTTTTTACTTATTTTTTACAATCGTTTTGTTTAGCAAGAGTAGGAAATTACTGGTTTTTGTTTAATTTCTAAGCCCCCTTTACTTCAAAACTATTAAAGAGCAAAGTAAAAATTTTTTTGCATGTTCAGCTGACAGAGTAGTCAACTTCTCATCTTTGAACGTTTATTCACTTCATCCTTGTCTAAACAGCGTCATGTCCATAAGCAGGATTTGCAGTATAAGATCTCCTAAAATAAATTTGCTGTGTTTCTTACTGTTACCCCCTCCTCCCACTTGCAATGCCTATTCACAAAGATCCTGTGATGGAGTTAGTGCTATGAATCACCCAACACAGGCTCTACCTTGAGATTTTGACTGCCTTCACATTTGGAAAATGAATGACTGGAAAAGTAAAGGAAATTTGTCTTTCAGGTATATTTCAAGTGATATTCCTTGGAACCACCTTATGCACAGATGTCTAGCTGTCATCCCTGATCAAACAGAGCAAACAGCAAGTGCCAGGCTGCGTTCCTACTCACTGGGGAGATTTTAGCAGCACTATTAGAATACTAAACAGAGCTGCGAACAAAGACCAAAATTAGGATAACACATACAGAATTGCCTCATCTCTGATCCAAGAAAATCTTTAAGTACATTTAGGAGCAATTTTATCCTGATGGTATCTGCAAGGGATTTTTGAAGTCTTCTGAGGAGCTCTGTGACTCCTGATTGAGAACTTCATACAGTGACTAAAACTTAACTGAAATAGGAACCCTTTTTTCCCCAAATTACATAAAAGCTATAATTACTTTGGTTCCATAAACATTTTAACTGGGGAAAACACTGGATAATTGAAGACATTCTCCCCCAGCATCAGTTAACCACCACTCCTAGCACAGCAAGAGTGAAATTAACTTAAAGTGTTCGTACTGTAAAGCTGCTTCTGTATGTGGATGATACTGTACTCTCCTTTCATTCCATTTCTCAAAGAAAACAACTGAGACTATTCTGAAGATCACCCTTTGTTACACAGTTACATTATATTTCCCTCCAATCTCTTAAACCAGTGTCAGGAGACTATTCCGTAAGAAATCAGGTTTAAAAAGCACAGAAATTGCTCAGTGTCAATTACCAACCACAAGGATACCCTGCTTCACTGAGAAACAGAACATACTCTGAGCTGCAGAAGGGTTGCACAGCTGATCAGCCACTGTTCAACTTGCAACACGTTGCTAAACTATTTTTTTCTCCCTAAAACCAGTTTTCTCACAGGAATTTACATGCAAAACGATTCCAACATTCACTGCTTTCTTTACTGCATAAAAACAAAACAAATACAAGTTTTTTTGCCTGCTGCACACACTCACCTGATGAAGAGAGTAAAGTGCCTGTGCTGAACTGGACTGACCCACTGCTGCAGCTGGATTTATTCTGCAGAAAGATGGAAACCAGATGACAGGGAAGGAGCAGCTCTGTTGCTGCCCCACATACACCACTGAGCTGGTGACTCTGAGCAGTGGGACAAGGACATAAGCCTGCTGCCAGTCCTGGTTGACATCAGGGTCTTGTTGCACTCTCAGGGGGTGCCAGCTGAGATGAGCTAGGGCAGGAATGGGATGGGTGTGGAAACACTTCGAGCCCAAAGCAGAGACCCAATGGACAACCATTTGAGACTGGGTGAGCATGGGGAGGGAAGAGCCACGTGTGAAGAAAAAACAGATGCCTCAATTTTCCTTCTGCAAACCACAGCTGGATACAGCGACAGTAACAATCTATTCTGTACCAGTGCCTCCAGCTCCCCCACAGCAAAGAGCTGGTTCAGCAGACCAGCTGCTGCACATCACCAGACACTGCACCCATCTCAGTAGACAGAAACAGACTGCTATCAGGTGAAGGCAGCAGCAGCAGGTTACAGCAGACTGCATCAAGATTCAAGGATACAAACGCCCGCAGAGGGCAATAAATGGTGCAGCAGTTCAGTGAGCACTGAGACAGCATTTTTCTCCACGTAGAGAGGCAGCCATGGTCCAGGGCCTCATTTATGTCATGAGCTATTGAAGAGAAAATTTAATTGAAGTATATAAATACTGAAGAGTATTATATTGAGTCTAACCAATTGAGTTACAGAAGTCCATTCAAAAATCATTCTAAAATTATCAGGAAACTTCCCAACTACAAGAATCCATGAGATATATTCTCAGGAAATTATCAGATATTATCTTACACTAAAAACAGATGTGGAGAAGAAAGGTTGAGAAAGCACTAATTCACTCAAATGGGTTATGACTTTTTCCTAAAATTCTGTCAGCATCTTTTAGAGATGGACCACTGTCAACTAACAGAGCAGCAGTTGAAAATAGCATTAAACTAACTGTGCCTTCTTTTCTTTTAGTTACATGCTACTTCTGTAAAACAGTTAATGTAAAGCATTTTTAGAAGCATTTTCAGTAGTGTCCTCTGATAAACTCTAGTCTCATTCTCCCATTACCTGTCCTAAGCAAATATACTTTCCCCCTCTGCCTACCTTCACTGCCTCTACCAGAGCCAGAAATAGCATTCATGGGCATTTCCATCCTTGTGGTGCAATCAGACTGGAGAATGAGGGCACATCTTTCTGTTCCAGACATTTGCAACATGACAAGCATTTGAGTGCAGACAGAAAACCATGTCTGAGAAAGTAAGAGCAACAAGGCAAAATGAAAACAACAACAAAAAAAATAAATGGAAGGAGGAATGGAGCATGCACTACAGGAAAGGAAGGAAGCTGAGGTGAAGCAGAGCAAGGGAATTGCCATATACAACTCTCACAGTATGAACATGTGGAAGTGCTTTCCTATTCTGGTATCACTTACACAGCATGAATACACCCCAGCATCGTACTAAGGTGAAAGACATACAGCTATATAACATTAAGACAAATTTAGAGACATCTGTATCTATTCAATGCTGAGCACCAGGTACACAGCATCCCTCTATTAAGGCAGCATCTCAGTCCAAGTGTTACACTACAGGTACAGTCTGTGCCTACACTGCAGAAACTCTGTAAAAGCAGCTCAACATTCTGTTATCTTTTTGGCCACTTTTGTCTCATTTTAGTGAGATTATAAGCCCACAGGAAAGCACTGTTCCACATTCCTGCTGCACACGACTTTACAGTGAAACAGGATGAGAAAAAACTATGCTTCACGTCTAACTTGTACTCTGCCCTCCTTGTCTTGAAACAATTTTGACTCCCTCTTATTTTTCAGGTTACTCTACAGAGTATGGAATAAACTTCACTGCACCGTAACTACTCTGAGAATCAGATGGTGGGTAGGAAGCTTGTGTTGAAGCCCACGCTGCTGATGAAGCAGGATTCACGCAGCCTCATGCCCTAACTAGAATAACTGCAGGTCTACAAAAGCATAGCCTTAGCTGACTCAAGTCTCAAGGTACCACTGAGGATTATTTCAAACATGTGCCCCTTGTGTAGGTCTCCAACTAAAGGACACAGAATTACCAGCAATATTTTGCCTTCTGCCCTTCTCCTTTGAATCAATAATTTAAGCTCATTACCTTTGTCTGTAAGTTTTGTCAGCATGCCACGGTGCATCACAATCACTGCTACTCTGCAGAACATCTTTATAGAGAAAGCTCCTGCACAAAGTTAAGGAAAAGCCCTTTAGCATTCAACAACTAATTGACAGAAAATCCAAGAATGGAAGATTTTCTGTTTGTAACTTAAAGTCGATTCACAGATCTTGGCTGGGCTTTACGTTCACTGGAAAGCACATATAATACAGTCCTTCCACAGATCTCAGGCAGCCAACATCCTTAGGAAAAAAGTGACACATACACAAAATCATTAATCTTGAATAAGTCTTTAAATAAAAGGCAGGTAGATTGTCTCACTGAAAATGAAGTTGCACTGCAGTCACTTGCCTTTTTTGTTTATTCTCCCTAAACAGAAAAGCAAAGTCATTCTGTTTATGAACAGCAATCTTACCTTCACAGAAGGAATGAGCTGAACGTTTTTTACGTGATAAAAAAAGCCAATATAAATGGAAGGCCCATTTGATTTCAGTGTCAAAAAGACAAACAAGCTGACTTAAAGGGAGAAGTAGAGGACGTCCATTATTCGTTAAACTGAACAGCCAATGATGGAGTAGGTTCAGGCACTGACATTTCTTATACTGATAAAAATAATTTCATGTAAGCTGAATGCCAGAGACTTGATTTACTTCAAATGAACACTTACAGGTTCCAATATGGTTCAGTAAAGCACAGTAGCTACACAGAACATTCATTTATAAACATTTCTACTAATATAGGCTTATCAAAAAAGAACGTTTGGTTTATGTTCATAGTTAATGTAAAGCTGAAAAACAAAGCAATGGAAAAACACACTAAGCAAGACAGTTATTCTTATAAAGTGTTACTCTATAAATATTTTTGTTTGCAGTTTATGTAATCATGTTCTTAGGAAGCTAATAAAGGCAGAGCAGTGAGTTCCATATTCTGCACAGAAGCAAACTTCAACACCAGTGAACAACACCGAAAGGCAGTGAGACTTAGATGCGGCTGCAGTCATCTGAAACTAGCCAAAAACATCCTCAAGCCATACAGGGGCTGCCTGCTGTTTCACTTGCTGATAGACACACAGGTTAACACAAGAACATTTGGCAAACTGCATCGCCCATCATAAAAAATAAAAAAAACAACACAAACATTATGTAAAACCTGCTTTGAACCTGAAATCAATCCAAACAACAGTCAAAACAATAACTAAAACTCTCTATCACCTGATAATACCACAACCCAGTCACGACCATTCAGTATGGACATTTCCAGATTACACACTGATTAGGTTTTACCTGATTCGTACGGAGTGCTACGCATTATCTTCTCTAGAAAATGTAAGGAAGTAAAATACTCTGAACATAGAGAAATGAGTTTGCAGGTGAAGCAAATTTATTGTTTGAACTGTTGAATTCAGGGAGTATTTTAAATCAACAAACACACACTTCATGAAAATCCAGCTAGTATGAAGGAACAAATCCAGGTAACCCTTTAAATTCAAAGCTATTGTCACAGGGTTTATGCATCACAAAGCCTCGTAGGTAACCCATGGTTTAGAAAATCAAAGATGCCCTCTGCAGAAGGGCAGGCAGAGAACAGCATGACTGAGGTACTAGTCCCACCATTTCTTCCAGGCAAATTACTGCATAGATATCTAGGGTTAAGGAGTTGAACATGTTTCCAAACAGCTTTTACAATATTGTAAGAGAACGATGAAAATACATTGTATTTGAAACCAAAGAGCAGCATATTAGACATGCACTGGTAGAAAACATCCTGTGTGCGATCTGAGATGCTAGAAGTACCATACAGAACTCGGATGTTAATCTAAAAGCATACTAATTTGATTTCATTTTCTGTGGAAAAAAGTCTACACGGTCTTATTCATAAAAATGGAACTCTCAACATTCAGCTGTGGTGGGTATAACACTGACATATACAGTCTTCATGTTCAGGTTCTTCATGGAGATGTCCTTTGTGATCTCTGAACCAAACAGAAGAAAAAAAGAGATACAGAAGACAGTTAGTGCTTTTTCTTATAGGTAAAACCATCAGTGCATTTGTTCTTTACTCGCAGTCCTACTGGTTCAGTTGAAATGGGACGTGGACAGAAACTGCTTAGCTCCAGTTCCCTCCCACTGCAGCACTGTACGTTAAAGGAGTTGCCACACGTCAGGCACAGGGAGCACAAGGTGCTGTTCCAGGTTACAAAGAATTGTTTCTGGAAGCACACCAGCCCACAGCTCCCTGCTTCCACCCCACACAGAACAGCATCATTCCAGAAAACTGTTTTGTAATGCAATAATAAAAAGTCAACAGCACAGCACAATGCACTGAAAATGCACTTCCTTATAAACATTATATAATGGTCAATGTAGGACAGATCACAGATTCATCTCCTCTAGCAACATATCACTAAATGTTTATGAAAGAGTACGAGGAGATGCATACATTAACTTGACTTCTTAAGTACAGCAAGGATTGCAGTAGCATTTGCAATAAACTAATGTTGCTATCTTGTCAATTTAAGTCATTTCATATACTTTGGAACAATAACAGGATGAAGACTCAACCACCAAACTTCTACAAAAGTAGTGTATTTCCATTGTGATTGTTTAGGAAATACAAATCGTAATACTGTTGTAAGGTATCATTTCTTTAGCTGCACAACTAAAAAGCTGATGAGAACTGGAAACTTCTTGCCACTATGCAGAGAGCATTTTTTCCAAGAAGTGAGATGCTTGCTAGCTCAAGATTTCCCAACACCCACCAGCTGCAGCAAACTACACCAACAACACAGCAGCTTGCTTTTGTTCCAAAGCTGTACCTCCCAGTATTCAAAACAATCCAAGTAACAAATATACCAGAGATCTCTACTAAGAAACTTCAAAGTGGTAACCACAAATACTGAAACCAAAGCAAAAGAAATTCAGGGGGTTACTGGGCAGCTCTGCACATTAGAATTGCTACAGACAACATAAGCAAATAAAAGATAATTTTAAATTTTGGCACTGGTGCTAGCACAAGTGACAGATTAATAACATACAGAATATTTGGGTGTTTTCAGTGGAAACAATTTTGCAGCGTACTGCACTGTGTCACGGTACTGATGTCTGATATTCATCCTGCTCTAGCTTGGGCTCACCTCCAGCTGACACAGACCAAGGCACTGTGTGTGGAGGGGGGAGGCAAACCTATGAAGTGCATCTATGGAGATAATGCAAAAGCAGTTTGATTCTCAGTAACAGTGTGCAGCTGGAAACTGCTCCAGCAACAAGTTTTGTTTCCACAGAACGGTACAGACATTTCTTCCAACATTAAGGTCCTCATCTTTTCTTGAAAAGCTTTTCATAGACTGAGCAGATACAGCCTGCAACAAACTTCAAATGCTACCAGTTAAATAATTGAGAAGTCCATATGGATTCTTCTGATGGTACCATTTTAAGAGCTCTGAGTGCAGTGCTCAGCTTCGAGCAGCCCAACACCCATTTACAGACAAGTAAAATCCTATCCAGAAATTAGGGTTTTATTCCCTCACTGACATTCCTCTACTTCTCACAAAACTTTTACAGCATTGTGTAGAAAAAAGTTACTTTGGTCTGAAGAAGCAAACTATGAACTTGGTCTTTATGTTTTTCTCTGTTGTTTAAACCACAGCGTCATTGCCAAGTTGCATGGTAGAAGTGAAACACAAACCAAAATCCACAAATCCTGAGAAGCAAGACATTATATGAAGCTGCTACTTTCAGCATTAGTACAATAGTCACTGTTAGAAACTGGAAACTTGATTCCTCAGGATGAGATAACGACATCCTATTTTCTGTGCTAATCCCTCTAAAGGAAGGCTCTGCCATTAGCACACTAGAAAGTGCTGCCCCTACACCGTATGTGTAAGAGCTACCTGTAACTTTGCTGCTTCAACCTTATGGATGTGCAATGCTCACCACTTGGATGTTCAGTTGGACTCAATCCTTGCCAGTCCCTTCCAACTGAACTATTCAGATTTCTAATTTGAAGAACGCTTTTCCAGTACTCCTGAACTAGAGAGTGGAACAGATTTATTTCTGAAAAGCTGGCAAGATTTTATGCAATAAGGAGCAGATGCCCAACTTCATGTACCTGACAATGTTTATAAAGGTTCTGTTTTCAAAACTGATAACTCATTTTCCTCTAAGTGATTTTTTTTCTCTTTTTGAAAAGGTTTTTTAAATGAGATTTTCTATTCATAGCTCATTTTCATTGAATGATTCAAACAGCTAACAGCATGCTTATTTTTATTAACATATTTTCCCAACCAGCAAAAGATACCAGATTTTTGTTTTCAGAGCTAAAACACTGGGATATAGTGATAAGATAAATAAGGGATTACAAAATAACAACTAGACACACAATCATTAACTGAACTAACGCTTTCCAGAAGCACCAAATACAACTGGCTCTATATGCAGCATTTATCAAATAAAAAAATATCAAGATAATCACAGGATGGTTTAGGTTGGAAGAGACCTTAAAGATCATCCAGTTCCAGTTCCCTGCATGGCCTGGCTGCCCCCCAGCTTGAGCTGCCCAGGGATGGTGTCAAACCATGACAGATGGGCACCCACAGCTCAGGGCAGCAGTGCCAATACCTCACCATCCTCTGAGTGAAGGATTTCCTCCTAACATCTCATCTAGATCTGCCCTCTTTTAGCTTAAAGACACTGCCCCTTGTCCTATCACTGTCAGACTGTGTAAAAAGTCACTCCCCCTCCAGCTTGTAAGATCCCTGCAAACACTGGAAGGCTGCAGGGAAGGCTCTGGGGAGACCTCACTTCTCCATGCTCAACACCCCCACTCCCTCAGCCTTTCTTCACAGAAGAGGTGCTCCAGCTCTTCAATCATCTTGCCCCCCCCCCAAGATAAACTACGACCATTTCAGTACTTAAACCATTAAAAAGTTAT
Organism: Odontophorus gujanensis; assembly: GCA_013399175.1. Taxonomy (NCBI): domain Eukaryota; kingdom Metazoa; phylum Chordata; class Aves; order Galliformes; family Odontophoridae; genus Odontophorus; species Odontophorus gujanensis. The sequence continues at coordinate 23,695 of VXAB01000407.1, forward strand.
GAAAAACACTACACTGTGAGAATTACATCTAAGATAACAGAAGCATAGCTGTAATGCATAAGCATGTGCTAGCTACAGAATTAAACCTCCAGGACCAAGTTCTCTATCTGCCGAGCCTCAAAATGATCAGATGAGGTATTTTAGCCTTTGAAGACTTAAAAAAAAAAAAAAAAAAAAGATCTTTCAAATCAGCATGAATTATCAGTTTATACAATATTTAAAGCTTAGATAGTTTTGCAGAATTGAGACCACAAATTGTGACAGTGACTCCATGGATTTCCCTTTTTGGCTAAGGTATTTTAAAAATCCTTACTTATACTGATACTTAATGGCTGTTTATTTTCCTGTTTTGACAGTTACTTCGCTCTTTAAAAGCTAGAAACTTTCATACAATAGTTATTTTAATATCTTAACTAAATAAAATGCTGCTGTGAACTCATTTGCCCTCTAACAATGACAGACAAATAAAATCAAGAATTAAGTGCAACATCAATAACTCCTGACTGGCTACATTCCTAGTCTGCCAGGTTGTACAAATAAATACTTTTTTTTTTTATGCTAAAGTATCATTTATATACTCTAGTTCTTACACCTTGCACTGTTTCCTAAGCACTACACTCCTCACTTCTGTTTGTTATCTCATTTTACTTCACATCAGCTCAAACTATCACTAAATTTTTATCAATATTTGAGATCCACTTACAAAAACAATTTTTGAATAAACATTACAGGTCACACGAGATGCTACTACTAATAAAACAACAATAAAACACACTTCACTTGAACTGTATCTAAGTTTAAATATCATCAAGTCATTAGAAGGGTGACCCTAGTTTTAGCAGTTAACATTCCTACCGCCCTTATCATCTGACAAGTATCTCCTAAGATTTGGAACCTGTTTTAAATAAGATGTTTAACTTCTGGGAAGGTAACCTGACACACAATAAGTTAACCATAAATGTTATGCAGCCCTCCCACACACCTTGTACATCACGTCACTGTGATGAAGTGGAGACAATCCTTTACCTGATTTCATCCTAAATTGCATTTTTCCAAGTCCACAGAATTACCTGTTTTAGTTTATTCATGTTAACATGTAGTTTCCAACCCATTTTCCCTGTAAAGTGCAGTGCCTTCCCATTTTCACAAGTCAGAATTTTGAAGCCTCATCACCTGACAGTGGTTTTAGAAGATTCTTTACTATTTCAGGTATATATACCTGTGATTAAAGCTTTCTATTTCCCAGGTGTTCCAAGTGAAACACAGCTGCCACGCTACATCTAGTCTGACCTATGCAAACTACTCTGAAACAGAAGTGATTCTATGATATCCTTCCCTCCTGACACTCCCTTTTTCCAGAAGAAAATAAAAAAAATGCATCTTCAGGGATCTGAGTGTCACAGGAGAAACGTGAGAAGATTCTTAATATATTCACTCTTTAGATTTGCTCAATTCTAGAACAAGATTCACTGAGTCACAGCAGCACACAACTACCATTTCCATTGCCAACTGATCTTTCTATTTCAAAAGAAAGAAACTTGCAACAGGTAGCTCTTGGCCATTTTGTGAAGGGAATATATTATAACTCTGATCAAGAAAATGTGTGCTTGTAAGATTTTAATAAATCAATCAGGGAATTACTTGGCTAAATTAAAAGCTAATGCACAAATAGTATGCATTCAGTGATCAAATTAACCTTGTTGAGAGGTTACATTGGTTGCCTCTCAGCAAAAAAATTCCAAGTACCCACTGAGTGAACTTAAAAGTCTGTGCTTACCCTGAGTTTCTGCTTCATCCAGAAACAATTTTAGCCTCCTGCTTCTGAGCCCAAAAACTTTTGCTGTTTCATGCAGTAGACCGTGGTACGTTAATCCATTCTGACCAACAGGGTTTTCCATTAGGAGAGTTCCCACTGTTCCTTTCTGACACTCTAAACAAGATAAGTTAAATGATTATTGATGGGGAATTATATTATTTACCTTGGTAAACTGAAATTCAGGACTGGTTCCTTCATTTCTACTCTCTCTCAGTAGTCCTGTGTAATTAACTGTAAGTCTACCTACAGATATTCATTAAGTAACTTCATGAACTACAGAACAAGAAGCGTAAATATTACTGATATTTTGACAAAAGAAAATCTTGCAAAACTCCTCACTATGGTCAACTGGATAACAAGAAATATTTCAACATGGGACACAAACCACTAACAAGTACAGAAACTCAGAGAGCACATTGTGATGAACAAAACTCCAGCTAAACAACACATTATGTCCCAAGTATGTTCCCAGTAGCACCTGCAGGAACTCAGAGGCATGGACAGTCCAGAAAGGACTCATACAAGAGCTGAGACTGAGCAGGTTTCCAAGTACACAGTTTTTCCAATGAGAGGTTTCAAAACGGAAGCAGCCCAACAGACAAGCAGCTGGGAAACAATTTCATGCACATATGTATGCTCCAAGATCAGGCTGATAATACAATTCTTCTGGCTTTTAAATAGCAATAAGATGTTTTACAGGCTGTTTACAATGTCTAGGTGAAGAGCTAGCTCCTCCTTCACTTCCCCATTCATTTCTGGTATAATTTTAGACTCAGCCTTTTAAAATAAGCTGCACAAAGCTGATTGTCAGAAGTAGGAAAGCAACGCAGAAGGGCTCTTGTTTAAATACCAATTCTTATCTGAAGCCAGGTCTCTTCTGTCTTTCAGAAAAATATGGGGAAAAGCAAGATATAGATGCTGTTTATTAGAAAGTACACACTAAAACCAAAACCACCATGTCCAAAGGAACATGTATATACCTATCTTCATCACTAAGAGATGCTGTCCAATCCTCCTATCACAAAAACCTCAGCCTGTAGTGAGGAGAGATCAGTATCAAACATACCTTGTGGTTTTGCATTTACTAACTGCAAGTTGATATACTGGCAGAGAAGAGCATCAGGAGAGTTGATGAGAGCAGGTGCTGACCCCGTTGTCACATGCAGTGTCTTTCCACTGAGACTAAGCAAGTCAGTTTTGTTTATCAGTTCTGAAAAAGAAAATGAGACCAGTCATGTTATTACAAGGGAAGCTGAGGTCCAGCTTTCACTTCATTAGCAGACAGTAAGTCTTTGTAACTACTGACTCTGGCATGGAAACCTTTTCCTCTCTGCAATTACTTGTTCAAGAAAGAACTTCTCCAGTCTGACAAATGGAATTTACACAGAAATAGGTATTAATAATGCAGAGTACAAAATCTGCTATGGGAATTAGTTCCTACATCCCACTTCTTATGCACATAAATATGTAACGCGACTACTTAATGCAATAAAAACAAGTTAAAATAAGCAAGAAATCATTGACTTAAGCCAAATACTTCTATCTCATTAAATTATGACCGATGATCTTTGCCCCTCCCATGTCTTCAGTAGCTGAAGCAGCATTGGACACACACTCTCATGCAACATCAGGATCTCTCTCACATTAAACTCCAGATGACAGTAGGTTTATGATCAGTAGTAGCTAGCTATATTATAAATAACGTCCCCTGCATTAATATTTGTGTGTAACATCAACAGTTATGATTCAGTAGACAACTCCAGTCATGAATGGACAATCATAGGAAACAGAACTTGTATCTGAAAGCACAGAAGCATCACCAGTGCCCTGTAAGCATGCAGATGAGAAACTAACGAGGTATATGAACATGCCTATCTAGCACAGAGGTAAAAAGACAAAAAACCCCACCCTGTTGATAGCCACAAAACTGAAGAAACAAGCAATATTACTCTCGATTGCATCTATAGAAAAACTCCAAAGACCAATCTAGGAAGAATTAATAAATTTAATTTTTTTGCCCATGTATACAGTGCAGGTACACAACACTCCTTCCAACATGCTTTCCTTCCTTACCAGAGCTACCTGCGTTTCACAGAGACTCATTTTCCATCAGTTTGTCTAAATGAATTAGAGATAGACTGAAATGGCACTTTTTTTTATTAACAAAGATGTTTATAAATTTTAAAAATGAAGGAAGAGGTAAAGAGCAATCAGGGGATATGCCTTCAAAATTTTGCCAGCTGACAGAAAAAGTGCACAGAAACACGGAAGATTTATGGGACCATCCCAGAGAAGAAAGTAATGAAGGTTTCCCATTTCCACTCTCAGACTGGATCTAAGAAAGATTTCTGCTTTCAAAAGATAAAACACCACCACACATTTTCCCAGGTTTTGCAGCATCTATATACCAGTGTACAAATAAATCTCCAGTACTTCACATAGACTAGAGTTTGGTGGTGTTCTATGAAAATCAACATAGGCACAAGAGGGGCTTCACTTTTGGTGTTACTTGCAGGAGAGCAAGAAAAAAAAAATAATCAAGTGGAGAATAAAAAAAACAAGATTTCATCTCAAAAAGGAGCCACAGCAGGTTTTTCCTAGCATAATTCTAAAGCAGCACTGTTTGCCATTTACGTGCAATTACTAGGTAATAGGTGGGAGGATGCACTGGAGAGTAGACTGCTTGACAGAGCAAGAGCAGCAGCCCAAGTAACCCACAGCTCAGCATTACACAGCTGCAGTGATCTGTGCAGGTCAACAGGGCACAAGCTACAGAAACCACCATTTGCACATTTAATGAGCCCAGCATTTCGCATTGCAGGACCACTGACATTTTCACTAAGCTCTCATGTACACAGTGCTATCAACAGACTGTTTGTATACCCCTCTAATAACAGTAATAAGCAGTCAGGCACATTTTTTTCATATGTAATGTTACATGATAACAAGCAGATATTGGAAGTGCTCATCAATATTAAAATCACTTTTTAAGTCAGTACTCCCTGCAGCTGAGATTTAAGTGCCAATGCTCTCCTAAGGTTCCTTACAGTCCCACGGCCTTCTAAAAATTCAAGAGAAAAACACCTTTTTGTACTCATGCTCAAAAAGCAATGCTAAGAATACTATTTAAATAATAAGCCACGTGAAAATCATTAAAGATAAAACAGTCGAAGTTTGGGGGGGAAATGCTCTTTGCCTTGGCTCCCCTCCCTCTTCTAAAATCCCTCAACGATTTGCAGCTTCTTGCAGTCTGGGAAAGTAACAGACTCATTTCAAATGGGTCTTTTTCGATATAGGCTACTTTCATAAAAGCTGAGCACAACCCAAAGCACTCACAGCAAGAAGCACAGAACACTGTCAGCTACCTAGAGCAAAAAAATCCACCAAATCTATTTTTACAATCTGATTTGAACCCACTCTTTGCTTTAAATAACTAAAGTAGTAAAATGACACAAATTCTTTTTTTTTTTAATTTCTCCTGAAGATCAGTACAAATCCCACGACCTCGCTCAGTGTTTGCACAGTTACTCAAAATGCATCAAATTCACTGTTGGGGAGGAAATGTTAATCCCATTATTTCAATGTTCTACTGAGAAAGAGGAGTATGACATATTTTAGCTTGCAAGAACAGCCTGATTTTATGTCATTATGCAACCCTAAGTATATCTTTGTTACAATTAGAAAACAAGATAATAAAGTATTGCAAGTAAAGTGGACAGGCCTAGAAATCACAGGGAAGAAAACAAGGAGCCAGAAATACAATTTTACTAGGTCACAATTTTATTAACACATGTGGGAACAATTCAGCAACCATTTGTTCAGAGTGCATGACCTCTTCTTTGCAATACCTCCTGGGGAGCAGCTGAGAGCAGCAGCCCTATCCAAAGACACCAAGGGCCGCAGGCAGAGCTCAGCTAATGTTACCTGAGCAAAGGTTGGGGAGATAAAGCACAGGGACTGCCTCCAAGGTGAACAGAACATCAGGAGTTCCAGTTCTGTTCCCTAACACCCATAAGAGCCATTTTCTGTTCACATGCTTGCATTTAACCCCAACTCCTCAGGGAGCCCCATCTCTTACCAATCGATTCTTGCTTAAAACCTCTGCCAAAAATAAATTTGATAATCAGAGCTTTCTGAGGGAACCTCCATGTCATTAATAAGTGAGCAGGGAAAATACTCTCTCTGCCCTGATCACTTGCAGAGACTGAAGGATTCAAAGCAGCACGCCAAGAACAGCAAAAGTGACATGGAAAGGAGGAAATGAAGCCTCTGCCACTATAGTTGAAAAGGACCCTTGGGGATGGGGGAACATTTACATGTTCTCTACCACTTTTCTTTAGTGATTCAGCATTAGTAGACATGCAGCATATCTTTGTCCTCTTAGTGTCAGAAAAGAAATCAAGCATCCAGGCTGCTTATATCCTCAACTCTTCTTGCCTTTTGCAGTTCAACTCTTAGTGCCTGTGATGGTATCACACTGTTAGTATAACATAGATGCAGAGGTGGATGTATATCACTGTTACATGGAAAATGAATCAAAGGAAAAGCTACCTTCTCCTTTAAAGTACAAGTGAAATTTGGGGAAGATACAGAGGGACCTGGATTGTCCTGTAAACCTTCCTTAACTGAAAGCAAAGAATAAACTAAATAGCTTATTATGCTAAATATTCAGCTGCACACAACTTGGAAAGCACATTTATCATGGTAAATTAAGTGGATTACATCAGAGGAAGTTCCCAAAACATTTTTCCAGAAACATATTTGGGAAATGACAAGTACAAAAAAATAAAATAAAACAAGAAGTGGAGGTAGTGCCATCACAAACTCAAGTAACACTCTTTCCCTGCTGATGTTGCTGGAGGAACTGGTGATACATACCAGTCCTGTGGTGCAATCCAAAACAGCTCTTCACAACAGCCAATTACAGTACCATCTCCTCTCATTGCTTCACTAGCTATAAAAACACTCAAGCAAAAGTTCCTACATCCAAACTTCTATTTCTGTGATATTTTATCACTTCCTTGTCACTCATTATAGACCTTATAGCAATAGTGGGGAAATAAATGAAGTTTGAACTCCATGCTGCCTATAAATACCCCTAAGAATGTAAACAGGGTTTATATTGAAGCCTCTCTGAAGTCATATTGTGGTACAGACACTTTGAGTATTCTGCTTACCATTTTCATTCACTAATGCATTTAGCTACCAGAGTAATACTTCTCTCCATGTGCTCATTTCTAAGATGTCACTTTTTCCTGATGTATTGGGATATTACAGGTAATGTAAGAATGAAACAGCATCTGCATCTCAGAGAAGGGAATACTCGTTACTAGTCAGGTCACTGAGACACTAATTGCATCAAGTTCCCCTCTTTCAGCAACTATGCCTTTGTAATGAACTATACTATGATATAACCTGTAACTATGTAATCCATAGAAGATATTTCATGTTCTCATTCCTTAACAGAGGCCAAGTTCAAGCTCAAAAAATATTCAAAACAGTTTTTCCTAATAAGAAGAAATGCAGAAATCCTCAAGTTCCTCTAGATGAAAAAGGAATGGTTTTTCCTCTATACACAGGTATATGTGGCATTCAGTTTAATTCTCATCCTGCCTACTGAGGCATTAGGAAAAAATAAATGAAATCATGCAGAAGCTGATAACAGCTTGTCATCAACACACAGCACAGCCCAGACCTGATGGAAACACTTTCTGAAATAAATTAGACTTCATCCTGAGGTGAACTGCTATAGAAATAAAGTAACAGAAGAGGTGAGCATTGTTTTATCAGCAGCTTTTGGAAACATCCTGACAAGACCATAAGCACACTCTCATAAGTCACAGTACTATAAAACAGTACATTTCCTTGTGTTTTTACTTGTCATTTTTTAACATATATAGAAAAATTATACAGCAAATAACCTCTAGCTGCTGCTAGAAAGATTTTCAATTTCCCTTGTCATACTCCATTTACCTGTTTTTCCATTAAAAACTGTCAGTTTTGAATTTTTAAGTCCAAAAATGCAGGAGACTGCATCAACAAGTCCAGGAAGGTTCAAGGTATTATCTCCTTTTGGATTTTCCAGCAGCAATACACCATCTAAAACCAAAATTATGAAATTAAGATACAGGTTTGGAAGAAACATCTGGGTTTCATGATTTTCTAATGAGTTTTTCTAGTAACTTCCTGCAAGTTTCTAAGCTACTCTAAAATTTGCGCCACAATATGTTTCCAAAGAATTTTGTAGTAAGGGAAAGAGAAAAAGAAACAGGAAAACTGACTCAAGTGTATTTCTGATCAAGAGCATGGGAGTTACGTTTGCTTTCACTAACAGAGCAGTCAAATAATCGTCACCAAATTATGATCCAGCATCACACTGCTTAGAAAGTGGCAAGATGTGCACCAGCTTAGTTCCTAAATAAGAATAGATGTAGGTAGTTTCATATACCCACTTCCCAAACACATAACAAAGCATACTTGCTTTGACGTACAAATTATAAACACATGCAGAGGGAAAAGAATTCCAGGGACTGCTCTTAGCTTGCCCTCCTTTTAATATGTAACTCAACCTTGTAATACTTTTAATAGTATCACTGAACTTGCTTACAGAAAGTGCTTTTAACAATCCAAACCACAATCATCGTATTCTCTAATTTAAGTTTCCTTTACAGTTCTGTACTTCAGCATTTATTTTCTCAGAATCTTTCTCAAATCTTTCTCCACAGAACAGCATCATCTATACAGACTACACTACAGGTACACAGCCTGTGTATGAGTGAATACCCACACATAAATTTAATTCTCATGTCTCTGTACAGATGTTCCCATACAAATCTTTCTGCAGAACATAAATAATACAGGTGCACACTTTATTTACTTCAGGACAATATCTGAAGACTTTTTTTTTTTTTTTTGCTTTAATAAGTTTATTTTGAAGAGCTATTTCAAAATACTGTTGGAAGGGAGCTTGGACCACCCTTTGAACAAGTTCTTGGTTTCAACATTCTTCACTTTGTTTTCTCTACAGTCCTTCCATACCACCCCTGACAGATCAAAGTGGGTACATTCCTACCTTGCTCTGTTCCATTAACACAGACCTTGAGGTTGACATAGGAACAGGCTGGACCAACACGCTCACACAAACCACCTCTGACAAGTGTGATTTCTAGCTCTGATCCCTTCAGCTGAAAAAAGAAATAGGATTATTTGCATCGTGTTTTATTGAAAAAAATTCTTAAGCTGCATTAAGAATTTTGTCCTACCATACTAAAAAATGCTCTTATTTTAATAAAACAGAAGATTTTGCCATGTATTCCTTTGGAGACAGTGATCCAAACATAATTTTATCTTTCACACAAGTTAAAGATGAATATCCAACGCGTAAAAAAATAAGAGTATTATAAACAGCCTGATTTGCACTTCGTGGTGCTGAGCAGCGACGACGGCCTCCCAAAATACAGTCCAAAAATGAATACACGAGAGAAGATGACACTTCACATGTAGCTCAGAGAAGTTCAGGAAGACAGGATTCTGCTCTCAGATTGTCTGCTGAAAAAGTCTTCTCAACTGACTACAGAAAACAGCCAGGGTGGAAGCTCTCCTGATACCAAGTCAGTCATTGTGAATATCGCCCCATTAGCAGTCAGAGCATTAATTACACCTTGAACACTACAACAAGAAATGAATACACATCTTTCCAAGTGAGATACAGGGTGAAGAGACTTGAAAACATGTAGCAATACTACATAAACAAATGTATTTTGTAGAGCTTTGTTAAGACTATGCACAATCCCTTTTCTAAACTAAATACATGTTGATGTTACTCCTACACTTACACAGATTTTCATGAGTAACCTTCTAAAAAGACCGCCTAATTTACATTCATAATGAAACAAACGTCATTTGGAAACACTGATGATATGTGGCCATTTTAATGTGCTTTTGTTTTTCGAATCAACATGGAGAAAGTATGAGCACAGATGTGAAAATGCCACTCTTTGCTGAGTGCCTCTACTAACATAACAACCTGAAGAAAGGCACTGAAGGAGCAGCAAACCATTTTTTTTTTTGTTTACCCAGTCCGCCAACAATTAATAACCACTTTTACAAGCAGTTGCTTTTCCTTCCCAATATTTTCTTGAAAACAGTTCATTTGGGTTGTCTCTCAGTCTTCCAGAGTGTTGTTCATAATTAAGATCTGGTATAAGAAACTGATCCAGAATAATTTCACAGAAATATCGATCCTGAATGCAATCAAATGCTTCAAGGAAAAAAGGCAGACTGCATTTTTGTCCTGGGCTTCATCCATATTCAGTATTATGCAGACATCCCTTCCTCCTTTTAATTGCTTCCAGAGATTAGCTGCAGTGACACTGCCAGAGCTGATTCAACTCACGTGCAGCACTGTACACGTGGCTCTTTCACCTTGCAGCTCAGCTGCTTTTGTACCTGGAAGTGCACATCGGTCACTGTAACACATCTGTGCCAATGCTGCTTATCCACCCCCACCAGCAGAAGACAGTCAATACAATTCAATGAATGCCTGTCTTTATATCTTCATACTTGAAACTGTCTGTACAAAATGCATTTGCAGTTACGAGTAGACAGACAATAGCCACAGCTGGGCCTGGTGCACTGAGCTACAGACTCATTACACAGAACTGCAGCTTTCAAACTTTCCACACAGATCCAAACTTCTAACACTGAAAGGGCTTCTTTAAAAAGGTTTGAATATACTGTTCGAAAAAAAATAAAGCAGAACTATTCTCAAAACTTGTCAAAAGAAATAGTCAAAGGAAATAAATGAAACAGTTCACAGCCTGTGCTGAAAGAATACACCAATGTATGAAACTGCTTTGCTACAGAAAGCCAAACTTCAGCAATGCAGGGAAAAAAAACAACCAAAGCATCCTCAGCCATTAATACCTGGAGCTCATCCTAGGTCAAGAGCCAAAAGTTTAGCCTCGAAGAGACTTAAACAGAGCCCTAAACAGAACAATATTTTTTGCTGTCTAAATGAACTAATCCAAATACAAATAACTACATTAAGTGCTTCAAAACATACACAAATTGCTACCTAACATACTTAGTGACAAAGCAGCTTTGTTCTCAAACTATTACACGAAAGTAACAGAACCCACCTGTAACCCTTTTAAACCCTACGAAAGAAACATGGAAATTCACAAATATGAACTAAGATCCCCTATATCTCACATATATTGACATACAAATATCTGCCATCAAAACAATTGCTCATTTAAGAGCAGGTGACCACATAAGCTTATGCAGTCAATGCTCTCTTCTTCTCACCTGGGTGGTCTCCTGGATCAGAACTTCTTTTGAGGTAGGAACTGGGTAAGGCTTCAAGGCAGCCTTTATTGTTGCAAAAATGAAATCTGCGTGTTCCTTAATGACAGTATCCAAGTAATCACCTTCTGGATGAGATCTGTAGTACACTGTAATCTCATCTGTGGGAACCAGATTCCGCTGCAGGAGACACCAAATACACAATTAACAGCAACAAGATGTATAAAGACTAAAAGAAGGATACTTTTAAAATAAGAATCAAAACATCAGAGAAGTAAATCTGAATCTAAGATTTCTCATGGCTACATTCCATCCTGTTTTTACTTGATAAGGATATGCAAGTACATAACTGCACAGTTACATATAAGTAGCTGTTTTAGAAATAACTACTTTTGTGAAGTAAGAGCGCTCATGAAAAATGTCAAACTTACACCATACAGTCTCTAGCTGATTGCCACCTAGTTAGCCCTGTAGCAATACCCTGTATATATGTATCATACAACAGCATGCTCTACAAACGCGTGTGTGTGTGAGGGGACGTGACTCTTTTGTGTTAAGGACATGGTTCTTCTGTTTTGTTTGGTTCTGTTTGTCTGTTTTGATTGTTTAAACTTGCAGGTTCTGAAACTTATTTCTCTAGAAAGACACATCTATGTTTTGTCCACTTTAATGACTTTCTCATCTTGTGATCACCTTGCTGGCAATCTGGCTTCCCTAGCACAAAACAGAGATACCAAATCCAGCTCTCTTTTAATTTGTATTGTAGAAGTTAGTCACACTGGTTCATAGTGACTCAACACAAAGGTCAGACAGCATCACTTGTATATACGAGAGAACAATTTAGAGCAGAATAATTAATGTCAATTGGCACCTCCTACAATTTGTTAAGGCAGAAGCTTGCTTCCTTCGCAGTCCCAGGCTCAGATGCCTCAGCTCTCACCAGCCTAGCTGAGGCAACACACTACAGCTGACAAGAGAACAGAAGACTTAGCAAGAGAAAGGCAGGCCTGAGAGCTGGTTAACTCTGACTGAGCTACTGTTATGTGATTGAAGGGAGAAAAGCAACAGGGGCTTGGTTAAAAATGTTTGTACACTACAGATGATGTATAGTAACAGCTCAAGGTTCAACTTTAGCTACTTGTATATACAGAATCTTTAAAAAAAATACTTCTAATGATTTATTTCAGAAAATTAACAGATTAGGAGTCAATGACAGAATTCTGTTTTAATTTAAAAGGTTAGTTTCTGCTACATATGATACAAAAATAGCTTAGAAGTAAACTGTTCTGTTGCATTGCCTCCCAACCTTTTTACGAAGCTTCTGAATGCGATTGATCACTTCCCGAGCCACTCCTTCATCCACCATAGACTGGTCTGGGGTAACATCCAGCAGAACTAAAACCTAAGGTGATGACACAGAAGAGAGCTGAACAGGTGATGCACTGGAAACAAGCTAGTACTAACTTGCTCAGAAGCACTACTACATTTTTACAGAGCTCCTCACAAAATATCATGCTGAAAAATGTACTTTAACATCTCTAAAACTGATCAGTTTTAACCAAACACCAGGAGCCCAACTGAGTAAACAAAACTTCAACTTTCCATCTTCATATTACTTTCAGAAGAAAGTTTTCTTTAATTTAAATAGACTACGTAATAACTAACAAGATACCTGAGCATCAGAATGGGCCTCAAACTGGGCAGATCCTCCTGCTACCTGATCAAAGGTATACATAAGACGAAGATCCTCACCATGAAGTTCATGTCCTTCTACAACAATGGTGCCTGAAGAATTGCCAGAAGAGTCTCTCTTACAATCAGGGTAAAAAAAAATTCTTGGAGGTTCAGAACACTTAACACAAATTTCAGACTTAAACATGAAATGCACAATGTTAGCCATTCCGTTAAACTGCAATTAAACATCTGACCCTAACCCTGAACTATCCAACATCTAGATTTTTCTTACTAACACTTCTACAGGCAGCAGAATTCTCCTGAAAGGTAGACATTTCAGCAGCTGTCTGTGCACACTTGGAACAAAACAGAATCAAACTTAAAAATAACCAACATTTTCAACTAAATGAATAATTCACATTCAAGGGGTTAACCAAACAGATGACTGGAAAGTTCACATCCACTTGTAAAGCTGGAATTGAAGCCATGTATTAGAATAAAATCTGTCACAATATTTAGTTCCACGTGACTCAGTCTTACAGAACAGCTTACTCCACTTTGAACATACAGTGTACCTTAAACAAGTGAATGGAGTAAGATTAGCATGTGAAACACTCCTGTTCTACAATCAAGAAAATAATTAAAACAAAAGCAGAACAAGATTCTTTAATTAACATTAATAGGGATGACAACCATCAGATAAGGATTAAATTTCCTGAAGTCCACAGAAGGAGACTTCCATGTTTGTTCTCGTCTTTAATCAATACATAGGATTCACATCCAAGCGTTTTAATTCTTCTTACAGATGCAAAGTTGCCCATTTTGTGAGCTTTGCCCTTGTTTAGTATTTGCAGCAGCACATACCTGTCCCTTGGAATTCCTCCAGCTGCTCACTCTTCAGCTCTTTGATTGCAGCCATGACAAGCTTAAACGCACCTTTCAAACGCTTCCCAAGCACCATGTGATCTGGTTCTGCCCTCAGCCGGACTCCATATTTATCTTTATTTGTAGATAATGTCACTTGACGTACATTAAGCTCCTATATAAATACACCACAAGAAGAGAAATGAAGCTGAAAAACAGCAACTTCTGACAACTGTTGGAAAGAGGCTATAAAAGGAGGGGCCACAGTGCTAAGAAGGCTGTAACTCCTAAGCTGCAGATGTTTAGGAACGGTTGCCTCTATGAGCCAAATAATTCATTAACACAGTGCAGCAAGCAAACCCAACCAACACAGAAGATCCTATCCTTACCTTCAGCCTTTAGGCAGACATTGCACTAATACCACCAGACAGCAATCAACTTAAATCAGATTTCAACAGCCTTTTTTATCTTACTATTACAACTGCCCCAGAAAGTTAAAACTATTATCTCTGCACAACAGTGTTAAGAAATGTTATTTACTGAAGTACACCTTTCAGAATGCTTTTAGCCAGAAGACTATCACCAACCACTTTACGCTTAAGATGTACAACTGTTACTGCTTCATTTCGACTCATACCTGTTTATTCTAGGTCCTTCCTGTACAGAAGGACATCTTGCTGAGGAAAATCACTGAGCATACTTCGCAGCATAGGCACTCCAAAGATCAGTGTGCAGGGACATCCAAAAAACCTCCACTAACTTCAGGAGGGATCCAAAGCCAAGGATGTCATTTTGCCACTATACAGAACAAAAGTGGGTCCCTGTTTTGAGTAACGTGTGCAATTTTTGTACCCATTTCTGAACATTAACATAGTTGTTATAGTCAGCTTTAGATAAGAGGAACTGATAGAGAGGCCAGTGTTGCTACCATATGAGGAGAAGCCAAAGGACTAGAGTACTCTGGAGAGAAGAACGTTAAGGGGGTGTACGACTAAGGTTTAGAAAGTTATGAAAGCTGTGGATAAGAAACATCAGTGTTATTTACCAAATCCCCAGGTAATCCCTCAAGCCAGGGAACACACAGTGAAAGTTGTAGGAGATGGGTTTAAAACAATTTACGAGGAGTTAACTCTTGGAACCTGATGCCACAAGAGGAGTGAGGAGGAAGGCAGGCAGAGTGTATCATCAGCAAATTCAGAAAAGAATTAAGCTCATGACAACAGGCAGGTGAGAAAACAGTAAAAGGAAGGGGTTAGGATGAGTCAACCATCTTTAATACAACAGCTGCAAAGGGTTGACAAGGAAATGAGTTTACTGCAAGAAGTAACCCGACACTCGTACTCTGTCTAAACTGACTCTGCTATTGCAAGAGACAGCATCCAGCGCCAGATGAGCCATTACTCTAAGCCAGTATGTCATTTCTTATGTTCTTGATTACAAGTATTTTCCTCATCAAATAACCATACTAAAATTACCCTTAAAAATATACTGTAATCGCACATCCTGGCCAGCAGACAATGTGAAATTCAAAAACATACAGCAAACCTCTCTCCTCTGCACTTTATTCCATCCAAGAAAGAACTGCATTACACACATTACTAATTACATCATTAAATAATGCCTTGGTATGCCTCCCATAAATTCAAGAGTACTATATCCCAATGTTGTTTTGAGACTAACCTGTTTTCCCCCTACCTCGTAAAGCTGCAAAAGAAAGAAATACAAGGCAGAACTTGGTACCAAAATCCCTGGTTTCACGTTCTCTCGCTTTCAGTTCTTGTAACATACCAGGGACAGAACTTGAAAGGTTTGAAGTGCCAACATGCTGCTCTTCTACAGTTGAAATCTCTGTATATATCTGAAGTACATTTCACTATAGTTCCACAGATTTTGACTCTCAGACTGCCCAGTATTTACAGCATGTTGTGTTTAAATCTCCTCCAGAAGGCTGTTAAAAGTTCACAAAAACTTGATAGAGAATCATCAAGTGCATTTGGCAAGCAAGCTACTCCAAGTCTTGTAGGAAGCAGAAGTAAATGGTGGCAACAGCATGAAAAGAATAGCAAGAAGCCAAACAGATTCAGAAGTAATGCTAAAACACAACCCCTGAGCTCAAAGTCTAATTCCCCAGGAAGTCTTAATGACATGAGGAGCCAAGAATCCAACTGAATCCAATTTTATTTAATACATCTTTTAGGAAATCTAATGAAAATTATGTACTTCAGAAATACAGTTTTAATTGGAATGAACCCACAAGTGGTAAATGACAACCTCACGGGGAAAAAACAGCAATCCAAAAAATAGCACAAATTTAAAGATGATTTTCAGCCTGATTAGATAAATCACATACAAGTCAAGTCCATTAAGACAATTTTCCTATGATAATTAGATTAGGAAATCATTCTTCTGTATACATTATTAATTACAAAACCAGAACAATTCTTCTTCTTCAAAAAAGAAACTTATCTTGGATTTGTTTCTACTTGCCACATCGTAGCACTTTGATTTAAAGTGAAGCTTATTTTCCCAGAAAACCAAAATCAATTACACCTGTTACGTCTCATTCACACACAGTGAGACAAATAGTCCTTCATAATCACAACAGGAAGAGCAGTGTATTTCATTCATTTTTAGTGCTGTAGAAGGGCCCTTAGTTCATGCCAATAATCCATGTGTCAGACATGATCAGACTGACCCATAACCCACCTACCAACTGCATCCAATGCTCAGAACAGGAAAAGAAAAATGCTAGTGCTGTGCTTCAACTGGGCTGTGCTCTGTGCTTAACAGGAAATATTGACTATGTAATACTGTAAGAAACAAAATATAGAAGGACCACACACACTGCCACAGCTCAAGTGTCCATTAATTCAGCCCATTCATAGATTCAATCTACTACACTATTGTGACACCACTACATTATGAAATATTGACAGACCTTCGATTTAATGAAAAGGAAAACAATTATCCCTGCTTGATTAAAGTCATACATAGAGGTGAAGGATGAATGGTATACAAATGTTGTCAAGAAAGATTTCCTCAGAAAACCTAAAAATCACCAAAAGTAAAGCAGGCAGTTCCAATATTAAAATCCATTTATTTAATGGATTTCCTATGTTTTCATGATGAGAGAGGTGACCGCAGATCAAAGAATACAGCTATTTCTGAACAATTCACATATGAATTTTTCAAAGAATTAACAATTGTACTTTTCCATTCCATCTTTTGCTGGCAACTGCATGAGGTCAAATGGTGCAATTTTTCTTACAGAGCGCTAGAAACACACTTCTGGCACTAGTCATAGGTTTTGAAGTTCTAAATATCTGCAACTTTGTTCAACTTCCTTCAATAAGTAGTAATGTTCCCCCTTATACATATTCATTGACCTTTCCAGCTCTGAACTGGCCTGGTAAACAACTACATTGATTGCTATGCAAAACAAACAAACAAAAAATAAACATTATCCCTCAGCATGTTGAACTTTAAGATAGAAAATACTTGGTGTTATTTTTATTATGCATTGGTACTTCTACAGAAGTATTTTAGTTTATTTTTTCAGTAGATTTGTTGCAACAAACTTTTAATACTGATTTGCTATTTCAAAGAAAGCAAACCACACTTTTGTACATTCACCCAATTTTGTGGTAGTTTATCAAACTGCTAGGTTTCTCTGTCACCTTTTACCAGATGTAAAAGTTAGCAGCAAATTTTGTCACCTATGTATTGAAAGTAATTTGAGTAAGTAAACCTCACCTTCTTTGAAATTCACTTTTGAACAATTCTTAATTCCAGTTCTCAGATGAAGAAAAAGTAGAAGACGCTAACCTAAACTTCAGAAATTGTGCTACTGAAAAGATCCTGGTACTGAAACAGTTAAGAACAATAACATTTCTGAAGTTGCATCACAGCTGCCAAGCTGAAGAGAACTAATCAATACACTAACACAACAGAAAAGTCTTACCAATCTCACTTACAAATCAATTAAGATGTTTTTCTTAATTCAAATTCCTTTACTGCACAATTTTTAAGAATTCAAGTCCCACAGTAACTAAAAACCAAGAAGCATTGAACACTGATCTAAACACATCTTGCAAAACAAGCCATGACTTCTTTACCCAGTGTTCTACTACAAAAAGTTTTAGATACTTGGTGTAGATTATACACAGTTTTGGAGAAAGGTGGTATTGTTGTTGTAATTTGTAATTGGAAGTTTAAGAGACCTTCCTCTGCTTCAGTCATTTATTGAATTCCTGTCATCAGCTGCAGCATCTGCTGTCACCAAGACAAGCAATCTGTGCTTATCTCACTCACATCAACAGATTTTTGTTTTCTTTGTCAGAAAACAAAATCTTGACAATGCTAACTTGAACAGATTTTAAGCACGTGACCAAATTTTCTGTTCCAGAGTCCTCTGAAGACAGTCTCATTAGAAGGAAGAAAGACTCCTTAACCTACCAAGGGCATATATACAATAATGGCCATTCCATTTCCAGATGAGGAAAGAAACCCTTGCATGCCCTACTGTAGTGGTTATTTTAATTGAAGAAGAACTTGTAACTCACATCCTCCACAACATGTTTCCTGGCTTGAGACAGTGCATGAGGTTATGTAAACTTGTGAAAGAGAACAAATCCATATAAGTTAGAGCACCGTAACTTTATGCTTTATGTGCTATCACATGAATCAGTACAGCCACTGGAATTGACATCACCATGATCATATCCAAACTGATCTGGAATGTGACAGATACTGAAAAATCAATGATGACATGACAGGAAGATCAAAGGCCAATCATTAGTAGAAACATTTAATTGTACAGAAGCCATTAAACAACCACACAAAAATCTAAAGCCAGCCATATATTTTATCAGGGGTTCTGAGACCTTACGGTGACACACCATGGAAAAAAAAATCTTCCAAGACAGAAATGAGACCCTAAGCTCAACAGCAAAATCAAATTAAAAGCTTCTGCACTATGGTGGAACTGAAGGAAAAGCAGCATTCTGAACTGCAAAGAGCCCCTACATATTTCCCAGACAGTTACCATACTTTCACACAACGGAGCCATACTAGTATGTCAGTAGTTGGGAATTATACTAGGAGTAAAACAGAATGAAGAATTAAATCACAACAGTAATCTGTCTTTAGCATATCTGTCACAAGTACTTCAAACCCAGTAAAGGGTCAGACTTAAGAGGAGGATGAAAAAATACACCACAGATTCACATCTGGAAAGGTGAGTCATCATGAAATAAGCAGAAGTATCATAAGCTGAGCAGATGTACAACTACACTGATGCTGAAAGTTTTCTTCTGATTTTCACTTATTTAAGTAGAGATTATTTCAAGTAAGAAGATTTGAGGGCAGGACATGAGAAGGCTAAGCATGTAGTTCACAGGCATTCAGACACTATTCTGAAGACTTCTAAGAAAAATCTCTTGTAATAAAAGGTGAGTTGGGGAGGAGGGTGAAGACGGTTTGTGTGTTATACTGTACTTATCTTCTTTAATAAGGATCCTGTATCAGGCTAGTATCTCTTCCTCAAAAAAGGCTTCAATCAGGAGTTATTAAACAGGGAAGATCATCAGAACAACTAGAAAGGTATTGTTTTTCCAAGGCCAGGCTGGAATGTATTTTATGTATAGTCACTGAATCAAGAGTCACATATAAATACACACAGACTGCATAAGGGGAGAACTCAAGTGAACAATCAAGACAGATCAATACAGGAGCTATGGTCATGAAATAATCCCCAATTTATACTCTAAGGCATACGTTCTGCCCAATATCGACACCACTGATAGGCCTTTAGAATTCTGCTTTCTTAGCAAAGAGCAGCAACTCGAAATGCAATTCTTTCCTTCTAATGACACATATACCATGACTTTGTATGTCCACAAGCAACACAGTGAAAGATCTGGGTGACAAGCAACCATCTAACCCAACAAATGACTACCATAGCAAGTAGAAATTAAGACTGCTCAGTAAGAACAATACTGCTGAACAAGTTTTCCTTCTTTCCTCACTGAATGGTTCTGAAAAGTCTCCAATCTTATAATGGAGATAATCAACTATTTTACTTCCTGTTCAAGTTACGCAATTATAAAGCCCCTAGGCAACTAGCTGTGAAAAATTACACGGATCACAGCTCAGTATATCAAATGCATGATCATGATAAATTTAAGCTAATACTTAAATTTAATTAACCAGTTAATACCACTGGTATGTAAGTTGTTTTCTTCTAGATGTTGGTGCCTTAAAAATTCCAAGATAAACTTGGCACCACAGCTTATCTAAATTCATCACTACAGCTGAAAAACGTCTCACTGTTCCCTCTTACTGTTTGATTCCTCATACATCACTGACATGAAAGTACAAAGTCTATTTGTAATGAAATTTAACTGAACGTGAAGCCCAAAAAAGCATTCTCTACAGACTATCTTTTAAGCAAAATTTAATAGGCTTTGTGCCTTCAAAACAACTGCTAAAATGCAGTATTGAAGTTTAAAATGTATACTATAAATACCCAAATAAATGAGGTTTATTTACAAAAAAACTCTTTCACTTAAAAATACTATGGATTTTTAAATGACTTACTAAAAGCACAAAGTCCAGCCAATTTCAGCAACTTCAGTGCAAAAAAACAATTTCACTTTATTTTTGAATGACAAGGCTTTCATCCAAACCAAGATTTACAAGTAGGGCAGAGGTCCATTCTCTGATGGATACATATTGAAGAAGTATTGCAGTGGCATCCAGGAGCAGATAACTCCAACCAATTTCACTGACTAAGACCTTATTGTAATTTTGTTTCTATCTCCTAAGCAGCACCTCCTGAAAATCTTGCTTGGACCCTTATTCTCCCTTACATGGAACTCCTCTTCATCAGCTCCCAAACTTACCAAACACCCTTTAACTGAAGAGCACTGACTTTATAATTCATCTCTTTGACAACAGGTAGTTAAATCTTACCTTATTTTTATTCAGAAAATGTTTTTCCCTTCACCAATGAAAAGAAATAATATTTCAATGGTCTCTTAATTACTCATTAATGAAGTCCCACACAGTTTGAGAGAAGCACTTCTCAGTACTATAACTCTCTGCCCATCTACCCTCATTTCTGCACAAAATTCCCACTGATATCGCCTTTCATTGCATCTCTTAATTTCATCTACTGAGTTATTACCACAGACAGCATGGGAAATCAGGGTTTTGTTTCTATAGGTAACTGACTAATGTACACAGTCCAGTGAAGTGCCATGGTCACAGTGTTCTTACCTCAAGTATGTACTTCTCCAGAGACCTGATGTTTTCCAGAGCCTCTGGGTCTTGATGGATAACAACTACTTCCTTCAAAGGATACTGGAGAGGGGAAAACAAAAACTTTTATCCTTCCTAATGAAAATTCAGAAATCATTACATAATCATTTTAAGTCATTCACTGTGGAATTCTGCTTGCTATTCCAACATTAATTATCCATTTTCCCAGGCTTATCCCAAAGTTACAAAGCCAACGCATACTCACAAGGTACTGACAAGAAGCATTAAGAATTCTAACCTTTACTGGAATGGTTTTTCTGTCTCTGATTACTCGTCCAAGCTCAATAACAGACTGCAAACAAGAAACAGCGCTTTCAATTTTTCTGTCGATCAGATCCTCCCTAAATTAAAAAAAGAAATGTTACAATGCTTCACCATATCTGCATTTGTTTGAGCAGATTTAAAACATCTGAACTCATTCTCTGAAATATCCTACAAGAGACCTACAATGCCCTGTTTAGGACTACTTGAAAAATGAACATATTTCTCTCTCTGTGGAGAAGACAATGCAGAAATAACTTGCTCTAAGAAAAAAGCTAGTTTTAAACTATGCTTTATTAGCACTTCTCACAAAATGGAGATAAACTGAGTCACACTACCTGTTCAATTAGTATTCAATAAAAAGCAAGATTTACATTCTTAATATTACAAGAAGATGCAAAAAGGTATTATAAATAGAATACTCGTAATGACAGTGAAATACCCACCATGGAACCAACTCCCTGGATCTCAATTTATCTTTCCCAGGACTTCTACATACTATAGCTTGATGTTTTAGACAGTCCTGTCATCTTTTCTGGCTTTATCATTTTAACACTCGTCTATTCTGAGGCATCTTCCCTTCCTCTCCTTTTCCTTCAGTGAGCAGACACGCATGTCTTGTTTCAAATGTACTAACATCCAACAGATCTGAGAACAAGATTTTTCTGATTTCTTGAGAAGCTGTGTAATTTGAACAGCTCCTTCAAAATCACCCAAGTGTCATATCACAAGTACTGTTGTGAAAAAGGACAGTTGTGAATGTAACAAAGTTGCTAGCTGTACTGGAATGAAAACTACATATTTCATAATGACTGCCCAGGAAAAAAAAAACTGGTAAAATAAGAGTAATTCTAGATGGCCTCTTCTTCTGCACTAGGGCTTCAATTAAAATATCACTACCTATTTTGAAGCTTCTGTCCTTCCAAAAGCTAGTACCTATGATGGTCTGCAAAAAATCCTGGAAAGACTACACAGTGTAAAATTTATAGTATAACGTAGCAGTATTTTAGCATGACCAGCTGTTATTTAACAACACTGTACAGCCACAACATGAGAGTAGCCTCAATGGTTTGCATGAATGTCCAAAAATGCAACCAAGTAATACCTCTGTGGGCTTTATAACATGGGTATTCATTCAAGGTCAGATGTCAAAGTGGTCGAGTCCATCAGCTTTTTCAGTGCATAGACATCATACGGTCAGAAGCTAAAGAAATATTTTCTAAAGCTGCACCAATAAGTTTTTCACATCTCATTCTTGGCTGACAATATTTTCCTTATGCAGCCAGCAGAAAAATATTCCAAGAAAAAAACCAATGTGCTTAGTAACTTGAGGTGAAACCAAATCCTCAGCAACAACTTAGCTTTGAAAACATTATCAGGCAAAGGGAAAACCTGATATACAGGGGATCCAGAAAATTAGACATACTTCTATCAGACAAAAAATGAAGCAAATACAGGAAAGGGAAAACTACATAGCCACTCAAATGCATATGTTTCAAATGCAAAGGCAGCACTAACAGGAATAAAAGTGACTAAGCCACTTTTAAACACCCATGCTAAGTGTATGCCTGAACAGAGCTCTTACAAATAAGCTCCCTATCCTTCCATCAGCACATGCTCCAGGAACTCAAAAGCATTCCTGATAACTCACAAGCTTCACATTCAATTTCACATTCTTTACAGCACTTTGCCAGAGAACAGAAAATCAGCACCATCATTACATGAATCTCAGACTCCTTGCTGCAAGAGCTCTCACTACTAAAGCAAGCAGAAAAAGCATAAGCCTTCCTCAAAGGATATATAGCATTCATAAAAGAAACATTACTACAAGGTTTGAATTCTTAAACTAGCATGTAAAAGATCAAGGTCATCTCCTTTATCCTTGAGGGTTTTTGAACTGAGCTGCAAAGCAAAAGGAAAAAAAGCACAGTTCTCTCACATTCAGTGACTAATAGTGCCTGCACTTCAGCCCACTAACTTAACACACAAACATAACACCAAGGCATTAATGAGTTTGTGATTACTGAAATGCAAGTGTCTCCTTTGGCTGGACAAAAAAACACCCCACCCTTTAGGAATCAAATTCTATCTGGATCAAGTTGGTAATCCAGAGCATATGTCCAATACAACCCTGATGGAGCTAAACCTTCCTGAGACACGTGAGAGAAAAAAAAACCCTGACCCATTAGCATTCAAACAAATGACCCATCTGGAAAGCTCTCATATTGTACATTCTCTTACAAGGAAGTGGAAATCTTTGGACAATGGTCCAAATTCTTGATCTGAAGCCAGAAGAACTCACTCTACTGGCTCCATATGTGGTCCACACAAAACAATAATTCTAATCCACATGGGATTTGGCATCAGCATTTGCTCAGAAAGGCTGGAAGACAATGCAACTCCAGCATTCTTGCAACTGCAGGGCATACAAGGAAGTTTTACAATCCTTTTGGGTTCCTTATGGGTAGACACACTAGCTTTTCACCAGCACATTTTGAAAAATAAAAAATATATTCCTTGTCCATATGCAGATAACACCAAGTGGGAAGTGAGCATTCCTCCTCAATGCTTTCTGCCTTATCTCTACAACCCTTTAACTGAGAAGTCTACTGCTTGAATGCAGAGAGAAAATTCATATTCCTTGTCAAAGTCAGGAAGTGTGTTGCTAATTACATGTCCTCCTACAAGGGGCTAGCAACCAGAGCTTAATCAAAATTGGAACATTATTCGCTTGTAGAAAAAGACCTGAACTATCATCTTAAAACCCTTCCTGACACAGAGGAGTGTCTTCCTGTTACTCAAAGCAGTTTTAAACAGACTTAACTAGAATAATAAAAAACAGAAAAAACAACAAAACCTCTCTTTGCCCCACAGTAGATGCCTCTTACCTCACTGGGGGAAGCATGAGGTAGTGGATGCTTTCAGTAGCCTTTTCCTGAACTGAGGCTGGATCAATAAGTGTCTTCAGATTCTGGTACATCAGTTCAGTGATAAATGGAGTATACGGAGCCTGTAATATTGCACTCATTGATTATCATTTCTTCATTGTTTGCACATTATAAATCAGTAGCGTTTACAGATTACGTAAGGATTTGCTCACTAAAACCAGAATGCTCAGTGTCTTCAATACAGAACTATGAAATTACTCAAAAAGCTGACTGAAATGAATGGTACTACTTATTGACTTCCTTTCTGAGCTCCATGTACATGGTTTATCAGATAAGAACTCAATGTCTCTAAGACATTGCTTGCATTCTTTACAGTAGCACTGGCCAGACAAGTCAAGAAAAAGGAAAGGTGGGAAATTAACCAAGCTGAGCAAACCAGCAACAATACACGTTTTCCCTCCTCGTGTGTTCAGCCCTTATACCCTGAGTTTCTATGAACAACTCGAAAGATACATGCTTCAAGATTAATTATGATTTTAAAAGTCAGTTAGCTATAGTTGGCTGTAATTGTCTTACCATAAGTCTGCACATGGAAAACAAAACACTGAACAAGGTTTCCAGGGCCATAATGCAGTCTTCAGTCCCATTCTCGCCCTATTAAAGCATTCATCAAAATAAAATTAAAAAAAAAGAGTGGGGAAAAAAAACTAACTAATCACCATCTCAGGATCACTAAATGCATTTCAGTAAATTCCCAAGATTTATTACATTAATGCAATGAAGTGCTTTTCCAAACTGTTTTCTCAATCCCATCCAGCAAGTGAAACAAAGTTATTGTGCATTTTGATTGGTTGGTTGGTTTTCCTCAAAGCAAAGAAAACAGTTTCTCATTCCCACTATCAGATACAAACTGAAGATATTTACAAACAGCATAAAGATTTGTGTAACATCAGGAAGCTGCTGTGCATTAAGTAAACAAAATCCAACTCTGTGTTAACAGTAAAAGACAGAAGTAGACATGTACCTTCAGTCTTCTGCGATTCATTCTCACGTACCAGTTGGTCAGAATGTCCACAAACTTCACTAATCGAGGGACTACAGTGTACAGCCTGTAAGCTACAAGGGAAAAACTTTATTGTAGGTAATATTAGCTCTCTCCATCAATCTTCTCACTTAAATAAATACTTTATCATTAGCAACTCTGGTGATAACACCAAACTTTAGCAGAAACACTACTCTTAGTAAGATTAAAAATGTGATTAGACATGCTATTATGTTAAGATCACATTAAGAAATTATACGTCATTGTTTCATGCTTCAAGACGAGTATCTGCCACCAAATTACTTCCTTAATCCTACACAAACATGCATTATGGAAGCCTTATGCTTTTATCTGACTCGCAAAGAGGATAGTGGATAAGAGACTATTAATCGTGAAGGATTTGACAAATCCTAGATTTGTACAAGCTATAAATACAGCCGAGTCACCACAAGTTCAACAGAAATTATAGCAGAATCATGGGATGAAGTTCTATTATCTGTTACTGCCAACATCTCTTCTGTTTGCCAGATTTAAAATGAGACACCTATTTCAATTAATTTAGGGATAATTATTTGCTTTTTTTTCTTAATTGTTTTCCCAAGGAACACAGTAGACTAGAATGTAAAGTAAGAGCAAGCCTGACAAGATAGGAAGACAAACATCAGTGTATTTTCAAGTTCAGTGCAATATGAAACCATGGAGAACCACCAGCAAAATAAAGAAGCTCATCAAGAGCACCAGCTGCAATGAGAAAAACCTTGAGCTGCTCACGAGTGATTTTTATTTTTCCTTAAACTTTGAAAGCTTAAACACTAATTAGTTTAATTTAAACTTGTGTGTAACTTCTTTAAAAAGCAAGAAACTTTTTCATCTCAGTTTCAAATCAGTTTCATTAATGAAACAACTACTGAATAAAATGGATCTTTAAAAGTTTCGTTACACTTGTCATTGCGTTTTCTAAAATAGAAATGTCTTTGAAGGTAGAGTGATGGTATTTAAACCTAAAAAAGAAACCCTCAGAAGAGTCATACAGTGATAGAGAAGAAATTATTTATATGGGAATTCATGTTTCTGAGAAGCCACAGAATGGCTTAGTTTGGAAAAGCCCTTGAAGCCCACCCAGTTCCAACCCCTGCCATAGCCTGGCTGCCCCTCCACTGGATCAGGCTGCCCAGGGCCCCCACCAGCCCAGCCTTGGCCATCTCCAGGGATGGGGTATCCACAACTCTCTGGGCAAACACCCAGAGAGCTCCAACTATGATTTATGTAGTTAGGACACTGAATTAAGAAGCAGTGAGGAACAGTACACATTTAACAAGACATTCAAGTTCACCTGGAAACATCCCTTTTCAATAGCCTCATCTTCCCCTAAGAAACTCAGAGGAGACTTCTAGCTTTCACCCACAATCATCTCCCTACTAATACTATTCCTGCTCAAACTCCATACTAATCAAAGATCTCAGGTACACACATACTTCCCACTCTCCCTCAAAACACTCTCCTTTCTACAAGGAACATGAGAACTTTGATAGGCTCCGTGTATTTCTGCTGGGAAACACATGACATTCAAATGCACTCCATCATCATTCAGTAAGGAGAAGACTGAGGAAGAATTCACATTTTTGACAGACAACTCTGTTCTTTGAAGAGGGAGGATTCTTTCATCCTTTAATGAGATAATTTTAGACGACCTCACCTAAGTTTTGTTACCAAAATAACAAGCTTGGTTTACTGTAGCAAGATAATCACATTTAACTCCTTGGTGAGAGTGAACGTGCCAGTCTAAGACAGGGAACGCAAGAGAGGATTGATGCAGAAGAGGATTGTCCTGTATCCTTAACCTCAGCATTATCTATCACCCCGTTAATACCTTCTTTCCCCAAACCTAAGTACACCTGTGGAATGTTTCTAAAAATTCTTCTGAGGGCAACTTCAGACCACTGGAATGGGAGGGGTGGCTGCTGGTTTGTACATAAACAGTGAATACAATGGCAAAAGCCACCTCCTTTCCAATGCTAAGGAATCCAGTGCTTTTAAAGATCCCAAACCTTGATCAGATCCTCATCATGACTTCATCAGCAAGACGGTAAGCTTTCTGGATCAGATTACTTCAGGGGCTCTCCTCTCATCTTGTGATTTAAACTGACTAAACATAACGTGAACATCGAAAGTTAAGAGATGACCAAAAAGACAAAAAATGCAGAAGGGAGAAAAAGTGATGATCTTCTTAAAGCTTAATAGTATCCGAGCAATTTCTGCCCTGCTATATTTATTTCCCATGTATGATTACAGACAAATCCTCTCCAAACAACAACGTAAGGAAAAGTTTGTTCCCTCACATCCACATGCTGCCCAAAATTATTTTATTTAGCTCATTTAATTACTGAGTATTTTGGTATTGGTTGTTTGGTTTTTCTTTTTTGCAGCTTCCCAAATGCTATCTGACTTCTTCACTACCATCTTTCAGCTACTATAATAGTACCAACAATTGTCCCAAGCCCTTCAGAACTCATAGAAAGAAGCTGCAGCACCAAATTGACAGGATTAGCTGTATCATTACCTTTCAAAATCTCAGCACAGCAAAATATGTATTTACACCCGCAGAAACATTTGATAATATTATACAGTACCCAGTTTTATCTGTAAGTCTTAAACAGAACTGTGGATGAAACGGCTTGTTCTTCGATCAAAAATTCAACTCACATACGCATATCCCACCAAAAACATGCATACCTGCCATCTCTGCTTTGAAGAATTGAATGAGCGATTGGGTGAAAGAAAGAATCCATTTATCCATGATGTTATTGCTCTCCTTAACTGTGTTCTCATTGTAAAGGAATTCTCTTCCCTCATCCTATCATCAACACAAAAACACAAAACACATTTTCAAGTCATAAGGGTTTATATTCAAATCTTTGTATCAAATCACCTGCCAGTTCCAAGTACCCTGTCACATTTGCTGTCATTGGTTTCCTAAAACAGAAAATTAAGTCCTAGAAAAAAAATAACTACAGAAAAACTGGACTTCCACTGCTCCTGATCTTACTTCTGAACACTTTCAGCTGCAAAGGAGGCCTGTTACTTCCATCTGTTAGAAGTAGACTAAAAGCAGCACAGCACACAAAGGTATGCACTCGTTCCTTCCCTGCTTGCAGCGTAAATCACGGCTTTCAGGCACACGGTAGGGCTCTTGAATTTACATAACTCTTATCTAGGAGAATTCTGAAATATTTACAAGAAAAATAATGACCAAGATGAATTGTATTTGGGGAAAGTGACATTTAAAGGATATAATTTTTAAGATCACATCACAGCTTCAGTAGGCTGAAAAACAGAAGAAAATAACAATCCCTACTGAGAAAACCTAACAAAGCTAGTAGAACACCAGGCATCCAAATGTAAACAGTGCATTCTGTTGCTTACCAGAACAGTAATGTTTGCACCCACCTGAGAAATTTCTTAACACTTTCACTGGATCTGCAAGACAATGAAAGCAAGGCCACAAAAAAGAAGAGTGCCCAGTGCACAAACTGCCTCACCTCCAGGTGTATGTTAACAACCAGCAGAAAATGGGGCAGGGAAGTTTTCTATTTGTTTTTAAATTGCAGCCATTGTTGGGTTTTAGAAGTCTTTGAACTTTGTCATCCCTCAAAATCCAGGTAAAAATTCTGCTTGGATTATTTAACCCAATAATTATGCATCCACTTATACAGTATAAAGGAAAAGGTTCTTAGAATAAAAACACACCTACGCACCCGGAAGTGCAGCAATCATTAAACCAACCTTAATTACAGAGAAAGCAGAAAACTTATTAGACTTCACCCAGGACAGTGAGGCTGTAATTTCTTACAGGAGGTAGAATGCAATGAAAAAAGTTGTTAAAGCCAGAACATGAAACCCAATTAAAGCAGTATCACCTCCAATAGCTCATTATTTTGCCTAATATGGTGCAAAGGAATGGTTTCACTATCTATAAAGAAGTGACATCTGTTGAAGCACCAAAGCTATTTGCTTAAGCACCTGTACTTTCCACTGGAGTCTTCCATCCCCTACTTTGCTGCTCATGTAAGATTTAATGGGATCACAGCAAAACACAGCAAAGCACACATTAGAAAATTCAAAGGTTAAACAAAAGCTGAAATCTATTTGTGGGGAATGTACATAGGTTGTCTGATAAATGCTGTCTAGGGATCCTGAGAAAAGATTCATTAAATATTAGGCTAAGAAGTTACCAGACTTTCTTCCCAAAAGGGGCTGTTAAAAGATAAAAGTCATTTATTTAAGTCAGCTATTTACTGTATTATTTATTGAAGTCAGCTGCCTTTATGGCTTCAAATGGCAGCACTCCAAAGTGATTAAACTGCCACTGTAATCTCGTGTGTACTACAAGGACAGGACTTCTTTTTCCCATTCCCATGCAAGTCTGCATTAGCAGGCTGGAACCTTTATCACTAATCTCAGCTGAAAAATTAAAAATGGTTTCACAAAACCTGTACAATATATATGCAAAATCTTCAATTTAGAAGAAATATTACTATAGGAAACATTCATCTTGCTTTCATTCTAGAAGCATAGAAACTCATGTAATCTACCCAGTATTTTTAATTCAAATATAATCTACAAGTCCAAAGCATTACTTACCTTTCTTTCCATTTCTTTTAACTTACATTTAATTATTAAAAATAATTAACTGTCACATTACAGAAGGCAAACACACTGCTCTGGCTTACTCAGTGTCAAGTATTCCCAAGTTAAACCACTGAGTGATGATTTGTAATTAAAGTTATAATACAGGAATTGGTTCAAGACATTGTCACAGCAGCCACTGCTGAAAATGCCATTCCTTGCATTACTTATTTGCAGTTGTATGTTTTAAATCTGTGTGCTACCAAGCAATGTTCTTAGTGCAGTGGAACTGTAGTGCAAGTATAAGCAATCTGAACTAACCTGCAAGTCAGCCTTGCTTTGAGTAAGATACTCAAGACCAGGTGGATCTACAAAGAACTCTGCAGACCTAAATCTTATTCTAATCTACAGTATGAGTGGAAAATGCACAAAAGCCTTCCATCTGGCATTTCCATGCTCGAGACAGTCGTACCTTATGCTGCAGGATGTGAACGTTCTGAACAAGAAAGCGATACGCATTGTACCACGGCAGGAAGACGTCCTTCAGTATGTCCCTTACTCCTTCCTCCTTAAACCTCAAGTTCTCTGCTCTCACCACGGGAGAATTGATAAGGTATAATCTGAAAAATATGAACATTTAAAAGCTTAAAGCTGTATACAGTAATGAAAGTGGGCTTAAGCATACAGTGAATTCTCAAAGCTGCTTAGCAAGAAGAAGGTACCAGAAGAAGCAGTCTCACACTAAGAACCCTAAAAACAACAATACTACAAGCAAATTACACTCTGAACATAAGGTCATTTACTTTCTAGTGCCACAGGATTACTTTTATAATCCTGCATGCCAAATTTGAATCAGAATTTAAAATTTATTTTTCACTCTAGAAATGAATGGAAGAGCTTCAGACCACCTGTTGGCAATCACAGTATAACAGCAAGCAATGAATGTAAAGGATTACTGTTTGTATTTAGAAGGACACCTGATACGTTGATATTTTATTTCCTTGACAACTACACAGTGCTTTCTACTCAGTC
The DNA here is from genome assembly GCA_013399175.1 of Odontophorus gujanensis. Lineage (NCBI taxonomy): Eukaryota > Metazoa > Chordata > Aves > Galliformes > Odontophoridae > Odontophorus > Odontophorus gujanensis. The sequence goes on from VXAB01000407.1 coordinate 54,524, forward strand.
TAGATAATTTTACCAATTAGAAAAGGCTTCAGGTCCATCGCAAACAGAGGGTGAAGAAGCAAGACAGAACAAATGAGTAAAACATCAGAAATCAATGTCACCAAGAAAACTAGCCCAAAAAGTGGAACAAGGATTTACCTGCTGCAAGTACAAGTGTACCCCTGCTCCAGAAGTAGCTCTGAAAGAGCAAAGGAGAGGATTCAGATGACCCTGACTCTGCCACAAGCAGCCCCTTTCAGAACCAGAGCACCTTAGGCCAAGGATGCTCACCTACACATGAAATCTGCCTCGTCCAGCAAGATCTTCCTAGCATCAGTCTCACTTCAGCTAGCAGCTCCTCAGGACACATCCCTGGCTTCCTTACTCACTGAGTTTGAAATAAATAAAATCTTCAAACATCACCTATTCCCTGAGACAAACTGGTGACTATCAACTTAACCGAAGAAGAAACCAGATCTTACTTAGGTATCACAAAACTTTAATAAGAAGTTGATTTAAATATATTTCATATAAGCTTTCCAAGTACAAAGTAAATAAATAAAACTCTAAAGAGACTTTACTGGCAAGCGCAAAAATGAATTTATCAATTAATTTCCTCAACTTCAAAAATCACAATTCTCAACTAATATACCTTCACAGACACTTCTTTTAGGAGGCTTTAAAACTAAGTGTGGTCTGACACAGTGCATTCAAGAATACCAGACCATGAATTCCTCCAGAGAGGGCTCCTTGCATAAAAATAAGTACACAAAAAGAGAGCTGTCCAGGCAAACAAACAATAATGCAGGAAGATCAGCAGAATAGAAAAAGGCATTTTCAGAAACATATTCCAAAAGTATTTTTAAAAATGATAGTTGAATTCAGATTATGGATTAACAGATGCAGAGAACAATCAGGTGGGATAATGAGGTAGTAAGCCCTTACATGAAATCAGAACTTATAAACATGTATTTAAACTAATCCTCCTACCACCACTATTTATTTGTAAATGTGCTTATTATTTGATTTTTTGAGAACTCGAACATAACTTTGGTCCTAATCTGAGAGTTACTCTGGCACTAGGGCAGAACTCAAATCCAGACTTTCTGGCAGATAAGGACTCCAGAACAAAGAACACCACGAAGTGCCTCTTCTGTTTTGTGTCACAGGAGGCAGCAATGTAAAACTAATCTGAACACTGAAGTACCCATTAAGCTGAACCTTTCCACCCACCCCAGCAGCATTCTCTGTACAATGTGACTCTCAGAAGTCACAGTATCCCTCGCAATGAGAAACTAAAGGAAAAGTATCTCTCCAAGGCTACAGTTATTCATTTGATACAGCAGACCTACACCGCCTCACAACAGGTGAGAGCTAGAAGACTACACCTTGTGACATTCCTGCAAAGATGCTCACACCAAGTACCATCCGGGAAAGGGAAATGAGACACCTGATGAAGGAGGACTTCAACAATTTTATTCAGACCTAGGACATCAGGTGTTGGTCAGAAAGCAAAACTTTCTTCAGATCACACCAGTATAGAAAGCTGATGGAACAATACAGGAGAAGTAATGCAGTGACCTTCTTCTCACCTCTCTAAAGCAGCAGTCTATGTTATTTGGTCTGCATTTTAAGAACAAAGAGTATAACAACAACAACGCTTACCTTAGAATTCAGGGAAGCAAAGGGACAGTAAGGACTATGGCAAGACAATTCTGTTTCCAACATAATTAAGTCCTATTCAACTCTAGTAATATATAGATAAATTTTCGTACAGATTTCACATATCATTCAAGCTTCAGGAAACACGAAATTGGACTGTTAAGTGCACTGTGTCATCAAGCTATTTCTTCTATTTGTCTGTGCCATTCCATTCCATATTCATTTAAGTAGTTTACATGAATATTCTCTGATCTATTTATTAAGTTACTGCTAGAAATACTTGAGAACTACAGTGAAAGCGTATAAATATTCTTTATTTATATGCATGCGTGTATATATACACACACGTTCTGAAAAAGTTGAAGAAACTGCAGGGAAGCAGTGCCAAGGAAAAACTCAACTGCAGCTTTTTCTATAAACAGAACACATCGAGCGCTTCAGTGAATAAGCACAGACAACTGAATCACAGAGCTCCCTCCATAAATGAGCCTGGTCTGTAATGCTTTTTACTCTCTGTGTGGGTGTAGGTATAAATAAATGTGACATTAAAGAATGAGTATACAGGCAGAAAAATGAATTAGCTTTTCAGAAAGCAAAAAAACATGAATAATGGAAGTGTAACTTCTGGTGTTTTAGATTTAAAACCAAAGAAGGCAGATTGTTTCAGCTGAAACATCACTTGTGATTTAAAATCTCTGCTATGAATAACTCGAAGTCTTTTCACTCACTGTTTCAGCTACAGATTCGCTGACATTCTGCTAAATAGACTTTGACTATTTTTAAAGAACAATTTGATCAAATTTGAGAAATCTATCCAACATTCCACTGTAAGCATATACACAGAGATCATTTACTCGGTTTTCAAAATGCTAAAGCTCAGAAAAAAAATAAAGTGCTTCACATCGATTTTTGCTTTTAAATCACCTAGAATACAGCAGTATCTTTCACAAACAAAAACCCCAAGCATGCTCAGCTTTCATTCAGACCAACCCTTGTCACATACAGTTGTAGTGTATAATGAAGTGTGTGACAGTCGGTTTTCTTATATATAAACAGAATGACGCAGCTCTTGAGAAATGCATAAGTAGTATACTCACTTATTAATATGTCTTTCTTGTACCTTTATCTCAAGGTACCACTTCATATACCTAGTTAGAGTATCTAAAGTACCAGGCAACTGCATAATTATGTTTACACATTTGTATATTTTTTAATGAAACACTTCAACTGTGTGTTTAATCTCCAGTAGGAGAATTTATATACACACAGGACACTGCTCCACTTCTGCTCTTCTGGTTTCACTACTACAAGTATATAATGTACACTTCTACCAAGGGAAAAGAAAAACTTTCTCCTCCTTAGAAAATGGATACTATAAGCAGCAAACAAATCTGTGTGCTATGCAGCAAGCTTTCCATAACTAGCAGAAAACTGATAGGACTGATTCATACAGATACCATTCAGTTCTCACTGGGTCAACTCAAATGATTAGCTGCAGTAGCAGACACGCAAGCCTGAGTGGCATCATGACATACAAACAACTGGAGACATTTTCAGACAAAAAGCCTCCATTCAGCACAACACCCTCAGTCTGCAGCAGCCAAGAAGGCGGCACTAACCACTGCCAGTTCCTTAGTTGACCTGCTCAGACAGCCAGCTGCCCTACACGTCCAGAGTTTTCCGAAATCGACAAATGCCTATGAGCAGCTCTACTGGCACATGTATGTTCTAACCAGAAAACCAAAACAGATATAATGCTTATTAAAAAAAAAAATCTTACCTTAGTGCATCAGCTCCATAACTATTTACAATAGCCATTGGATCAGGATAATTCTTTTTCCTTTTGCTCATTTTCTGGCCATCACTGGAAAACACAAGAACACAGAAATAAGTTAACAGAATTCACGTAATAAACAGGCAAGTAAAGAATTCCTTCAAATTCAGCTTGTTTTTTTCTGTCCTACTACATCCTTAGTAGCAAAGACATGATACACCAGCACACCACTCCACTATGACTGGTGAACCCATGACGGCATCAGAAGAAGGTCCCCAAGTTACACATTCAAGCAGTAAATCCATCTTCCCTGGAGAAACTGGTGAAAGCACACTTGCTCTGAGTCACTCTCTCCCACCTACTGACAAAACAAGATGTAACAGATAAATAACTATATTTGATTCCCTTTTCTCTTACATCTACAACTACATCTCTAATCTCATTTGCTCTGTAATCATATCATTTGTTTCCCATCCCTTCCCAGTCTGACTTGCTACTCATTTTCTCTTTCTAGGAAAGTCAAATCCTACTGGAAAGCAGTAAGTGCAACACACAGCTGGGACGTATAAACCTCACACTCTTGAGTACCTCCTACCTGCTGAAACACTAATACCACCCCAACAAGTTTTCACTGCTCCAAAGTTCATTTGAGATTTAATTTACAATTCTCAGGGACTTAAGTGAAGCATTCTTTGAATACAAGTCAGTCTGTGAAAGAGCTTATATACTAACCTGGCAAGAACAAGGCCATTTACAATTACATTCTTGAATGGAGGTCTTCCAAAAAGAGCAGTGGACAGCACCAGCAAAGTGTAGAACCTGAAATGAGACAACATAAACATGACTTCCTAAATATGCTCAGCTAGAATGGGCAGATCATTACAGCTGGAATTCTGATCACACTGCCGTACCCTAACAAACTTGAAAATTAAATATATGGAACACTTACGTAGCGAAGACTCAGAATTAGAGATTACTGTAAACAGATCTCTTTAATAGACCTTATTCTTCATAACATACTGTACCATACTGTGTTGTATGCAAACACAGGCATCTAGTGTTGAGTGTGTCAATATCTATGATTTGATTATCCATAAGAAATTCAGAGGAGGTGTGTGACGCTGATGATGTGATCATACCAAACTCAGAGACAAAACCCTGACAGCTAACACAAACGCAGGAGCAGGAAGGGAAAGCAGGAGCATCATGCACCTAGGTAAGTGTTTCAGTATTCTAAACAACAGGTGAGAGGTACTCTAAAGATCTATAACAACTCTAATACTGCAAAAACCATAAAGCAATCTACTGAAGGATGCAGTGTGAAAGCCCTCATTTGCACATTGCCAACAGTGTTCAAGCTGAAGCACAGTGGGTCATGTCCACAAGCCCTGACTGGCATTATTCATCAGTTTGAACTCATCTTGTAATTTTTCCACAGCCAACTTTCACCTGAATTGGTTAGGTGATCTGGTTAAACCTATTAAGAGAGGGAAAGATACAGGGCTGCTTTCAGCAGTAACATGCAGATAGGTCAGCATCAGCAAACTGAAATCCGTGAGTTACACTCAGTACTTAAAGAAAGAGATAATTTTATAAAGTAGCACAGTGATAGTTCAGTACATCTGCATGTTGCAGTGGTCTCAACTTTTACCTTCATATCATACTAAAAAGAGGAAAACTCCTGTAAAAATCACCAGTGCTTTCTTTAATGACTCTACTGAGAGCTCCACTGGAAGCTCACCTTTTCATCTGACAAGTCTCCCACGCATGCTTCAAAGGATAGCACTGAAAGCAATGCTGCAGTTCGTGTGACATGTACTATTCCACGCTTACATCTCCATTTCAAACAGAAAGAATTAGCCCTGAAACTCAACATTTAGCATTGCTTCTGTATTTTTCACCAGAATTTGTAACTAACACAAATAGATCTTTTATTCACATAAAAATCTCAAACTATTTTTGATTCTGTTGAACATTCATAATTCATTAGCTCCCTTGTTTCTTATGTGAACATCTTTCAAACATGTGAAAGCTGACATCTTACCAGTTTATTTGGGTTGGTTTTTTTGTTTTAGTGGGGCAAGCATGTTCCAGAGGTGCCGTGGAACACAGAGGTATGTAACATTAGTAACTCAAGTTACCAGATGGAAGCATTTATATACAGACAAATATAAACATTAAAATATCAAAAAGGCTGTGCTAAGTGTCAGATATCTCATTATCTTCAAAAATACAATAATCACTTAAAAATGCCCAAACTGTACATATGCAAGCACGCATGAATGCATGAGAACATAAACCAGAGAAAATCTGGGATTAGAGAAATATTTTGCAACAACCAAAAGCGTTTATACAGAGATGAATCAGTAAGCAGTATCACTCAGACCTTAAAAGCAGACTTACAGTAAAAAACTTGATTTTTGTGAGCTACAGTAAGAGCCTAAAATCACAAGGTTTTAATTTAATTGGATTTTCTCCCCTCCACAAACTTAACTTTCTAATTTAATTGAGAGGGCAAGAACTAAGTCTACAAATGGGCTTGAAATCCACAACATTCTGACTTCTAATTCAATCAGTGTTCAGTTCCCAGTAAATAAATTCTTCAAAAATTCAGCTGCTGAGTTTCTTCTTGACCATGCTAATGACCTGCCCAACACAACATTTTGACGAGAGCCAACCAAGATTGCTTACTAGCATGTCATCTTTCAGTAAAATTTCAGCACCAAGCTTTAGAATGTCTTGTATTTTACTACGAAAAAACATCCTAACTTAGCTATACAACACTAAAAAGATCATCCAGATACAATAATTTGCCAGATAGGGACAACATAACATAAAATACGGCACAGATTTACCATCCTCGGGTTTGGTCAATGCCTTCAGCAATGAAGTCAGCAGGAAAAGCATCTTCAAGTTCTTTTTTGTTTTCAAATGGATAATGCACTTGAGCATAAGGCATGCTTCCACTCTCAAACCAGCAATCAAAAACTTCAGGGACCCGGCGCAACACACCTTTGCCGCAGCATGAAGGGATAGTTAGATGATCAACACTATGGGAAAGAAAAAGATTGAGGAAGTCTAAACAAAAACAAGAATTGGCACCAAAAGTTAACATTATGCTTGCACCTTAGGTATGAGTTTTCAGTTTTAGTGAATCTTCCACAAGCATTTCCTTAGACAACTTCTGTAACATAAAGACATTCAAGAGATTTTGTATTAACTGAGCCTAGGGACAGAAGAAAGAAGCATAAAAAGGCCTAGGATGGAGGGAACCTTAAAGGTCATTTAGTTACAACCTCCCACACGAATAAGGATGCCAACCACCAGCTCAGGCTGCCTGGGGTCACATCCAGCCTGGCCTGGAATGCCTCCAGGGATGGGGCATCCGCAGCGTCTCTGGTCAGCTTGTTCCAGTGCCTCACCACTCTAGGAAGAAATTTTTTACTTAAAAACACCTAATCTAAATCTCCCCTCTCGCAGTTTAAACCCATTCCCCCTTGTCCTATCACTATCAGATCTTGTAAAAAGTTGGGTTTTTTTGACCAAACCCTGGAAAACATTTTATATAACCATTCAACTATTTTTAACAACCAATGAACAGCTCCTGTGACTGACCTTTCCCGATGGAGATCAGTAACCTTCACTCCTGATAGATCTTCCAGCTCTGCCATTGAACCAATACAAACTACCTGCAAGAGGCAAAATAGTCAGCATGTAACCTGCACACTGTCACACCTTTTTCTTTCCTGAAGCATTAGATGGAACGTAGGTTGATTAGCATCTTCCTAAGTAGCTGATACGGCTTAAAAGCCAACAAAACTTTCAAGCAAAGTCCCCTTCTTCCACAATGATACAGCACATTAGAGATCAGTGTCAGTGATTAGTGATCACTGTCACGTCAGTCTGAATACAGACTTAAACCAAATGTGTTCTTAGGTAACAAAAAAGGAGGGGTGTCACTTGTTGTACTGTTCCCTCCCCTCCCCCCCTCCAACAACCCATAAGATCATACCCTTGTACAAATCCACAGTCTGAACTTCTGCACAGGCAGGAGTCTCAGACTCAAAGTTCACCTTCTGAAGCTAAAGTAAGTTGTAAACAGCTCACAGCTAAGTACATAGGTACACAAAACTGTTCACATTAAAAAGAAGATTCACTGTTAACAAAGGAGTTCATGTAAAAAAAAAAAACAGCAAAAAGCTTCAACAATTGATTTACATCAACACCATGAAACGCTGATACAACAGATGATTCTGAAAGACTTCAAAGAGGAGAAAATTTTTTTTCTTCTCGCTATGATCTTAAACTGTTTGCTCTTCCAAGCACTAATGACCTCCTCTCATCAAAAAGGAGTCATGATTCACATGCTCAACCGAGGTCCAATCCCACCTACTATCACTTCAATTAGAAGTGTCATGGAAAAAACTGATTTTTGATACACAGATCTGACAACAAGGAGTTAAATGTACCAACATAAAGAAACTGTAAGTAGGCTGGAAATTTTTCACATAACATAACTTGCAAGATTGTTTTTGGATAGAAGTAGTCAGCCAGCTCAATTTCTACAGCTCATCTTAAATATATGTATATGTACACACAGTGAAATTATGAATAGCCAAAGGTTTTCATTTATTAAATGCCACAATACTGTCACAAATTGCATAATGATAAACATAGTTTGATTCAGTTTCTATAACATAACTTTCTCAACCTGATTCAACTGCTGATCTACATTACTAATTAGTCTTTTAATGTTATTTTTGTAGATTTTCTCATCACTTCCCATAGAGGCATAAAGCAGATAAGTAAAGTATGTCAGTGATTACGATAACCAAGTCTGCAGTTCAGACAGTGACCTGCACAGGGCAACTGATCCCAGTTGAAAACATCCCTTCAGCAACCAACTATTTTCACCCTTGATTAGTTCCTCATTCACCATGTGACCCCATAAACACCTATACAAGTGAGAGGGTAGCATGTGCTTAATTTAGTGCTGCTGGCAGGAAAAAAGGTTGTGGGAGTTTTATTTTCATTTTTTTTTATTAACTGCAGCACGGGTAAAAAATACCCTTGACACCATGATTGCTTTATCTTGCAAACCTCAGTAGTTGACAATACAACATTCACAAAGCATGCTCTGGGTAAAAAAAAAAAATCTTCCCACTGCTTGTTGCTTTTCACCAACTCTTTCGATACTCAAGTACGATTTTGAGCATCAGGTGCATCTACAGACCCTATACCAGGCAGTAAACATTCATAGAAGCTCAAACCCCAGAGGAACACAGACACCATCATGCTGAGTAAGACTGCCTCTATCCAGGGCAGAAGGGCACAGCTACCATCTCAAGTACAGCTTATGAGATGTCTGAAGGCAAGAGAACAATACAGCACACAGATGATAATCAAATCCAGTCTTTCATTAGGCTACACCCCTTTGTTCCTGTGGAATGGTGTATGCTCTCAAATTACAATTACAGATTCAGATCATAGAATCATAGGGGTTGGAAGGGATCTCAAGAGATCATCAAGTCCAACCCCCCTGCCAAAGCAGGTTCCCCTACACCAGGTCACACAGATAGGCGATATTAATCTTTAATGGCAATATCAGCTTAGCAGGCAGGCCCCTTTCCCAGCTACCATTGATCCCTCCTGCACTTCACTTCTCAGCCAGCTTAACTACCAAAACAGCTGAACCAACACTTAGACAACAGTAAGGTATGAAGTAAGCAGGGTGGGATATGGGGCTGTTCAATTGTGTTTCAGCATCACTGAAACATAATTTGAAATCTGAGGTCAAGGTTTCTTCTTACAAGACATTCATTATCACTTTATCTATGTAAATTAGGCCTATCCACATAAATCAGAAGAATAAAACCATCTCGCAGCAGTTCTAAGTAAGCATTAGCTTCTATTAGTTTCCTATTTCAGCTCCATTAAGTACCAATAGAATGGTAACTGTTCATAGAAAGAAGTCACACAGTGCTCCAAGACATTCTGAGATCTTTCAAGAGAGCCTTCCAAATAGTAATTATTGAAAAGAAATGATGGCTGAAGTCACCTGAAAGCCATGTTCCTAAAGCTGCCTCCAAGCATTCATGTTTCCAACAGATCCAAAAGAGTTTCAAGCCACTTCAGCAGAGCACAGCTAGAGTCCTTTTGTTTCAAACCTATAATGGAAGACCGGTGCGTCCAAAGTAGAGGATGGCTCACAGGTGAAGTGAGTGACAATCAATGAAACAACCCAAGAGAACTCCTGTAATATCAGTATTTAACACTATGATTTGTATGCAAGTCCTACACAAATAACCATTTTCCACTTATTGCTTTAAAAGCTTACTGCTTTACGTAAAGCTTACTGCTTTACTGAAAAAAATTACCCATTCTAAGATGCGCTCCTACACTGAGAAGAATATCAAGATTCGAGAGCTTAAGAAGATTAAAATGTTTGCAAAAATGTGGTAACAGTCAAAAGCTTTAGAAATTAAATACTTCTATGCACCTAATTATGCTCAACTAAAAATAAAATACAAGCTAAAATAAAACTCCGGGAAACCAGATATCGATTTGTAATAAAATTCACTTTAGTACCAATTAATTCACCTTACTGTACATTAAATAAAGAAGTGTTACTACTTCTACAAAATTTAATATGCACGGCATAATTGCATGTGACAGTGTTCTTTTGAGAGCAATACATGAAAAGGAGCTTCTGCAATCTCACATGGCACAAGGCTACATTAAAACTGAAGTGAGAAAACTGAGTATTATTCTTATATGAGATCAGATGTCACTCAGATACTTTTACATCAGTCCTGACAGTATTTCAGTTTTAAAGCTATACATCCCACACACAGTAAAGGAGTGAACATAAAAAGCTTGAAATTTAGTAAATCTAGCCTTGTCCAGAAACTATGTTCAACCTACTGAACCACGCGAGACAGTCAGTATCTAGAGTACACAAAGACATAACATCTACAGCTAAAAATAGCACATATACTGGTGTTTCTATCATTATTCAAGAACCTGAAGCCCTAAGGAATATTTGCAGTTAATTTCCAAGGTATGTCTTACACCTAGATTTATACCATTATTAAAACAAACAAATCTACAAAGGCAAAAATTATCTATGTACACAGGGAACAGGACAGCAAACATGAGATTATTAGAGGCATGAAGTGGAAGTGTAGGAGTACTGCATCCTTTACAGTCTTTTTCAGCTGTAGAAAGAAATCTTGAAACACATTAGCACAAAAAATGAAAGCCTTTTCTCCATCTAAAGAAAACTGTAATATTGAACACAGCACTTCAATTTTAACACTGATTCTTCTGGGTCTAAACTCTCAACCCTCAAATTAAACTCCAACCACTATAAGGGAAAACAGAAGCACTTGGATTACAGGTAACTTACAAGCACACTCACAGCATAAGTACCATCCAAATACCAAGGCATGTGGAATATTCATCATATGGGTCTAATGAACTAGTCCATGTAGAATGATGAGAAATACATTTCATACTGAGTGTTTTGTTTTTTAACTTGTTACCTTAACACTAAGAAAAAGCTATTACCAGAACTGTCTAAAAGCATCCACTCAAGCTGTGAATATTCATTTCTAGCATTAACATTATTCATTTCCATCACTCCTCTAGATTTGCATTTTTTTTTTTACTTCCTGCTACACTCACACTCATAGCAGCACCAATATGTATTTTCATATTTCTGCAGTGCTGGACTTGTTTTTACACCTTCAGCAACTCAATTGGCTTCAAGTAACAGAGTATCAGAATTCCAAAAATGCACTGAGAAAACTGAGTAAAAATCTTCCTTGCTATTTTATTTTCTCAATGCTTTCATATCCCATTAGTTTTTGCATCACTGAAAATTCTTCCAGGAATGATGAAATTAATTTTAACACTTGAAAAATTGCTTGCCATTTTCAATCCACAGCAATGGTAATGTACAAATGCATGCACAAGTACATTAGCATATATCTACCACCTATTATAGACACACAAGTACCATCCAGTTTTCAAATAAAATCCAGTAGCATCTTCCTTTGAAATAGACTGGTTGCTTTCATTTTATGTTATTTTATTTTTTATTTTCTCTTCAGCCAGAGTAGCATCTAAATGCCTTTTGCAACATCTTTGGCACCTCTAATGAATGTGGCAACGTGTAGATTAGATGCTAAATCTGTGAGCTTTTAGGCTTATCTGAGTTAACGGATATCTAAGCAGAAGCCCAAGAAAATTGTTTGCAAAATGACAGCCTGAAGTTACACGTGCGACACAGGAACAGGCTGCCCAGGGGGGTTGTGGAATCTCCTTCTCTGGAGATACTCAAGACCTGCCTGGACGCCTACCTGTGTGACCTGGTGTAGGGAACCTGCTTTGGCAGGGGGGTTGGACTCGATGATCTCTTGAGGTCCCTTCCAATCCCTACGATTCTGTGACTTCGTGTGATTCTGTGATTATGATATGACTTACAACTGCAGTGGCTAAAGATACACTAGCAGTCTATCAAAATAGGCACATAATACAAAAAGTATTTTCTTTTGAATGGGAGCTTTAGTTTTCATACCTCTTCAAAATCATCACTGACCCACAGCGGGACGGGCGTTCCCCAGTATCGGTTTCTAGATATAGCCCAATCTCGTGCATCTTTTAGCCAGTTCCCAAAACGCTTCTCCCTCACGAAATCCGGAACCCTGTTCCAAAAATAAGAAATAGTAATTTACCATTAGATTCAATCTACAAGGAAACTAATAAGAACATTCATATTTAATTTCATCCACAAAACAATTCATTTCAAAACACTGAGCACATTCAAGATAACACAGTGGTTATTGTGTGATTTATGTATTCACTGCCCACAAAGAAACACCATTACTTCTGCACTTATCTGATCTTGAAACAAGCCACAGATGTGAAAGACAACGCATTTATTTTATTCTACAGTGTGTCAGTGAAGATGTGCAAAACAACGGATCCAATAAATATATACAATGACCACAAGCCCTCAGGATAGTCCAGCACTGGAAAATCATGGCTACGTGTGTATGACAATCCTACTGCTTAATTTTACATACAGAAAAATATATCAGTTATTGATTTTTGTCTGCAAGTTACTACTCAAGACTTTTCAAACATGAAAAGACACCTAGCATTACAAATGGGCAGCCAGGTGACATATAGATTCTGAGGGCGGGGGGAATGCCAGGTAGACACACACTATAGGAAAAGCCTTTTTGTCCTATTTATCTCCATGTAATTTTCCCTTTTACAAATAAATGAATGGAAAGCAAAAGCCTACTAGTGGCTGTTTGCTTACATTAGAGCATTTAATAAGCACTACCAGGTTCTGTGACATGTTTCAACATGTTAAAAGCTAGCCTTCCATCTTAGGAAAGTTCAAAGGTTAACATGAGAATCTGATGCCTACCAAGCTTGTGTGATAAACCAAATGCCTTCATGGTTTGGTGAGGAACTGTTTTCCGTAAACAAATAATTAAGTAATCATACAATGATTATATAACAGATAAAGGAAAGCAGTGTTTTTGAGGCCTATTCAACTTTTTCTCCCAGCACAATGAGATATATGAAATAAAATACCGTGAGCATCACTTAGAAAAATCTACTGATGTCAGTGCAAGCTGCTCTATCAAGCTTCACCCTCAGTGACACCCTGTGGAGGTCTAAAAATTTTTTGATGCCAACAAAGTCTAAAGTAAATAAAAACTAGTCATGAAGGACTATTTAAGCAGTTACCTTCTCAACATTTCTAAGAGAAGAATATAAAATTATTTTAAACTCAGCAACTAGTATTTCACAGCTTCTGCACATAGCTTTGAATTTCAGAAACATATGCAGGTTCTCAGAATTTCTTCAAGTAGGGCTCATTTATATTAACTCCTCTGTACTGACCTTAAGAGACCCTCTCTCTCAACACCAGTGGAAAATGTACGAAGACCATTAGCATTTGGCTTACATTCCACTAATGTGGAAAACTTCCCTATACATCACTCCTAAACTAGTTTCCATTTTTCAGAAGTTGTTAGACACTGATTAGCTGAAATTATTAGTCCCATTAAACATAGCTAGAGGCAGAAACAATCCCCCAGCGGCATTAAAATGTTCAGAGTTTCAGCTCTGCCTCCTCAAAACATGCAAGAAAAATTAATTTGATCCCCAAAGTGGACATTAACCACAAAAACGTGTGTGGTGTGATCCTTCACTCTCTGTGCTATGAAACCACAATTTACCTCTTCTGGTAAAATTGTCTGACCCTGCTGACAATTTTTAGCAGAACATAAAACACAAACCACTTCATCTACTACAAATCACATTTGTAACCATGATTTGTTACCACTTTAGAGGCGCAGTACAGAAATAACACCAATATAACCATTAAACTCAATGAAAAGAGCCTGTATCTCAAATATATTTTCAGCTCATCACTCAAAGAACACGTTACTGAAAACAATTTGTCCTGAACACCACACAGACACTACCAGACATGGCATAGCAGATACAGCCAACTAGGAATGACTTGGACATCCACCCAGAGCAAATCCTCTGCAGTCTCATGCACTCTTCAAGCCTACAGCCTACTCCTTCCATTTATTCTTACTGGGTTCATCTACAGCTATCTCAGCACGACCTTTCTGACTTACAGATAGAAAAACATTTTAAAGAAAGAAAAATCACAAAACCATAACCCTAACCAGAGACACCCTTTATTTACATGTTTTACTAGGCTGGGAAGATGAAACAGCATTACCAGCCATGTTGTTACCAACACGTGATCAATGTTTCATCAGGTCCAGCTTTCCTTTAAGGATTTTGCGGTGGGATTTTTGCTTTTCTCTTACTTTCTATGTAGCTTTTAACAGATAACATTTTGACATAGATATGTACTATTACTTAAGGAAGCTTTTATTTATTCTCCCATCTACATCCTGCAGTGACATTTTACACAACAAAGTTCAGGCAGTTAGAGGTTGCCCTTCCTTCCCAGCACTGTAACCAAACGAACTTGGTCTCATCCTGAGGCAACCCTGTACTGCAATAAATCTGTCAGCCCACTGCCTTCCTTATAATCCCCAGCTAATTTCTCCATCTGAATTCCCAAGCAATTGAGAACAGAATGGTGACTTCGAGGTCATGACAAAACTGTAAATCATTAATGATGCTGATTCAAATTATAGGAAATTTTGGGCTAAGTTAAACCACTTACCTAAGCCCAAAAACTAATGTAGTCCCCTGAAAGAAAATGTCTGCACAAATACTGAAGTACAAATACTGAGCTCTATGCACAAGGCATCCTTACAGCACAGATATTTAGGAGCTTTAAGGAAAAAAAACAAAAAACAAAAACAAACAAAAGGCCACCCACATCAGCAGTCATACTTTACAGTACAAGAAGATACAAAAAAGCCCTTTGCCATATGCCAACACCCATGTTTTCCATGATTACCCCAGGTATCTGTCACTAACATCCTTCAGCTGAAATGCAGAACTCTGACATTTATGCTGAGGAATCCATGTGAATCTGCAATTTGGTACAAGCAAGGCAACAAGGGCTTACAGTCCACGCAGAGCAACTCACTGCCAATGGCACTGAGCAGATTCAGACCTCAGATGAGGTCAAGTTCCAGCAGCAAGTAGTTCTAGAAGTTTTAGCAGAAATCAAAGCAGTGACTTCATTTCTAAAGAAATCCTGCTGCAGCCCTGATACCGTGCTGTTAGAAATTTTTCTTTTGTTTCCCCAAGTGGCCTACAGTTTGTGATGGTTTTGACCTTCAAATTTCCCTGCAAAATGAGACAGACAGGATTTCGTACTTCCTTCTCCAACACGTAGCAAGGTTAAGAAGGCTGCTGTCTCAGCAGGCTGTGAAGCTCTCGGTTTATGTCTTCAGAACAGCGTGGGATGATGGCTATTACTACCTTCCTTGGCACCCAGGATAGCGTGCTAAAAAAACTTCAAGACAGACATAGCAGCAGTTAAAAAGTTTACAGAACTGAACTTCACAAAGGAATAAATATTGATTTGTCAAATAATAAATTGAGTGAAAGCAATCAGTTTCCACTTGCTTCAATGTAAATCTCTTCCAACATAAGAACTCCAACTTAAATTAGAGATGACAGTAATTATCCATCCACTCTAGACATGTATGTACATTTCTGATTTTTAACTCTTTAAGCAGATTTGAGATTTTGCTAACTCCACATGTTGCAAAGACTTCCATGCAGTGAGGGAAAAACCACTTTACTTGGTCTCCAAAGTCTATGTCCTACAGAGCTTCCAGAGCACACAAACAAGTGAACACTGATTTGAACATGTCAAATGAGGGAGCATCTCTTCAGTCCCAGAGCAGACATGACTAACAGCAAGTCCCCACAGCTGCTGATCCAGAGATGTCTCATCACCAGTTAACACCACAGGGAGAGCATGATTTGAGATTTCTTTATTTCCTTTCTGAATCTTCTTTCCAACAAGAAATGTGCAGGATGTAAGAAATCTGGATTACTACATAATTCAAAAGGGAACACATTAAAGATTTAGGACACTAAGATTTTAAGATTTAAGATGGTTCCATCCCTGGATGCTTATTTTGAAGACATCCTTATGTTCACAACAATTGCAAATACCAAGTACAACTTCTTACCCATTTCAAAGCTCAAATGTGTTCCACACGACACTGACTTGGCTCACCCTTCACTGGCCACAGGATACAGGAATGTTGTCATAAAGCAATATTATCCTTTCTTCAAAGTACAAATAACACTGCTGAAATAAGCAGTTGTCAAACACTGCCACAGAAAAAGCCTTATACGTCATTAATAGCTTTTTGAGATACTGTATACAGATGTCCTAATTCTATGTCACACCACAACATTCCTCTCACCAGCTAGTTATACTCACAGTGTTCAAAAAACCATGCAACTTCACATAATGAATAAGACTCATAACTGGGAGATGAGGGAGGCCTAGAGCTTATGAATTATTTGAAAAACAAATCCAAGAGTCAGACTGATATACAAAAACAGCAAGAATTAGGAAATCCCACAACAGAATAGCCCTCAGCATTTGATGTGTTGGGCAAGTTGGCAACTTGAAGGAATTCCTGAATCAGGAACTAGTAGCGTGCTTGCAAAAACAGTAGACAACTGAGTTGCAACAGCAAAATCAAAGCTGGTTAAGAAGTTACCCTCATGTCATTTCATATCTACAAGTATCTATAAAATCCCTAACACCTGTTTTTGCTTTTCTGTATTAACTAATCCTTAGTAGACTCAAAAGTCTTCAATTCCATTATGCTAATCTGCTCTTACAACAAGCATCCTTCAACACGACCTCAAATTGATTCTTAATGGCTTTTACTTCAAGGAGATAAAATAAGGCAACTATTTATGCCCTTTTAACACTGTAATTAGTGGTAATACTGTATCATGGACCTAATTAAAACTCCCAGGTTAGGGGTGGGGAAAAGAGGGGAAAAAAGGGGAGGCAAAGAGGAAAGGTCAGCTGCCTGCAAAGCACAGTTTCCACTGCAGCAGACAGTTTCTCCTCCCCAGTTCATGAAATCTTATTATAATAGCGTACAATCACACAACCCAGACAAGTTAGAGTTGCTTCCATCAGTATAAAATAATTTTCTGCCTATGTGCAGCTTACATTTGCTAAATTAATAGCGTTTTCAATCATTTTGATATAGCAATGTTTTTCTGCAGTCTTTTTATCACGGTTCCCATAGCAACAAACACTTTAGCATGAGACTGCAATGCTGCTGCAGACTGCATCATAACCATACTGTCAGCAGCACACAGCTGCCTGACAAGCCAAGATTAAGTGAAGCCATAACCTCCAGTTCTGTGATATATTTGCATTAAAAAAGCCTGTTATCTTACTTGTATGACCTAGACAACATGCTAATTGCTGCTAAAATTCTTAATCTATGAAGGCAAAAAAAAAAAGTCTCTGTATTTTGAAGCCAGAGAGGAACGAAGCTTTTGCTGTAGCTCATGCTGCAGTTTCCCATGGAACATTCTGACTTTATGGTTACTGACTTTATAATTACAAGTTGGTAGTGCCATATATTTGCTGTCTTTTAATAGTGGCAGACATTCAGCACACTGCAAATGCAGACATTTACCAGTTGTCTAAGCACAATTGCCTGGTGAATCAACATTTTTCTGGCTCAAGTAATGCCTTATTTCATAAACAACAGGCTTGTGATGACCGCTCACTGGGACTGAAAGGATACTTGCTGGATTTATGACAAAGCAATCTGTGCTCAGGAGGCTTTGAGAGGAAACAGCGAAATTAGGACAGAGCAGAACACAAGCTATCAAGATCAATTGAAACAACCCTTAAATTTAACTTCCAATCCACAACCATGTCTGATAACAGCCAGCAATAAAATCTTCTGACTTACGCTGCACTAAATTAGACCACCATGAGGTAAACCCTGCAGTCCTTTTTCCCTAACATCCTTCTGCAGGCAATAGGGCCACGGTACATTTTGCATCGGGAAATGCTGCCATCTACTGCCCGTAAATTGCTGTACACTTCACTGCAGAGACCACAGTTCATCAGTACCCACAGTTCATTACTGAGCATAGTCCTTGATTCAAAAGGAAGAATGAATATTACATGATCACACTAGTGAAAAAAATTTAACCACAACACAAGAAAACATGCATTTAAAACCATTCAGCACTTCTTTGCTAACTTAATCTAAATAAAATATCCTATTAGACAAAAAAAACGAAACAACCTATTTTCCAACATCATCCTACAACTCTGTTATAATTTAAGTTCTATTGCTCCTGCTACAACGTCAGCTTCCTCATCTGCACAAAGACACACAAGCATGATTGAAGAATCATCAACTTCCAAGAACTGAGTTAGCTCCACACTCTGCACTGCATACCAGTCAGGGCTTATGGCTCAAGAAAGGCATAAATTGTGATCAGATCACACCTTTTAGAAGGTGGAAGACTGTCTGCTGTTCAGCAAATAAGCAGGCTGACCAACGACTGGAAAGGTCAAATCAAAGTCTCTCAAAAGATTAATGCATTTGATTTATACATGTGAAAACACTCATTCTTCAGGTACTCACACAGGAACAGCAGGAAGCATGGAAAATGCATACTTTTAAAAACAGATATTAACTTCTGGCAAGAAGGCCTATTGCACACACTCTTTATAGTATTTTCATTAATTACTTATATTGTTAGTTCTTAAAAAACAAGAAAGAATACCTCTAAGAACCAATACATCACACTCCTTAATAGTGTTTGAAGTTTTCAGCGCCAAGAAAAAGCAAGAACAAAAAGCTTGGCTACTTTGAAGTCTGTCACATCTGCTTTCCTTCCAGCGATGCTCATTTTTCCACACTATATTAAGTGCTGTAAATCTTAGGTAAACAATGTCAGAACCACGCGATGGTCTCTAACACTAAAAACCAGCCAACAGTTAGAAGTAATGACTCCTATGTTACTGAAGTAGAACTCCCCACCTGGAGGTGGGTTTTCTTGTGTTGATAGTTTGTTTTTGTTTTTTAAAAGTTAATAGCTGAAATTTAAATACAAGCTCAAAGTACTTAGAACCTTCTTATCATCTATAAGAACCTTCTTATCATCTATAAGAAATTGGTACACACAGTACCAGAAGTAAAAGCTGCATTAGAAACATAAGTCACATTAATTCTTTACACTAATTTATATGCTTGCAACTTGTAACAAATTTGAAATGGTGACAACAGGAATTAGTCCCACATTATGCAACAGATCCTAAGGAAGCATGGTTTAGTTTCCTGTCAGCAGCAATGCAGCAAATGCTCTTCCAATAAATCATTAAGAAGTTATGAAAAACAACTAAGGCTAAATCCAAACCTCACACACCAGGGACCTGACTTCGGTGCTGCACCAAACTCTTTGCATTAACATAACAGGAATCTGACAGCCCTGAGCAGGAAGGGTTCACCCTGCTGCAACTCAAGCACCACTGCAGTAAGCTGTATGACAAGACTCCAATTCCACTATTTCCTGTTTTAACCATCTCTTTGGCAAATTTTGTGGGGAAAATTCAAGAAGGGATTTTGGACTATGGACTGAAATTCAGTCTCCTAGTTGCTGTCACAGTGCCATGATTTCAACCACTTCCAGCCCAAGTAACTTCCCCTCTAACTAGTGTAAGGCTGGGAGAAGGAAAGAAAGGGTTTTATTTGGTCACCACTTAAAAAAAAGTGCTGGCACACTGAAACCTTTCTTGTAAGCTATAGTTAAGTTTGAAAAATGGAGCTACAGCTGTTGGCTTTAATACATTTTGAGTGACTATGGCTTTACCAGTAAGCCAATTCATTAAAAAAACTAATTAAGGAAATCAATCAAGTCAGAAAGTTTGTCCAACTATGTTTAATCTACTTCATCATAAAGGGTATCTATAAAAAGTGCAGCTATTCTTAAGGGACAATATACTTATCAGTCATTTACAGAACAAAAAAAGCAATGCAGCCAAACTCATTCTGCAAAGGTTAATACAGTCTGAAAAGCATTTATCCCAATTTCCTCATTTTCAGGACATTCTGAAGCCCTAGAGAGTCCAAAAATATTTTTCTTCTTTTTTAAAGTTAGGTATTATTCCTGTGACACTTCAAGAGATCAGGTCTCTTCAATAGCATAAAAGTAGGTTTGGGGAAGGATAGACTCCCCAGTATTTCAGCAAATGAATAGTGAACACTGCTAGCATTTTCACTGTCAATGTAAGGTGTTACACACCAACCAAAACTGACATCTCATGATCATATGTAAGAGATACTGTTGAGTATTTCAACTTCTAATAACAAAATCACATACTGGAAATATATTGATACCAATTTTAAAATAAAATAAAAATAATGCATCACTACTTGTGGCCATGCCCCCTGCAAAAAGATTCTCAAAATCTCCAAGACCACACTGCCTCGAGTCTCATGCTTAGTTACTGAACTACACTGGGACTGAGCAATTGACTGACAGACAAGCATGGCAAATACTGTCAACTCATACAACCAGTGGTGTCCTCACCCACCTCTATCACATTTTGTTCCACTTGTATCTCTACTGTTCAACATCTGCTGGTTGAGCTGAGGTCACGCAGCAGTTTCTCTTTTAAGCTCTACTTTTTGTGTCTTAACCAGTTTCTTTTCTCAGTGGGACCATCAAAATTAAGCATGCAGGTCACCTGTCAGTCATCAAAACAGTAGAAGCATCTTGAGATAGCTAATAAAAGCTAAGAACAAACACTTCCATCCTCCTCTCCAGCTTATTTTCCCCCCAAAAGAAGAATCGCATTATGTTCCATTATGGAAAACTGAAAGCAACACTTAATCTGTGAAATCTTGTATATCAAGACCTGGTATGTGCTTACTAGCAAGCCAACAAACACTACAGCTCCTTTGCAAAGTTTGTATTGTGGATCATTAACTTCTAAATTTTCAACATTTACACTGCTTGTACCATGCAAACAGTTATGCAAAGGCTCCTCATGGAGAATTTAATCGTCCACAAAGAAATACAGCCTAAGTTTTAAATGCTCTGTTTCAACTACAGTTTCACCTCTAACATGTTTTAATTTGCTGAGCAAAGTTACAAAGTGATGGCATCCTATTTTCCCTACAGCCCTCTTCTGAGAAAACTGAAGAACTGAAATGGTTCTAACCTCCAGATCTTACTCATCTGATCTTGACCTCTCAGACAGCAGTTAGTTACAAGAGGATGAAAAAATAAAAGTTATGAAGGTAAAAAGGATTGGATCCCTTTGTTACTGACACACCAAATCCATCTCAAAATCGATACCATCTCCAGCAGTTCCCTCCTAGTGCTCATTTAGTCATGTATCTAAGTTACCATGCTAATGTAATACATTTACATTATTACTTCTGGCTTACCTATTTTTCCTGCTAAGATGGCACCTTTTTTTACATTCCCTGTACACAAAGTTTTAACTTCTGTTATTACTGGACAATTTATATTTAGCAAACCGAAACAGTTTATTATATCAACCTCTATGTAATAACAATATGAAAAGAATTTACTTAAAACGCAAAAAATTAAATTGAAACAAATACACAGAATTTACCTTCCTAGATTCTTCTCTAATGGATCCTATCTGGGAGGGTTAACTAAATAGTTTCATGTTTTCTTAGGCTGAGATGCAGCTTTTCTCATGCTTCACTTCTTAGCAATGTGTCACACAACTTGAGGTTACTTCTATCTTGTACTACATTTTACCATCATCTTAGGCTTTAACTTCACTATTCAGTTGTACTCAACCATAACTATACTCTAAAATAGATTTCTTATCAAATTCTACACAAGCAAAGAATAACTTCTGAAAAGAAAGGAAGAACACGTGAACACGTTCACACACAGGGCTGATAAACAATGAAGCACCTTATCTGTTCATGCCAGGATTGTTTTAACAGTTTGAAGTCCATTCGTGAAACCTAAGGTAAAACATCATTTAAAATCAGTTACCAGCCATGCTCAATAACATTGGTTCAAGGACAGAATGGAAATATGATGGGAATTAGCAACAAGAACAGTGACAAAAAGTTTTGTAGAGGTCTCTCCTTGCAAAGAAATATAATATATGTAGTAGACATTACCAGTAGCATTGGGCATTGTTCTCCAGTAGCTTCTCCACCATGTGCTCTACTCTTACAAACCAGCTTGGCACAGCTTTGTATATTAACGGAGTATCTGACCTGTAGTGGGAAGGTGATGGGGAAGGAGTAAAAAGGAAAAGTCACGTTACTCATCAAGTACATTTTAAAATGCAGTTCTATACATGACATCTCTCTCACACAGATTGAGTTCATTGTACGCTTCCTGAAATATTATCACAGTAACACAGGCTGTTCTGTTTTTAATTACACCTCATTACTCACACATAAGCTACCACTTTAAAATTGATTCCTAAGAAAAATCCTTTGTTCTTGTGATCTCTCTCGCTATAGAAGTTGCTGCACAAACTATGTTTGAATTTTAAGTTTATCCTGCTATGTAATCCAAAAATAAGAACTTCACCCTCACTTTTTTTTTACATGCATATCTACAACATAACAAGCCAGAAAACATTAAATACAAATACTAGTAATGTAGCGTAAAAGACTAAGTCATTTAGATGGAGTAACAGTAACCAAGGTTGACTAGATGAACATCCTACACACACCATGAGGAAAAGGAAAGAGATCCAGATAAACATATAAAAGCAGTAATAAAGGCATCCTCATGTGTTCTTTACTTCAACATTTAAGGTAATTCATACAAAAACCACATGGGGTGTGTAACATTGCAATGTGATGGAAAGAACAGCAATGTCAGCAGAGTAGCAAAGTCCTAGGCTACAGCGAGGACACGCTCAAATGCAACAGTCATGGACACAAATAAAGGAAAGAAGCCACTTGTCTTCAGAAGGCCTCAGGTATGCAGGGATTTCCAATAAGAGCCCCTTGCCTTCACTGCCAACCCTTAAATAAGTCTGGAAGGTGTGGATCCTGGCTCCAGCCCTTCCAGTCATTCAAGCACACTGCATACACCTAAGGTCCCCTAGGTTGACCCTGTCTTCCCACCAGGCACTCCATCACTGGTTCAAGTTGTGGTTTAGCATACAGGATGGGAGCAGACTCAGAACTTGGGATTGCTTAGAAATGAGAATGTCATAGGACAGATTTTACAGACATATTCCCTAAATTACCTAGTAAAATCAGAATCTTTAAGTGTCTGGCTGCATTGCAGACTTGGGTTGAATATCTTATTTGTTAGTTGCATAACACAACAGCTTATGGTCTTGAGTGACCGTTCAAGTAAAAAGCAGCCTTCTTAAGCATCCAGTAATCAATTTGTGTAAAGTTCACTAATTATAGTTCAGACAACTCTAGTACTTCACAACCATCTCGCTATTCCAAATTAAAGAAGAAAGACTGAACCGTAGGATAAGGAAGCTAGCTACTGATATAGAGCAGCAGCAGCAACTCTGGAACAAGAAATTTTTATTTCCATAAAAACAACTCACTACACAAAGTGTTTCCTGAAGCATTACTTTTTTTTAAAGCTATAACACATTCATTCCAAATGTACAATCTATTCATATTATGATGAAAATTCAAATTGATACTATGGAAATACTTCTTAACAGTATGTCTACAAAATAAACAGAAGAGGGAAAAAAGACTGCTTGTTTTTTGTATTATCTAATAAAATCTGCATCATTTCTACTAATGCTGAACTTGAGAAACTAGTTCAAGTGTGATTTGCTTCAGTGTGTATCTTTTAAGAACTGAAGCACCCAAAGCCAACCTCAAAGGGAACAGTAGGAGCTCTGGGCACTAATAACGTAGTAACATTCCATCAAATACAAGCATATGAAGTCCCACTTCTCAACTTTAAGTCCTGATACCCAAAAAGAGTACAGTTAACTCCTACCACAGCAGCAAGACAATAGTGAAGAGAAAGCATTCTGCAAGCTACAAGGTCCGCCTGAAGTAAAGGAAGAGCAGACAGAAAATATTCAGAGAAATTCTGCCATCTGTACTGCCAAGCAGTGTCATGACACAGAAACAAAAAAAAAAAAATCCATCCCATATGACTGGTGACAGCTGAGGAAACCAGATTCAGTTCTCTACTGTAGAACGAAGTGAGAATCCTCATTACTGGGTTATGTTTCCCGTTAATATAAGTCAAGGGAAAAAACAAACAGCCAGACCTTAAAGCAGAGATGGATGCTAAAACATTCTTCTACCTAAAGTAAAGGCTGTTTGATTTCTTTTAACCCTTTCTTAAATAAGTTAAGCCACCTTCTTGAAGACAAATAAGCTTCCTGAAGACCAGGATATATTCCCATACATAAGACAGTTGAATAACATTCGCTAGACTTTCTTGGATATATTTTTTCTTTTCTACTTTCTTTGAGATATATATATATATATATATATAAAATATATAAAAGAACAAGCACAAGAAATCTTAAAAAAAAAAATATGAAAGGAAATGGAAAAAGCACCACTATAATCGCATCACTCAGGAATGCTTAGAGTGGTAACGTGGGTTTAGGGAATACATTATCTGAAAATGGTTGGAAGTCAAGGGACTACCACAGAGAACACCTGCTTGTTTTCATATCCCCACCCACACACACTTCTGGACATTGTCACAGTGTCTACAGGGATATGTGGCTGTTTGGTCTGATATAGTACAACCATTCTCAGTGCTTCCATAATACTGTCCTTTTGCTCCAACTTCAGATCTGTTCTTTTTCAGTACCTCACAAAGGACTAAGACCGACAGACTCAACCTGCCAGCAGTACAAAGTAAAAGACTAAAATGCCACAGATGTCATAAACCAAATCTATTTCAAACAAGAGAATAAAATCCCCTTTTTCATGTTACCTTCCACCTCTCAACACAATAGTGTAACTCACAGAATTCCAAGACAATCACATTGAAATAAAATTTGTCATCCCTGAACACCAGAGGATTGGCCTTTCTTCTGTAGCTAACATGCACATTTCTTGAAGCAGCTCCTCTACCAAACATTTCCAGAGCATTCACATCATACCTTACATTAAGGGCAAAACTAATTTTCAATGATAAAGTATTTAAATGAAGACAAGTGAGTTCAGAGAAAATATCAGGATGATGAAGAAGGAGCAGAAAGCACCACACTAAGGGCACAATCATTAAAAGCAGAAAAAAATCTAACACAACCTATTTTAATAACTGAAGAATATTTGCTCTTCGGCAATGGTAAAAGAAAACTTCACAGAGCATGCTAAAACCTGACAGTCACCTATTCAGTCTCACAATATCATTCTATCACATACAGAGGTGAACTCTGATTACTCTGGACCAGCACATCCTTCAGGGAACACCAGTGACAGCATGTTCTCTTAGATGTGTGTCTTTTAGAACTTTACCAGAGATAGAGAAGCACTTGAGCAAACAGCCTGTTCCTGTGCAGTGATATAAAATCAGCTCCTGTGAGATGTAAACTCTGTACATGAAAAGATCAGTGAGAACATTCTTCATGCACACTATACACTCCAATTGTCTCCTGTACCTAGTTTGGACTACACAGTGATTTAAATCAACTTATCTTCCATTTTCTTTTAATTTCAGAAGTGATAGATTACTGACTATGTGCCCTTAAAGAATGCTTCTTGGCTTTGCTTTCACTGGTTTAAAAAAGCAAAAGCCTGCACGAATCAGTGACAGAGCTTCCATGGTTAATTTCTAACAGGATGGCACGCAGTAGCTACCATGGACATCAGGCTGTCAAGCTTGTTAACTCTGCTGCTTTCCAGAGTTGTTGAATCGCTGCCTAGTGCTACCTACCAGAGCTGTTAAACCACTACCTAGACTACACAAGTGTTCAGGTTATCAAGACCTCACAAGTACATAGAGCAGTTTTGGCTAATAACTCCTCTTTATTGGAACTGTTGAAAAAGAAAGTGATGACTAGAAATTGGCTACAGTGTACATACCTAGGTGACACCGTTATCCTCATCCTTAAATTTTCAACATTAGTTAACAGAAAATTACTGCATATCATTACAACAAGACAATTAAAAGAAGGACCCTTTGATGATAAGCATGAAAGAGAGAAAACATAGTTGGGATTCAACAACTCACTGGTTCCAGAGAATGTAATATTTCTCACACTTTTAAGTAGGAAAAATCTGATTTCAAAGTTCTCTTACATTAATCAAAATAACTTATAACTACGTTTGAAGTCAAGAACTACTCTTCTACTTTTAGCATATTCCAATTACGGTTTGATTTCTGATGAAAGTGAAATGAGATTTTAAAGTAGATTCTATTATTCTGCTCTTCCCACCAGATAATTTGCTGCTAGGTGCTGCCTGCAACTTATCATCAATCAACAAGAATGTCAACAGTGTGGCAGGATTAAGTACATTCTACAGCATCAGCATTTCTATGTAACTAGTTTATCTCAGGAGGCCATGACTGCACACTCAAGTTGCTACATAAGGAAAATAACAGTACTGTTTTCAGACACAGTTTCAAAACTGATAACTCTTGAAGGACCAAACCAAAATTGTAGCCCTTTTCGTTCCGCAGGCTTGATTCCTCTTAGCGACATCGAACCAAGGAAGTTAAGTGAGGGGAGGAAACATAGGCAAACCTCAAGCTTCTCAGTTACAACACTCAGTCTTAAAGCCATACACACTTCTCTCCTTACCTCCAGCAGAACGGATAGCTGTGTTTATAAGTACTGCTGTGAACCAGCCTGCCTTTCTCCTTCAGTAATTTAATGATGTTCTTATCTGCATCCTGAAATGATAGAAGGAAAATGTTTTCTTCGGATAACAAGTTCCATCATTTCGTGAAGCTGTAAGATTCATCTCCAATATCTAACAAGGAAAACCTGCATGCAATTCAATACCTACACAGAAAAATCCTCAAAATTGCATATAACTCGTAAGTTTACTGCAGAGGCAGTTTCACAGTTTACTGTGAAACATAACATTTGAACCAAACCCTGGTATAGATCAGTCCATATTCCCCTTAGCATCCCCACCTCCCCCACATATAAAGAACTGTGCAGAACTTAGTTTTTTCTGTAGCATCACTGCACACCAGAACTCACATCATGAAATCTTTGACTAAATCTTCTGATTTTCCAGTAGAAATCCACACAGTGCCTTTCATCTAATGTTCAAAACTCACTGTAACTGTAATACATTCCTCTAAAATGTGACTACAGATACAGAAGATAGAGCATCTTCTGTAGCACCAGACAGGACTTGCAACTTAAGATGGGACTTAATGCTGTACATTAAGAGTTAAAGACAACCTATTGGACAAACTGTCCAAATGCATTTAAGAAAGGAA
The DNA here is from genome assembly GCA_013399175.1 of Odontophorus gujanensis. NCBI lineage: Eukaryota > Metazoa > Chordata > Aves > Galliformes > Odontophoridae > Odontophorus > Odontophorus gujanensis. The sequence goes on from VXAB01000407.1 coordinate 81,843, forward strand.
AAAGAAATAAACAAAGATTTTTTTTTTTAGCTTTTTAATATTGCAATATAAAGCAAGAACATTGTCCAAGCTCAGATTCCTATCAGCAAGAAGCTCAACATGCAGCCTCCACTTCTCCACTATTTGCCCCAATATACAGGATAGCTGTTTGAGTTCAAATACAAGATGACTGTTGAATTGGAACGGGCCATCAAATTGTAACAATGGGAAACCATGACTGAAAAACAATTTGCTGAGCATATGAGGCATTTGCCTCTTCTACTAGAAAGTCAACCTGTGTTGCAAGACATCTCACAAGTGGAAAAAATGACTGGATTTCTCTCTATTAAGAAGCTGTCTTAATCTATCTGGCTGGTATAAACTTAATTATGACATCTGTGAATTCAATAGTCACACAGAGGCAAGGTAGGGTTCTGAACACTTACCTAGGGACTGCACACCTAACACTTAGGTAGGAAACTAGCAAAAAGTGTGACTCTGTTGCTACTAACATAAATAAAAACATCTCTTCCCTTTCATTATGAAATTTACAATACTAATGTTTCAAGACGGGACTCTTTCTTTCAGATATTTTAATGAACAAGTCTGCCATTGTTACACATGTTAATAGGCATTTTGATTTTTACAAAGTCACACTGAAGGCAAAGGCATTAAGGCAAAGATAAGAATGCTTCCACAGCAAATAAATTGTCTTGAATAAAGAAGAAATTTACTATCTCCAGACTCACTGACCTTCACATACTGTCCAGCAAAGTCAGTCACTTCACCTGTGAAGCAGCCTGACACATCAACAGGACAAACTGGAACAGAATCCTTCTGAATAACATTAAAATCCATACAGACTCTGTAATCATCCTACAAGAGATACAAGCACCAAGTTATAGAAGACTGAAATGAGTTACAATATCCATTCCTGAAAAAAATAAACACTGAATAAGAAACATAATGACTGAACAAGAACAATAAAACACTCAGCCTTCATGTTACAAACTACATGCTTAAGAAAGATTATTTTACACTGTTGTACTTCTATCCTTACAGAAATTAAGATTTCTTCAGCATATATGCACATTCTTCTGTAGACATACATAAAAATACAGATGTGTTTATGTACAGAGATGGCACACTGCTTTAACCAACCCCATTCTGAAATTACACGTAAGAAATTCCTACTTCTGAATGTCTTAATGACCTGAAGTCTTCAAATCTGTATTTCTTAATCTTTTGGGTCCATAGGCAGCAATACAGACCGAGCACCACACATGGACAACATCATAAACTATTTTTCTGGCCAGTTCATTAAATTTTTTTTTTTTTTTAACTTCCTGTAGTAGTAAAGAGGACAAAGGAAAAAAAGCCTTCCACACAAGAAAGTCACCAAAAGCTTTTCTGAAATGTAACTAAGAACCAACAGTATCTTCAACAGGAAAAGAGAAGAATGAAATTATTAGGGGAATAGCAAAGTTCAGACTGTAATTTCAAGCTTGAAGTCAAAGTAAACACATCTTAACCAATTACTATTCCAGATCACCCACCTTCTTTCCCTAAAGGTGAGATTATATTATATGGGGATTTTAGGGGAAGGGAGAGAGGGGAGGTGGTAGACTGAACTCTGTAAATGCATTTGAGGAAAGAAAATTAAGTAATTCTGCAAAGGTCCTTCCTAAGCCCGCATCAAAGCAGGCTAAGTCTTACAGGTTCCTGTACTGCAGCTCTGACAAAAATGTAGAGCCAACCACTGACTTCAGAGACAGAAATTGAAGTTTTCTTGTTTTGTGAAATGGAACCTACAGTGATCCTGCCTATCTGAACTGGCTGCAGTTGAACTTTTAGACTCCTCTTTACCTAGAGCTCATTTACCCTCGATGAAACAAACACACAACAGCTACATCATAGGAGCTGCACTCTAAGTTCTACATCTTGAACGAGATCTTATCTGAATAGTGTTCAAATAAGTGTTAAATAAGCACACATTTCACAGCTATCTGAATTCTCCTTTCATAGCTGTAATACTGGCAAGCCAATTTCAGGTGGAACAAAGCAGGGTTTCCAGATCCTCTCTGAGGTCTTCCTCCTACAACTTCAGTGCTACCCACCAGCACTGTCAACCCAGGTCTGGTGCCAGGTGGATCCACAGTACATTTTCTAGTACATGCTGAAACTCATCTATAGCAATAGAGAAGTTGACTGCTTCCAAGAACCAACGCATCACATGCAGAAATGGAACCTCCTATCAGTTATATCACTCAATTACTCTACAGATGACAGTTTCTGTCCACTTCTCAGTTGCTGTGGACAACCATCACAACAATTCAGTCTCCACTTGGTCAACCAGCTATTACAGTCAACAGATGACTTGAGACAAGCCTGTTCTCAGTCAACCTTTCACTGGCTATTATTGTTGAGATACAGCAAGCAGATTGTGGCATTAATATGTAGGTCAGATGACAGAATTAACATCAACCCTGATTTGGCAATGAATTGTTAAAGGCTTTGAAGAAGCAGCCAGCAAAGAGTACATCAAAGCCTGGCACACTGACAACCTAGCTAAAACATAATAACGAACCTTCACTTCACAGAACCTAGGTCAAGAGGTGGTTCAGTTTGGTTTGCATCACTGAAGCAGCCCGTGATATATCAAGAATTTCCTTTCTTTTGAAAAGCTTGGACTTAAACGTAAATGCTCTACAAACTGACCTCCTATCTGATTTAATGTGGATTTGTTTCAGTAATCACAATCCAAAGACACATACAGAAAACCACAAGTGCTTAGCTTCACTGGAAAACTAAAGCGAATTTCAATTATTTCCAAGATTGAAGTCATACTGCTGGCTACATTTTTTTAATGACTGTGATTATTAGCTGTTTTTGAAGATTACAGAGAAAAGCCAATGCCATAGGTAAATAGAGTGAAATGGAAGCTAGCTCATTGATGAGAATAACTCGAGGCTTTTCTAACAAAAACTTGAAAAAAGGCAACAGAAAAACTGTCAATAGGTTTACTGTTGCATCATTTGAACACGTTTCAAAAGTTAAGTATAACTGAAACAAACCTATGAAGCTTTTGTGATTCATCCTGAGCAAGCACTGGAAGTATGGGGTTTGCATGCCACCTAAAGTGTTACTACAACTTGATGCAGACATCTACCTAAGATTAGATGCCTGAGCAGCTGATTTTAGTTTCATGTTAATCTGCAAGTACAATGAGTTTTAAAAATTTTTATACAGTTTTGTCTTGCTCCATGAACTTTAATTATGATTTCTCATGAACTTAAAAAAAAAAAAAAAAAAAAAAAAAAAAAAAAAAAAAAAAAAAAAAAAAATCCAATTCTGCATTGCAGCTTCTATCTGGCAAAAACCGACACGACTCTGAAACTACATATCCTGGAACTAAACAAAGTTGAAATTTTACCACTGGAGAAGGAGTACCTAAGCTGTCATTACAACATCTACCAAAAAGAAGAATAAAAAAACCTGGCTTACTCTAACTGTCCATTAAAAGAACTTGCTTATATTGGGAGGGACACATGCAAGACAACACTTCTTGTAAAGGACTATGCTCTATTCCTCTGAGCTTTACCTCCTGTTCCACCTATCCCCCTTTTTCCTGTTCCCCTTTAATGTGCAACACTGAAGCAAGTCGCATAGAAGCCAATTAGACAGTTCTACCTAGAATCAGAAGTTCTTTTCCATCTAACATAGCCTGTTTAAAAATGGAAGCATTTAATATAATATTCAGTACTCTGTACAGTGACTACTGTGATGAATTCCTGAACTCAACCTAGAGTCTTTGTGAGTCTTTCTGAATGAAAATAAACACCGGATCATCAAAAACAGAACGATATGTACCTCACAAGAAACAAGCAGCAACATTTCATAGAATACATCCTATATAAATTCCTCCTGGGGTAGCATATCAGTTGACTCAGGTCCATACCATGCATTGGTAAGTACAGATGCCCCATAGATATATCAACTGCTTATTCTACAATCTTAGCGTACTTTTTATTCACACAATTTTTCTATGCATCTTGTCTCCTTTGCAGTGCACATAGTACTATATTGACATGTTTTCCAAACCCTTGAATTTAAAAAGGTAATGGCTGACTTCCCAGGAGAAATGAACTTTCCCCCCTTCTGTGTTTACACAATTCTTCATGGCCTTGTAACAGAAGCAAACAGAAGATGGAAGATAATCCTTGGTCTAACTGGACAGTTAAGCATCCCAACAAGCTGTTTCCACTAACTAGTAAGTATTGTGAAAAAACACAAAGTAACACAACAGCCAATGGAACACTTCTTCCAGAGCCCCTTTGCTATTAGCAGCCTTCCCACTTCCATTACTCCATGTCTCGTGGCAAGAGTTCTCACCTCAAAACCAAGACTGATCTCTCAGGGCTCAGTTAAGTCCCCATAGGATTTAGCTACAGGGGAATACGCTTTAAATTCCTTAAGGCCCCTTACCAGTCACCATGAATTTCTCTATTTAACCAGGAACATACCGCCCAATCCAATTTTAAGTTACAGCTGTATTAAGGTAAAACATCATTATCAGCATTCATCTTGTCAAGGGAAACGGAACACCACAACAGATGCGTCCTTCAAAAAATGCAGCAAAAAAAAAAAAGGACAATGAAAGATGGGATATTTTGCATGAACACAAAGAGGTCTATTAATAATGCCAATGGTTTTTGGAAACTATAATAGAACTTGCAGTACAGGGACTGCTAATTGCTGGACACTGGCAGTTATTACAGGTCTTCTGAGGGCACCATTGGATAATGGTTGAAGACAGGACACTATACAAAGGAAACAATGAGTCTAAACTAGTACTGTTAATTCCTAATATGTCTAAAAATTGATGAAATCCATGAAAAAAATCCCTCTTAACCTTTGCAGGAACAGACTAAGAAAAATAAAGATTTTTAATAGACAAAAAAAGTTAAATAAGGAATAAAGCCTTGTGAATAAAAAAAAAAAGCATTCAAAGCACTTTATCAGGCCTTCCAGATACAGAACAAGTAACAAAACTGATAGACTGAAGAGAGTCAGCGTACTGAGCTACCAACCAAAATTATAACTTAAAGTAAATTTTTATTATCAGTGTTAACAGATCATTTACTCCTGAAGCTGTAAATTTAGACTTGGAACACCTAAGATCAACAATACTTGGAAGATACAGTGGTGAGTGCACTTCACACACTACAATAACAAAAATAAGGAATATCTAAAATCCCCACTCTAAAACACAAGGGGCACAAGTGAGTGCAAGAGTTCCCTAGAACACAATACTACATATGTTTCTAAGGAGCAAACTGGAGGGTTACTTAATTTCATAACCACTGTCAGTTCACGGTAGCTAGAAAGCCAAGTGCATGAAAGTAAATGAACATAACAGAGACATAAATCATACTCACAGCACCAAAATAGGGAGCTTGATGAACAACACCTGTGCCTTCTTCCTCCTTCACGTAACTGTCCACTAACACAGTAAAGGCACCTTTATCTTTGCACTGTAACACAAAAATGTTTTTCACATATATAGCAAAACAGAATTCTTAAGAACACAGGAAAGCTACTGGTAGTCACAAAGGAATCAGAAATAAATTGCACATTAAAATGTGAAATTCCTAACATTATATATTAATTTCCCATAGCTAAGACACTTGGACACTCCATTTAAGCAGCATCAACTTTGATTAAATCTAAGATCTCTCCATAAGACAGCAGAGTCTATTCATCACCAAGTCACAGCACTTCACAAAGTTTTGTGTTTAACAGAATACAGATGAGTATACCTGCATAAATGAGGATACATTCAAGATAGCTACAGGAATTCACGTTGCAGAAGTCTACCTGCATTTTTACAGTAGAAGGTACTGGAAACTGAACCTCCTTAGCAATTCTTTTCTTTAACCTTTTCTTTTATATAAAGAAATCTTTATTTTCTCCAGAAAAAAACAAAGTGGGAAGCATTTAAAAAAAAAAATCAAGAAAATTTGCAGTGTGACTGCATCTTTAGTTTTTGTTATCTACATACTATTTTCTATTCCTCAATGTAGAAGTGGTAAAAAAAAAAAAAATCACTGCTAACTGTTACAGCTCAATCAGGTATGTTACAAAATATCTGGCATGTCCTGAAGAGAACTTTTTTGGGATAAGACATCCATCCTAAGAAAAAATGGTATATGCCCATCTGTTCCTTAGGAAGTACAGCAAGACCCAGAATCATTAATCCAATCCTTTATACCTGCAGTCCAGTTTATCAGACTTAGTTTAGCTTCTGACCTTTCTCTAGAAATAACAGGTCCTGCTGCCTACAGAGGTTTCCCTAGCTATGCTGACTTCAGCACATGATTCAGGGCAGAATGCAGACACAAATGACTGAATCTCTTGCCTGAATCTCTTGCCTGAGTTAACAACCACGTCTCACAGTACTGTAATCCATTTCAACTCTTTGAAGATTTTAACCAATCTTTAGCAAGTATTGTTTTTGTATTTTTAATACATAGTCCTCTACCCCGTCTCTTATTAATATACACATTACTATACACTACAGCAACAGTCTACAGTGCTATTATATACAGGAGTCTTACAAAGCACTTAAATGCTGCACAGTCAATCCATCTTATAAATACAAAGACTGTGGAATTTAAAGGCAAAAGACAGAAGCTCACCAGACAAGGCTGAGAGAATACTGCTTATTTAGTGGCACTTACTGAAAGTCTTGCTGTAATCTGAACTCATACTACCATTCACCACTCAATTCTTACTCAATATTTACAAGTTAAGGAAAAAATAAAAAAAACTTCCCTCTGCATGTCAACCTTTAACTACCATTTTGAACTACTTGAATAAAACCTGAGTTTTCTTATTAGAACAAGGTTTTCATAACATAAACAAGTAATACTGTGAAACATTTTAACTTCTGTCATTGTGCATTATCATGGACACCCAACTTCATCTTACCTGAATAAAATACTCAAAAAGTGGTTTGTACTTCTTGCCTTTTAGAACAATGCCAGGAAACCTGAAGTGAAAAAAATTACATGAACTCAAATTAACTGTTGGAAAACTGTTTGGGTCTAAGGAGGTGCTTCCCCCACTTCCCCCCCCCTATGACTACATAAAGTGAATGAAGAAAGTTTTTCTAGATAGCTTACTTATCATTTCTACATCTTTTTGACAACTTAAATGAAAACCACACCTTAATGCATTTCTGTTAACAGAAAACAGGTACAGTTCTACCCAATAGCCTTCCAATCAAGCAACTACTGTAAACTAACACAGGAAGTAAGCATTATTAATGTTTTATTTCTCCTGCATAAGGAGCTTCCCGATGTAACTCAACAAAGCACTGTAAGCTCAGTGTGTTCAACAGAACTAAGTAAGCAGTTCCAAAACATCTAGAAGTCGTGTGCACAGAAGACGGTACTTCTGAGAAATACAGTGTTTAAACCTTAGATACCTTGTCCTTATTCAGCAATTAGGCATCTACACTTTCCAAGGGCACTTCATTGTATTTCCAGTACAAACAGGACAGACTGAGGAACCAAGCCAACCAAGAAAAGATACAGCCTGTAGATCAGTCTCTCTTCAGGCTTCTGACTACAAATGGCAAGGATAGTGATGGGGTTGCTCACAACTCCCCTAAAAAGGCTTGCATCTTCCATTTCAGGAAGAAGCCTAGCTCAAACACAGCCTCGTCTAGTAGATGAAATACCTCCCCAGATGTGCCACAACTGTGGTCTTTCCCTATATTCTTCCTGTTTTATACCCACAGCTTCCAAAACCAGTGGTCAAACTATGCAACATTTGACTACTTGAAAGTGAGAAACTACTTGAAAGCTGTACAAAAAGAAACTCAATACTTAATTCCAAGTTAAAAAGTATGTCTCCTCAGCTTGGCATATACAGTATCTGCCAGGAAAAGGGGATACTTTTATTTTAAGGCACAGCTTCACGGATGGTTTAAGTATTTTATATTACAAACAGTCTTAGGAATGTTTGAGGTGCTTAATCAGGATCAGATGAGAAAACAACATCCTAGTACTCAGCCATACAGATATGGGAGTGTTCAGACAAAACATCAAGTACTAGAACCAGACAGTTAAGTGAAAGGGTTGTGGATCACGTTCCTGATTCTCCCTTTTGATTTCTCAAATCTTTTGCTTTCTAAACCCTGAATTTCTAACTGCAAGTTTATACACTGCCAGCTACTTGTGACCTAAGTTATACTACTGACAGAGACTACCTTAACATCACCACAGTAACCCTTCACTTTCAAGTGATTAGAAATTTAGAACTGAAAAGGAGATGACAGTATTTTCCAACCTGTAAGTGATAAGAAATTAAGTGTTTAATATGCAAGTAGACTAAAACGTAACAGAAAGGGAGGAAAACACATCAACCATTTCATACTCACTGCTACTGAATGGCCAAAACCAATGTAATACATCAAGACAGATCCATCTGTGCCCAATAGCAGAGATGATTCTGATGAAGATAGTAGCTACCCAACTAATGAAACAAAAGAAATATTCCAATTTGTTCTCACATAAAGAAGCACTCTCTCAATCTGACTCAAAAAAGGAAACAAAGCAGTCAGGGCAGGTTTGAAAGAAAAGCTGAAAGTATTCAGGAAGATGATTTCAGATGCATAATGTTTCCAAAGTACTCCTTGACCCCAGTTTGCCACCCAGTAAGGAGCAAACATCAATTCCTCCCCTGAAGGAATAACAGCCTGAAAATTGAGAAGTGGGTTAGAAGAAAAAGTGAGAAGAAGAAAGAAGAGAAGTCCATTTTCATGAATGCATGTTAGATCAAAATATCCAATTACCAGTTACCTCTTAATTGCCTCTTATTTCACATTTGAGGACTGATTTATTACATAACTGCAGTAAGACAAAAAAAGTCAGCTTGAGAAGTCTATAGCTGCCATATAGAAAGAGGAAAGATATACCACTTTGCAAGGAGAACACAAATTGCCAGCACCCTTATACATAGGCACAGTGAAGCAGAAGACGAGAAAGAGAGAAATTTCATATAAGCATCGACAACAATCCTGTGCATGACTCTCTTTAAAAGCAGGCACAAAACTTTCATTCCACAATTTTAATGAGGAGAAAAAAAACACAATAAAAAGGCTTAAATGTTTAGTGGATTTCCTGATACAGGAAATGACTGATGGCAACAAACTGAATAATTCAGGATGACAACATAACAGACCAAAAAATTCAATGCATCTACACTGCTTTTTTTCAAAGTCTAAAAGAAATGCACTCCAAAAAGTAGCAATACTTTTGGTAGAACAAAATACTGCAGATAATTTTGGAGCACCGATGAACCAAAACTCCAGTCAGACCAGCAAAACAACTTCATTAAATTTAGTTACTGAATAGTTCAAAAAAAAGTGAAGTAGAAGAGAACAATCAACATGAATTTGTCATACAAGTATAAGTCCCATCAAAACAAATAACTTTCTCTGTTAGGCAAATTGACTAGCCTAAATAGCAATCCAGCAGATAGATCCAGGGCATAATGACACTAAGGCTTTTGACACTTTCCCCATGTCATTCTGCTGCACATAGAGCATGAAAACGTCCTGAGTAACTGCATGCTTACATGGATGCAGAATCATTTCAAGGAAAATAAATTTATTTTTGATTCAGTATTAGGTTGAAAGACTTCCATCACATTGACACTATTCAATGCTTTTACTGACGCTGAAGAGGGAAAGAAAAAACAGAGGGAAGGGACAATCTGGAGATCAAAAGGTCTCTCTGTGTGGAAGAATGGCAGCACTGTAAATAATTTCCAAAGATTGAGTACCACCTCAAATGATCACAGAGTAAATGACAGATTAAGACAATTAAGCCAGGGATGTTGAGGGAGACGGAGGAAAAATCAATGCAAAAATACAAAGTAGGAATTACTCAGTTGTTATGGTATAAAACAACAGAGTAGAAAACACCTTTAGCAAGGGCTCCAGTTCTGTATTACTATTATTCAGAGACAACACAATTGCTTAGTTAAACAGAGGTGGCCTCTTCTAACATGTGCATACATGCACATTGTATCTATTATTCTAATTTGAGAAAACTGTGTTCTAGAACTTTTAACTGCTAGAGGGAAAAAGTGATAAAAATATCTACTGCCAGAGAATAGGGCTCATCACTCTAGCTTTTTTTTTTTTATTATTCAGTCTTTGATAGTAATTAAAATGAGCATCAATTTAAGCATCCCCATTTTTCAAGTCAAATAAGATGAATAAGCCCTTCACAGAAACAGTATCTGCCACTAACTACATAACTTGGGTAGATGATTCTACTGAGAGAGTATTTCTTTGCTGAAGGGAATGGTTTTGTTCATCCACTTCCCTCCAAATATTTCCATGATTTTTAAGATGCTTTCCACATCCGTAAGTCTCAAAAACTAAAAGTTGTATAAACTAAGTTAATAATGTTCCTCATAAGAAAATAAAAGATAAACAAAGTGAAGGACAGACTAAGGAGTCTTTGGGGTTTTTCCTATGAAACAGTAATCCAATCAAACTTTCGTTCATATACAAGATCAATTCATAATAGTGACTTCCAATCTCTTCCATAGATTTTCAAGATATGTATACACAGTTTCAGCACACAGCAAAACTCACCTTTAGCTAACTGCAAAATACAACTTCTAAAACATCTAACTTTTCTGAGCTATAAAAATACTTTAAGTTAACAAGTGTGCCATAATTTCTGTACTTGCCTGTCCAGTATCTCATATTCACTGTCAGATTTGTATAGTGCTATCAGCCTGGATTCCATCAAGATGTAAATATTCCCTGTAGCCTTATCTAGAACATAAAGCAAAGAAACAAGTTATAAATATATATATTTATATCTTAGTTTAATATCCTCATTTGCACCATTACAAAAACTTATGTTTATGCAATATGGTATCAAATGAGCTACAAAAGTGTCCAGAACACACTTACTGATCAACTGTTACTTTCCATTTATTTCTTCCCCATACAGACACTTTATAAACATCCTTTTCAGAAGCTAAGCTTAAAGGGATAGCACAGGAAAAAACCTAGTACAATGTTCTTCAGCCTTTTCTTCCTGTCAAAGAGGCAGTAACACCCTAACTTGTGTACTATCACTGTGTCAAAGAAAGAACTGAAAAGTTTCAGAACAGGTAACTGAAACAGACCAAAACGATTAGAAGCATTACAGTTAGTTGGACAATTACTAAATAAATACAACTAACCTGACATTTCTTGTAATGACTGCACTCCTTTTTGCTGTCTTTCTGAAATTTATTAATTCAATCAATCTTACGCTTGGATTTCTTTATAAAGGAAATAAATAAAAATGAAAAAAGGCCATTTCCTACCCCTCAAAAAACCCGATCTCTGCAGTTTGACCACAAATATCACTCAAACTTCCCCTGAAGGAATTTTGGTATTTTTATGGGCACATTTAGCATTTGCTCATTATCACTGACCTCTAGTCAGTCATAAAGCTGTCATGTCCTTATGTCTTCCTATAAATACATTTGCTGAAGACAAGATGTAAGCAGCTCCGAAAGAAGCAGCTTTCCAGGCCAATATCGGTGTTATTCCTGAGAGCTGTCAGTAACTCTTTTGAGCAGATCAAATGTAAGTCAAAATTTTGGAACACCAGAATAAATGTAGTTCTCCCACAACACAAAGAAAACCTCAAACACCTGGAGTTTATTGTAAAGAACTCCTCAACTTTTCCTGTCTGCCACCTTCAGCAATAATTAGATTCATGTGTTTGTGCTGGAAATGGAAATTATACCTTTGGTACTTTCTAAACCCAGATTAAATGCCATTGTTAACTTAAATCTCCATTTTTGTTTACATACAGTGAGAAGTCAGAAGAGGTCAGAAGTTTTAAAGAACCTGAGAACAGCAACACAAGCATACTTACGTCCAAAAACCTTGTTTACTTCATTTTTTTTCTTTTTATTAAGTTTTTAATAGATAAAAAAATAAAGAGGATTGCATTTCAAAACTGAAACAGATGTTCTCCTGCCAGCTAACAAAACTGGAACTGCAATTGGAAAGCTATTAGAAACAGTAACATGAAAAGCCAGAGCTTGTACTGTATAGGTAGCCTACATGGTCTGCTACACACAACTCTTGAGATAATGGGTGCTCTCTTAAAAGAGACTGCCTTGTAGCCTAAGTCATTTTGACAGTGATAAGCAACTCATCCAAGCTGTAACACTCAGTAAAATATATCTGCACACTGAAAAAAAATAAAAAATTAACACAGTATGCACCTTGCTTTACATTTGTGCTTATAAAAAAAAAACACTTCAGACAGGCAATGGCCCTTAGCAATGGCCATCTCATGCTTGTTAAGAGAATAAAGGTGTTCTGTTACTGCAAATTACTTGTCACATACAAGTCTGAGTCAGAGCTTCAAAAATGGGGGCAAAGAAGCTAGGGGCACCCAGTCACACTTCCCTGTCCTTCAAACATGCATGACTTAAAGCCAAATAAAACATTTCTTCTTGTTCACCATTTCAGCTATCAATATGTATTAGGAAGCAACCCTCAGAATGCACATAAAACAAAAACACAACAGTTGGAAACCACCAGCCACATAGGAAGTATATCTCATCTACTAGAACACCAATCCAGTCCAAGCAAAGCACTGTAAACTTAGCATAAATAAACAAGCTATCAGAAAAAAAATGCATGTACACATTCAAAGATGCTGAAGAAAGAAGCTTGTTATATATCACCTTAAATTAACACTTGCCTCTCAATTTTACATATTGTAATTCTGGGTTAACACAAAGGGCTAGATTGCTAGGTAAGGTCCAAGGTGTAGTGGTCCAAGCAACAAGAGAGACACTTGCATCTTCATCCAGTGGGAAACTCACGATCACTGAAGGGTCTTGAACATCCTTAATGGGCAAGACAAAGTGAAAAGGAGAAAGAACAAACCTTTACTACATGCGTTAAGTGAAAAAATAGAAATCTAATTAATAGTTATTATTGGTGCTGTCCACTGCCTTGCAACTTGCCTAGTACATCTCTGTAGAGGCAGAATGTGAAGAGGCAGCATGAAGTCTGAAAAGAACACCAGTTGCAGCATCCCATCATCACACCAGCATATACTATCAGTCTGACAATGCCACAGAGTTCAACACTGGGGTTGGCAGTGAAATTTGGAGAATTAGTTGCCAAAACACAAGAGAGCTGAGTGCCAGTTCCCTCAGGTACCTCTCTCCTAATCCCTTTTTTCAAGTCTGTAATTAATCTCAACTGTCAAGGCTATCAGCAGCTACAGCTACAACAACCTTTTTCCCCTTCTATTCCTCTAGAGTCAGAAAACAGGAAAAACAGATGTCGCTTGAGAAGATTCAATAACCTATTAAGAAACCACCACTAGGAAAGAAAAATAAAAGTTTGGGTTACCTAAAGAAAAACAAAAGGGAACATCAATACCTAAGAGTAAAAGTCCCAAGGAAGAAATAATCTTTGTCACCTGCACTATGAAACAGCTTCCAAAGGACTCAAAAGAACCCCCTGAAAACAACTCTTTCTTTCAGGTAATTACAATCTTATTTGCTCACTTCATATTTCATTTATTTGAAAAAACAAATTAAACCTTGCACACATGAAACATTCACTATTAATTTTAAGTGCCAAATAAAATTAAAAAAAAAAATAGATGTCTCATGCACAGGCCCTAATGATACCAATAGGTCCTATCCCCTCATCATTTCTAATGCAAGGCACTCTGGGTTCCATCCAGCATCATGGAACAGCTAATTGCTCCACGGGACAGACAGCTATTTATGTCTGAGCTGAGGGCTGTTCCAGAGGGAATTTTCTGTGAACATCTGGTGCAGTCAACAGTAAAACATAAATATTACATAACTCTTGAACTGCACTCAATACCACGCAAAGATTGAGCTATCACTGCAGCTCCGTCTCTTAACAATTGAGAAACAACATTGTAGGTTATTCATTCGGGTTCTGAAGCACTAAGTTAACCAGGTAGAGAAAAAATTATTATTATCATGGCCTTTATAACAACAATATTGAAGCTTTCAAACGATGCTCACAAAATTAAACCTGTTTTAAGTCACAGAAAAATTCTTGAGCTTTTATATAATACCAGATACTGACATCATTTACTCAAGCCTACATTAGACACTTCATTTCCAAACATACTTCCTGTGTCCTATTTCTCACAGGATCAATAAAGAGAATCTAAAGTCTGCTTTCCACATCAAGGAAGATAACAGTTGCCTTATGCCCAGAAATGACAGATCTTGCTAAGAATAAATCTTACCAGTTCACAGACCCTCAACACTCTTATCTCCAAAATACCACCACAAACAAAGATTCTTTTTGCATGCAGCAGCACAGTAGCTAACACAAGCCTACACTGTACTGGTTATACAGCAAGAAACAGTATCTAAGTATTTTGTTAAAATTTTGAGGAGAAGAGATCTTTGTTCCATGTAAAATGGGCCCACAAAAACACTTGTTCTAAAGAAAGCTCATTAATCTGAGCCTATATGAAATGCTAATTGCTTTGCTTGTACTTATTAAGTATTTCAACTTTCACAAACAGAAATATCAAGATCTTTGTAGGACCCACTATTCCAGTCCTCTATTCTTCAGCATGGTCAACTGAAACCCTGAAATATAAAAGCATTAGTATTTGTGGGCTGCATTACAGAAGTGTGTTTAAGCAGTTGTTCCAAAAACACTATTTTTGGCCAGTAGATTGGCCTTTATTAGGCAAGAAGTAAAAGAGACCAGATGTACAATTTGTGCTAGCATTCTGCTGTAACAGCGTAAGTAAAAGATTTATGGTATAAGGATATGGAAGCCTGGGTGGGGATTGGAAAGGATACAAAACCTCTAAATTTGAAAGATTAGGACATAACCACTGCCCTCATGTATGCAACCATGAATTTGTTGCAAATAAAGGCTGCATCTAGTAATTTGTTTTAAGAGACTGTCACATAATGTTTAATATACTTTGCTTTATACTGGAGTTTATCATCCTAAAATAATGATTGTTACATGCTATAACCAAACATGATCTTTGATAATTCTTACTAATACACCAACAAAAGATTTCACCTTCACCAATGACCCTCCTCTTTCCAGATCTGCACAGTCAGGGACAGCTACAGCACTCCTCTTAGTATTTACAAGAGGAGTATTTACTCATCTTGGGAGCCAGAAGAGGAAATAAAATTAATTTAGCACACTAAAGCAAAGTATACATCTCACATAAGCATTAACTAAAAACAAGGAAGAAGGTAGAGATCAAACAGTCCAAACAAACACATCTAATCACAATAAAACTTGGCAAGAAAGTGAGGTAAACAGGCTATCAACTTGGAGTGCAGTAACATGCTAACACACCAAGCAACAAAATAAAAACCATCAAAGCCTTCCAAATCTAAGTTGAAGACAGTAGAGACTTGACTGCAACATGTAACATACACATAAACTGACTTACCTTGTAATTCTGATGGGACTCAAAGTTTGACAGTGGGGTATTGCAAGCAGTTGAAAAAGGCATGACTTTAACACCTCTATATACCAGTCCCTTGTCATACAGCTGCTTGAAAACCCACCTGGAAGTAAACAAGGAACACAGAATAATACTTTGTATTTCGTGTTTAACAGAACAGCAAAGCATGGAGTGATGCACTGAAAGGCATATTGCTAAGCAATTACTCATCAACTAAAGACAATGTTTCTGCATCTGAAGAGAAAAACTGATTGTGTCTATGTTCCTGGTTAATTTTTAGTTTCAGCTGATTCTAACAGCTTGGGTTTCTGTGCACTGATTGCACAGCACAGAGCAATATTCAGACAGAACAAATCAGTAGTGCTGAATAATCTTTCTTAAATCTGGATAAAAAGATGATCTGAAATTTCAGTGATTAACAAGGCTGAAATCAGACAGCTTAAAGACACAAGTAGTGACATGGCTGCTCACTTATAACACCTGAAACACCAACTCCAGCAACCAATGCAAGAAAAAAAAAGAACTAGAGATACCTGTATCCCACTCTGAGTAAATCCTGACAATGAGCAGAGTATCTTTCAGAAGAGAACACAGCTCAGCAAGCAAAGTAACAAGACCAACTTTACGGTGCCGTAAGTTACATTAATATCCTCTTTCATAAGCTCACTTCTCTTCAGACTTTATTCCAGACTGAGATCAGTTTCACTTGAAGCTTCAACTCTTTGTATACAGTCTTCAACATGGTCTGTAGCATATTTGGATGTCCTCTTAAAATAGTCAAAAAATCCATCATACCGTAATATGAAATACAAGTCCATGCTCAAGATGAACAGTAGCTGAAAGAGCAATGTACTTTACACAGCAGCTGATCAGGTGTCTGTGTGATGGACAAAACCCTGTGATTTTCTGTATCTAAATATCACCAGATTCACAGGATTGTCCAAATTCACCAGGTCTCTCTGATGTGCACATTCAGAGGTACGACCTGCACGTCAGCTACCTTAGGAGTAAGGTAAGAGAGGGTAACCCTCAAATAATCACTATAAATTCAAGATTGGCATTTCTTCAGTCAAATTCTTGTGAATTGTTAGAGGTGACCAAAGACTGATGACTTTAAAAGCTCTTTCACTTGAACTATGTTTTCAAAGCCTCCTGATCACTTTTTTGTGCTCCTTGCCAGATCAATAGTCCACTGCTCAGCAACCAACCCCAGCTGACAGGCAGCACTTTTTCCCCTGCAGGCTGTCACTTTGTGCTTGAGAATCCAAGCCTCCATTAATAAGTGTCTTGTCTTCTAAGTTTGAATGTAAAAAATCTTAGAGACAAAATGAAAGCAAACTACTGTAGCTAGAAATCAGTGCAGTATCAAAGAACATCAAGAGACATGCATCAGCCTGTTGTCATGGAAAACATGACAGATTCACATAAAGACACATGCAATCCAACCAGACTTATCCACAGGACTCTACTGAAAGTCAAATGTTTCCTCTGAGTGGTCACTAACGCAAGAAATTATGTAATCCAATCCATAAGACTTTTAAAATCTAAGAAACCCTCAGCAGCATCAAGCTCTGCCATGGAAGAGTCAAAACCAGAGCTGTGAACTGCAAAGGTGGCTGACCTTCCACTCACACTTCAAAAGTAACCATACCAAAGTAACAAATGTCATCCACAGGCAAGCTGTGGCTTCCTGATCCCTAACCCAAATTCAAAGCATACCACTGTGTGCATCTATTTTACAGCTGAGATTGTACCAATTTATATTTAAGCATTTTGAACAAAACACAGATCTGTGAATATAGTTTCATCTATTTCCTGTGTATAGATTTCAGATGGTTAATTGGAGAAGTTCTCATGCAAGTTTTAAAAAAATTAAATGTATGATTATCACCTCAGAGGATAATTAATGCACACTGTGACAAGTGATAACATTTATACTGAAGGTGTTCTACTTGCTTTCCAAAATTAACTAAAATATCCATAGAAAAGAGCTTCATTTTCTAAAGAACACTGCCTACTAACCGCATAGACAAAAACTACTTAGTGAAACTGAATATTCAATTCAGCTGTAAATATAACCATAGACTTCAGCACACGTGAACACTAGATGGAGCTGCCAAGTGAAAAACCCAAGCCAGCACCTCCCTCTTGTGGCAGCTCTCCCTTCCTGCAATCCAAGTGTGCCCTAATTTTCCAAAGCCAGATAAGAACGACGAGCACTCAGAAGGATCATGCTTCAAACATGCCTTATCGACCACACACAGGTAGTTCACCGTACAATCACTCCTTCCAGGCAAGGAATCCAAAGTCTTCAATTACGAAGTCAATACAGCTGCTTGATGCAATAGCCCTCATTATCACTATGGTAACAAAACAGCACTCACCCTCACTGTGAAGTTCTGTGGCCACAAACTGAAGCATAGGAAGTTTTGCACAGATGTGCCTAAGAAAATGAAATGCTCTTCCTTAATTTTGTCACATTTCTCCTCAAACAGTGAGTGCAAATTTAATTGTACCCTCCTGGCTGTGGGATACTTGCATCCTCTTACAGAAAAAAAAAGGTCTGGGGAAAGGTGAACTCCTCTGGCCTGTTCAGACACTTGTAAACACAGATCCCACTCTCAAAAGGTGAAAGAACCTAACTTCTCCAAAGCATGACACCAACTGAAAACACCCATTTCCTGTTCCTTCAGTATCATGAGAGGATGACAACTGGTTCAGCCAGGTTAGTACCAAGACTGCCAGTATCTCTCATCATAGGTACAACTTCCAAGAAGCCGGAGAGAACATCATTACAATATTAGTTGATCCAAGTCATACATACAGCAGATGAACATCACAAAGGGAGTTCTGGCTTCCAAAAGTTACTGCATTGGTCAATGTGATACTCCAACTACCCTTGGTATCCCACATGGAATCCCATATCTCCATCCTCCAACAGATGGGAAAGTTGCCCTCTTCACATATGTACATCCACTTAATGTCAAAGAGAAGGATGTGATCTCACAGCTTCTCAAGTTCTCCATACCATTCCTGTGGGTTATCACGTGATTTCAAGTGACCAAGAGGTTCTGTCTGCAGTGACTAAGTATTTAATAGGGTTTTAAGCATTCAAAGTCTCTCTGCTTAGCAGAAACTAAAAGCATCCATTAGAAATACCAGAAAATGATTTTCAAATTTGAAATGCCCTTTTTTGGTATTTATATTGTTTGTTAGAAGAACCAAAAACAGAACTCAATTACTGATGAAATTAAAAACAAAGTACTCAAACAACACTGGACAAAAAGACAAACATAAGAGGAACCTAAGCCCAATACAAAACACAGAAAACTTGTCTTTAAATATTATCTTTATGAAACACCTCCAAAAGAAAGTAAAAGCATATGTCCAGGGAACAGGGAATCAGAAGACCTGATGTTTTCTGTATGTATGCCTCACTCGTAGGGTCATCTGTAAAATCCCAACAGAGCTCAGTCTACTCCAGTTCTATTCTCCAAATGACAACTACCAACAGTGAGGGCACTTCCTGCTGTAATCTTCACATCAGTGTGTTGAAGGGCTCTCAGTCAAATCAAATGCGAAATGTTTCTTGCAACAAAATATACATGTGCAAAACTGATGCTAGACTTACCCAACAATCAACTTAATCCAAAACTCAGTCTATTCCTCCTTTAAAATACAGGTAAAGGGGATGAAACGAAGACTAGCATACTGAAAAGAAAACCACCACCAGAGGCCTAGAGTGCTAAATGTATGATGAAAAAATGGTTACAAAAAAACAAAAAGAATCCTTTCTTATGAACACTATCCCTCTAATGAATCACTGAAGAGCCAGGGAATACACAAAATGCAGTACTGACTCCTAAGAGGAGGTAGAGATCAGCTGTTTTGAAGACATCCTGCTCTAGTGTTGGATTAACTCCACATGCAGAAAAGAAGTAGTTAGAAAAAACAAGGACATAATCCAGTTACTGTGATCTTTACAACAAGGGCAGCTGAACACTGACAATAAGTAACAGAATTCTACAGTATCAAAAAAAAAAAAAAAGCAAGACAAAAAGGAAGCAAAACTACATCCAAGAAGGAGTGGTAGAACAGCCTGGAAAACCAAGGCAAATGTTCCAGTTCCAAAAAGCTACCTACCAAAGCTGTACCCCAGAAGCAGGGCAGTGGCACCCCAAGCCTGACACTAGTACAGAAGACAGGAAGATGGGGTTACAAGGCTGAAGGACATTTCTGTTAACGAAGGAAGCAGGTCTT
The DNA here is from genome assembly GCA_013399175.1 of Odontophorus gujanensis. Taxonomy (NCBI): domain Eukaryota; kingdom Metazoa; phylum Chordata; class Aves; order Galliformes; family Odontophoridae; genus Odontophorus; species Odontophorus gujanensis. The sequence continues at coordinate 101,633 of VXAB01000407.1, forward strand.
CTCTAAATAATGATCCCAAAAGGAAAACTGAAACCACAGCAGAGACAGTTTAGAAGAAGGGCAGGGGACAGAAATGGACCAAAATCCCCACTGTATTTTCACAGTATCACGCACAGTTCTCATTTTCTGCCATAACTAAGAACACCCTTCCCCTCTCTTCTCCCCCAGCACCTAGTTTTACCACAAAAGATTAGAAGAACAACTTCCTAGAGCACAGAAGCAGCTAGAGAAGGTTCCTGACACCAACGTTACACAAGGATTGTCCTACTTTGCACTACACAAGCGAAAAAAAGCTCTTAATTGTTTTAAAAACTGAATTATGTTCAAACTGCAACTGGCAATTTTAGCCACCAGACAGCAATACAAAGCTGTTCAACTAATTCCATGTGCAAGGGGCAAAAAAAATATTCCAAACCAACAGACTCAGAAACACACCTCAGTTCTGACCTCAGAGCAAGCAACTTCCTTGAGACAAGCGAAAGACTTCCTTTCTAAGAAGGAAAAAAGTAAAAAATAAATAAATGAATAAATAAACAAACACCACCATCAAAAATGGCTTGGAAAGTTGAAAGAAACCCTGCACCCAATACAAGTCAAGCTTGTTTTAAAATGGTCCTTAGAAGATACTAGTTAAACAGGATTACAGTGCCATCAGGTAATTTTACATGAAGACAGGTTTACAGGTTTCTTGACAGTTTCTCTTTCATCACTAAGCATGGTTTCTTTGACTGAATTAGTTATATGTCAGCTTCTTTCTCATCGCCCATCCTTTCACTATTCATCATGAACTCACTGGCATTACTGGCTCCAAGAGACATCTGGATGTTTTGTCAGCCTTTTATCATACCTGGATGTACTATTTAATTACACAGTAAACCACACAGCTGTATATATAAAGGTTATCAGTAAAACTAACATTAAAGAATATCAGTAACACTTCACTATGCATCTAATTGGCTTTTCAATGGATTTCAGTCAGCATACACTCTGCCAAACCCTTCATTGTAGTTCACTTGGTAATTCTAACAATGTTAAGAACCCAGCACTGCCAGTTCCCCAGGAATTAACTTCGTTTGATTTACCTTAACCTTTTTAAGTCTTCAAATTCACACAGCATGTACTCAATGTATACAAGTTACTTACCACACAGACTCCATGAATTCAGGATAAAGTGTTTTATAGTCATTTTCAAAATCAATCCAGCGTCCTAATCTGGTAACATTGAACTGTTGAGAAAACACAGGAACACAGATGAGAAGATATCTTCACATTAAGGATGACAGCACATTCCTAATACTCACTCCATAAAACAGCTTGATTTTAGAAGTGCAGTGCTGTCCCCCATCAGTGATGCACATCTATGTAATGTTTAAGTCTGACACAATTCAAAATACTGTATTTCAACAAAGAAATGAGCAAAGAATGAAGCCACTGACAGAACTGTTTAGAACCAAGACCACAGAACAGTCCAGCATGACACAGCGGGTAAGAAATATTTTCAAGGTTCAGTTGAGGTTCAAATGCCTGAAAATTGCTTTTGATTAGTCATGTTCTCTATTTCTGCTTCCAGACAGTCCAGTCCAGAATGCAGTCTATCAGCCTGCAGTTGTAACAAGTCATGATGTAATCTGGAGAAAAAGAAATAGTGAAATAGATATGTCACAAGGACTTAAAATTTATTTAGGGTCAACTGCCTCCCTTGACTTGTCAGAGATATGACAGGGTCACCAAAGAAAATACTGACAGGCAGCAGTCTGTGCCTCAGGACAGATTATTCTGTGCTAGTGGATGAGGCTACATGAAATCTCAATTAGGAAACATACTCTGGGGTTCACGTGGAACAGCATTACTCTCCTGCTAATTCCATAACTTACCAACTGTCAGCTCTGCAAATAACAGCCCAGAGACACCTATCACAACACAGCCACCCCCTGGCCACACTGAATGTTAAACTAGTAGGTGAAAAAAAAAAAAATCCAATGAATTCTCTCACTACTGTATTTTCTCAGAATGCTTGAGCCCCTTGAGCCCCTGAAATACAGCCTTTTTTTCCCCGACCCCTAAGACACTTTGACACTATTAACTATTTGACACTATTGACACTATTAACTATTAAGATACAAAGTCTGGGACTGATCAGTGCAAGAATTCAAGAAGTTAAAGTATTAAATTCTGTGTCAGCAGTGAAGGACCTCATGCATTCAAGCAATTCTTCCCTTTTCCCTTTCCCCTCCC
>VXAB01000408.1:0-91414 GCA_013399175.1 Odontophorus gujanensis
CCAGGGAGCTGTGCCTGGACAGATACCAAATCTAAGCTGTAATCAGCAACTCAAGTTCTTGTTGTTGAAAGGCAAACTGTCCATCTATTAAAGTTTTATTTTCCACAAGAGGCAGATCAATAGCTGAATAATTGATTGGCTGACTAATTGAGCAGCTAAATTATTGAAGATTTTAAATGTGAATTTCATAGCATGAGGTGGTTAGAGCCTGGGATAAGAGCCAGGAGAAGCTTGAGGTACGTGAATGGAAGTAATTAGGTAGAGCTAGTCAGGACCTTTTACTGAAGATAAGTTTATGCAGATCAGCTCTTGTTCTGTGTATCCTCAACCTGTTATTTCCATAATAACCCATTGTTACTGTTTTCTTTTTTCTTCAGACACAAGGATTTTAGTTTTCTGTATCCCAATAAGTCCTGGTTCTGGTACCTCATGGCAAACACAGCCTTACTGTTAACAGAATGTTATGATGCCTTTCAAAATTGTAAAAGGTGTCAGGCCTTTATTTTGCAACAACTTTGCTCATTTGTGACTTGATTGAATCCAACAGGATTGGATTTGAATCAAATTGCTCCTTTGTTGCTGGTTGGAAAAGGCTTAAGTGAAGCATTGCAGAATTTTTCCTATCCATTTTGTTCTTTATTTAAGAAATGAGTATCTTGATGTTTGATTATATTTTTAAGGTACAGCCTGCTGCTAGGGGCTGAACAAGACTTCTGGAATGGAGGTGGGAGAAATACTGTAAATGCATTTTATGCAGTTTGTGTGGTGCTTAGTTTTTTGTAACCCAAGGTCTGACCAGCATTTTCAGCTGGATATCCTAGCAGAAAGTGGAAGGGAGGGACTATGGATAAAAGCATGTATATTCTGGGGAATGTCTTTGTGAGATTTTTAGAACTTCGTCATGAACTTGCATTAATGCCTGTTTCACCCATGTGAATTAGAGAAAAATTTACTGGTCTCCCTTGTATTTAGGTCAGCTCATGTTTTCCACTATAAAGGCAATTCTTTCTTGGGGAGTTCCCAGAGAGGGCTGTTTATAGCAGAGCTTTGATGATCAGCAGAGGGATTTGCCATTTTAAAAGTCCTTGTTTCTTTCTTCTCTCCTAATATCTGTATCTAGTGAAAGTAATTGAATGGTATGCTACAAACACAGTGAAAATGATAAACCAGCACATATCTACGGATGCACACACAAAATAATAAAATACAATTCTTTGTATGCTTTAGCAGTAGACCGTTAGGAAATGCAATATTTACAATGTCAAGCAGTGCACTAGAAGAGGAAGGACTCATGAGACAGTATTTGTTACTTAGTTTTATTTAATTCACCTTGCAAAAATAAAAACCCACAATAAATTAAGACTTAGTGGTGGCCTCAAAAATAAGTATGAATTCTTAAAGTATAGCAGATAATGATCTACTTCAAAAAGAAATTGAAGCAATGAATTTGTGAAGTAGTGCAGTTTTCCTAGTTTTGGTTAATGGTATTGGCACTTCTGTCATAATTAGTAACAGATTATTTGCTAGACTAACAAGTTTGTTAATTAAAGCTTGAGTAAAGTGAATAATTTTGTAAAATCAATTTCTATATTGCACAGGTTTCCCTCTGAGAGCTTTCTAATTAGGGGATTAGAGACTAAAGGAAGAGTAATTGGGAACTGAATTGTGTTGGGAGGGGTAATAAATGTAATGGGAAGTCATAGTTTGTTTGGGAATGGTCTTAAATGGAAGTTTTGTGATATTAGATAAGGGATCATGAAATCCCCATTTAATATCCTATGAGGGAACGTAACGTAATGTCAAATGCATAGTAGCTTTTGACATCAAGAAGTTGCTGTGTTGACTGTATTCAAGATGTGAAGCTCTTTCTTATTTGTACTGAAGGCATGTAACTCTTTCTCCTCATCAATGTTGAGAGTGCTGTCTCTTGGTGAGGAGTGAACAAATGGATAGGTAGCATTCACTGAGTGCTATGGCACCTCCTGATTTTTGAGTACCATTTTGTTGCTCCCATCTGTTATCTTGTAAAACTGCATCTTTATCTAAAGAATGCAGGGCACGTTGCAAATGAAAAGTGTTCCACAATCTCATTCTGAGTGAAGAGAGGGAAAATGACTGAAGGTAACTGACTCTCAAAGGATGCTTTTAAGTTAGAAGTGGAAGTCTTGTGGGGCTCTTCTTATTATTCTGTATTGATACAGTGCACTGCACAGCAAGTGACTTGATTGTAGATACCATTGCAGTAATGACAGCAGAAGCCCAGGAATGACCCTGGAATTTCTGCTCAATTTCTGTGACTGTATTCCTGAACAGTCAACAGAATTGCTGCAGAAGTAGATTTTATGAAGCCTCGTGGTTTCAAAAATGTATTTTTTCCAGTTTTCTCCCTTCTAAGAAGCATCACAAAAACTACACAAGCACTTAAGAAACAAGAATTCTTAGTTGTAGTAAATATATATATGTAGAAAACGTTTGAGTTGTGTGCTATGATTTCCCTTTCTGGTTGGCAAAATTATTGTGCGGCTTGCCTTCATGGAATATTGGCACAGGACAGAGTAAGGTAAGTGTTAAGGATACACTGGGCGAACACTTACTTAGGACAGTAGGGGAAATCTCTCTTGGCCGTTTATGCATATGTTATGAGTGTTTTTCTATCCCGTATTTCACTGTGAATCCGTATGATCTTAATAAAGAATCGAGAATATTAATCAGCCTCTAAAGAAGCTCTACTAGTAAGCTTTGTAGTTTTGGAAAAATTTGTTTCATTCTGAAACTGATTTAATAGTCTCTCAAGTAAGGAGGTCATGTCACATTAAATACAGAAACTACAAATTATTATATTAAGATTTATGTAGGTAGCTTTGTTTATAAATCTCTAAAACAGATGAAATATAGTACAGTGAAAACTGTACTATTGGGATAAAGGCTGCAATTGCTAAGGACAGAAGTGTTATCCTAGAAATGTTGGTGTTTTTGGGTTTTTTTCCCCCTTTTTTTTTGGAATTATATTCATTCCTACCCCTTTCCTCATGCAGTAGGAGAAGGTAGATGCCACAGACGTCTGTGCATCCAACTAATTCTCATGCATCATAGACTGTTCCTTGCTTCTCTCTGTTGTTGTAGGCCTCAAGGGACAACTAGATGTCAGGATTTTCTTCACTGGCAGAAGTCATTAATATGTATTTCATGTATGATTTCATAGAACAGTATCCCTTCCACTCATCTTTCTGTGGGCATCACCGTGAACCTCAGAAAGTATTTATCTGGAATTTATGAAAGCAGACCAAAAAAACACTTTTGTACATGTGTAATCATGGGTAAAAATTATGCCTCTTGTCACTGACCTTGTACGAAATTGTGCCATAATGTTTTCCGGAGAGTAAGAATGAATTTTTAGCAGCATTCAAGGCTTTGCATTTTCTTTTCATTTAGTGCTTTTTGTTTTCACTAGTGCGTGATGAAAGCCTTCCAAATACTGTTTGGAAACAGCTGTAATTTTGCATTTTGGTTTACAGTCAGGGCCATGTAATGGAGAAGGTTTCTTACTAGTTGCTTTCTTGGTCTCTTACTTTCCACTAGTTACTCTTTCTTGGTCCATACTTGCTTTAAAAACCTTTCCTGATGGTGCTTCCGTATGTGTGTGAAAGATTTCACTTTCAACAAGACCTCCAAACAGTTCTGTTTAGCCCAGGCCCTTGGAAGAGGATGACTTATTATGCTGAAAAACAAATTCATGTAGATGAGAAATTTTCTTAATTTTTTTTTACAATGCAATGTCCTCTGCCAGGAATAGTCTCAGTATTTCTGAAAAGGTAAAAACTCTCATTAAGATGAAACATAAATTTATGAATGAAAAAGTCATGGTGCGAAAGGAGAATAAGAAAAAGGTCTCGATCAAAACTACTTTGTTACCATTACTTTAAATGCACTATTTCTAGAAGCCTGACAGAAGTGCAAATTAGTCTGGAAGTACCTGTCAAAGTATAGGTTTATTACTAGAAATATATAATTATCGGTCTATTATTCAATTATGTCTAATTGACACCTAATAATTTGTAATATGTATAGGTAAATCATTTAGTTAAAGTGTATTCACTGTCAACAAAGAAAATACTTCTATATGCTGGAATGCAGGTCCAGGCGTGAATTACATGACAATGTATTTGGATTGGAACAATATTTCAATATTTCTAAGAAATAAAAGAAGTGTTTGAAGTATATTCCTGTATTTCACAGAACAGCCATATAATGATATTTCTATCCAGGAAAAAGGTATTACAGAACTACTATTCTTTGAATCAGACATAAAAATCATCAAACCGTAAAAAAATGATGTCACATCATAATATGTACCTGAAAGCATCTCCCATTCTGATGTAGGATTATTAAATACTACATAGTTTTTATGCCTTTGCTCAGTGTCTAGATATCATAAGTTTTCCTTGTTCAATTGGTGTTACAGAGCTTTAATCCTACAGATGTACTGTAGGCAGAGCTGTGAGTTGAATTGCAGTATCTAAACATGCTTGTGCTAGCTTTGAACACAGAAGCTCTGGTACTGGTAACTACCTACATTTTGGAATAGGATACCTGCCAGAGGGCTGCTAGGTGAGCTGTGCTGTACCTTGTGTTGCCACAGCTATAATGCTGCAGTAGAACTATTAGCCGAGTGAGGTCTATCTCCACCACTTGACTGTCACAGCAGAGGCTGCAGTCTATTCCTGTCATTTATGTACAGGAATTTTGGAATAGGATTTTGCTAAAATAGACAGAATCATTTAAGGTATCCTTGCTCCATATATTGTAGTACTTTGAGTACACCAATTGTATCTCAACTGTGATGAGCTTGCTTTATTTTTTACTTTTTCTTTAATATTGTCAGTGAAGTAGGATGTAGAGCAGGTCTTCTGAGTCAGTCCTGTTTAAGGATACAGAGAAGGAGGAAATGAGCTGACTAAAACTCATTACATACCACTGACCAGATCTGTATTTTAATGCTCATTTATATATGCTTATTCAACAAGATATGGAATTCATCAGTTAAGTATTTACTAGTTGTATCATTCCTCAGCCACTGACAGAGGTATTGCATTCTCTTTCTGTACTGCTCTAAGGACAAGTCTTTCTGTTCTTCACATGCAAGAAAGCTTCAGTTTTCTCCTAAAAGCTAATACTTTATCTGGTTTTGTTCTTAAAAATTCAAGTTCGCCCGGCCTTTCCTCTCTGTCGCTGGAGAGATATTCACTGTGCTTCCGCCTTTGGACAGAAGTGATAGCATTAAATTTATTTAATGCTTGGCAGATTATCAAACAGGATGATTGACTTTCAGCAGCACATGCTGAAGGGGAGTCACCGGATCACATGAAGGGCAAAGTAATGCTTACTAACATGGTCTGGTGTGGTGGTTATGTAGGACAACGAACTATGAGGTGGGAATATTCAAAAATTGATTGCTTAGGAAAGCGACTCATCCTGGCTCTATCAAACTATAACTCTGCTTGCCTAAAGCTACTCCTGTGTCACTTTCCTTGAAAATGTGCAGTGAATTGATGACATCGCTCAGAAAAAATGGGTAGCTATCATTTGGCTGCTCCCAGAAGAGCTCATGCATTAGTCTTCATGCTAATGAGGGAGCTTGGCTGAAGATCCTTGGCTCCTGTTAGAGGTCTTTTTTCTGCTTTGCTCTCTGCTGGGAAGAAAAAAAAGAAATGGTGTAGGAATATAAATGTACATGAATGCTAAAAGTAAAGTAGAAATGGTAACTCTATTTGTATAGCTATGTGTATCACCCTTAATTAGGGCAGAAGTGTCTGCTCACCTTGATGGCACTCCAGAGATCAAAGGTGATAGAGACTTTCAGACTCTCTACAATAATTTATAATTTCTCTGAGATTAGGCTTTTCTGGATTTCAGATTCTCAGGCTTAGCCTCAACATATGTCAGAAAGTTTTCACATGCTATCTTTTAAAAAAATTGAGAGACATATTTTCAAACTATGTTTGAACAGATCTTTACAGACATCAGACTTGTATGCAATACTAATTGTGTCACACTACCACAGAAAGTGTCGCTGTGATATACACACACATCTTCTACTGAATTACAAATAGTAAATATTCTATGTGCTACCATTAACGGAATATAATTTGAGTTCTTTAGGGTGGATAAAATTCACAGAATCACGAAAAGTTTTGTGTCAGAAGGTATCTCTGGAAGTCATCTGGTCACCTCTTTCTGGTCACAAGTTTTGTGCTTCAATTTCTTCTTTGACTTTGTATCTTTAAAACAAACAAACAAACAAACAAAAAAAAACGATGACCAGTTCATGTTTCAGAGCATCTTCCAGAAGTTATGTAGTGTGAGATCCATCTCAGCTAACTTTTACGATCTATAATATTAAACTCTATCCTGAACTTATTGTCCCTGAGCAATCTTTATTGTAAGTGCAAATAAATAGGTATTTTGGGGACAGGGTTCATGTTGATGTACATTAGATATTGATTGTGGGCTGAAATGACTCGTGTTGGAGAAATTATTCTCTGGATAATATCAAAGGAGATTAGGTTACTCCCTCAGATAGACATCCAGTCCTTTTCACATCACTAGTCTCTGTGGATCAATGGGATATGCCTTTCAGATCTTTCATCAACTTTGTTGCCCTTCTCTGGGTGCTTTCAAGGACTTGAACATTCTTCTTAAATTTCAGTGACCAGAACTGCATACAATAATCAAGATGTGTCTGCTATAAGGCTAAATATAGTGGGAGGATTACCTCTTCTGACTGACTGTGCTGTGTTTGATGCATCCCAAAGTGTTGTTTGCCCTCTTGTCTGCTGAGGACATGCTCAACCTCCTATCACCAGCATACACTGAGGTCCCTTTCTGCTGAGCTGCTTCCCAGCCACTCGTCTCCTAGTCTGTTCCTGTGTCTGAGATTGCTTCATCCCAGGTTCAGAACCTGGCATTTACCTTTGTTGAACTTCGTGCTGTTGGTCAAGGCCCAATACTACTGGCTATCTAGATTGCTGTACAAGGTCTCTCGTTCCTTCAAGGAGTCAACAGCACCTCCCCAGTTTGTCACCAAGTGCCCATTTATGCCCATGTTATGCTAACTTGTAAACAGTAGGTTTGGCCGAGTTAAGACCGTATGTGTTGTCAGTCCATCTGATGCAGAAGAACTGAAATCGACTTGAAGGTTTTTTGTGATTATTTAGATGGAGATTATGTGGTTTCAAAATGGCATCAATAGAGTGCTGTAGGAGGATATATGCACCCTGAACATCATGCTTCACTACTTTCATTATGTAAACAAATAGTGTGGCAGCAGTTCTAAGTTTCATAGCTAAAACTTGGCAGATTTCCCATCACGCTGCTGTACAGAGCTTTGCTCCTCCATGCTATCTGATTGTTTCTGTTGTATCTGCAGTATTTGTGAGAGGCAGGTGGCTGTGCTCCTTTCCTTCCAAGCAGCCGGAGTTTGCAGTACAGAGAGTTTTTACCAAAAATTAGGTAAGATTTTTTTACTGTGAATCTTCATTGTTAAATGATAATGAAACTCAATGCTCTTGGGTTCTCTCCTGTTTCCCACTCCTTCCCACTGAGTTCTGATTTGTAAAGAGAATCTATCAAGGCAGCCCTGATCCTCATCAGGACAAAGTGTCAACTTTTATACTGCTGTCTGCTAGATTTATACCAGGGAACCATGTGAAATCTGTTCTCAGATCTTCATGGTAAATAATTTTTTCGCTTCTAGTGAAATGAACAATGACTTGTTTTCATTTGGAGATAGTGAATATAAGATTTAAATTCAAACTACAGAAACTGAAGTGGGAAAGATAGGACTAAGTAAAACTGCTTCAGAGACAGACAACTTTTATTGTTATCAGGAGTCCAAGGTGAAACTTTGTGCATTGTTAGCACTCATTTCTTTATCCATGTCAGTTTTCTTCGTTTGGAAAACAATCATTTGTATTCTGTATTTTAAAATCTTTTCAAAAGGTCCAATTAAATGTACTTTACAATACTTATTACTCAATGTTTGTGATTTTCAGCTTAATTCATCCAAATTCCATTAAAAAATGTAGGGTTACAGGTAAGCAGAGTTTGACTGAGTATATTTTAGCTTCTGTAAATTGTCTAAAATATTATTGCAGGTGTTGCTTATGGATACTGGCAACACTGAATGTTTAATCATTAATATTTAATCTTTACTAAAAGTCTGAAGATATTCAGTTCCTCTTCTAATTAATCCAAATATAAGTAACACACTATTTAAAAAGAATATCAAGCTATATTTGTCAATTCATACCTCTTCCCAAACAAATGGAACTAGCAATGCAAACAAGTTCTGATTTTGACCACCTCCAGCCAAGTTCACTGGAGACTAAGTTCTCCAACACCATGGATAATTTCATAGAGTCATGGAATCATCTGAGTTGGAAGGGACCCTTAAAGACCATCTGGTGCAACTCTCCTGCAATGAACAGGGACACCTACAGCTACTTCAGGGTGCTCATCCAGACTGACCTTGAATGTCTCGCGGAACAGGACATCTACCACATTTCTGGGCAACCTGAAAGGTAATAACCTACCTTTTAAGGTATCAAGCAAACCTAAAGTAACAGCCAGTTATAGGTTTTTTTTTTTTTAATTTATTTTTTTTTCTAGCTATGATGAAGCAATGTCATTAAATTGAAATACTGAATGAGAGGAAAGTTCTGCCAAGAGAATCAAGTTGAAAGCGGACAGAATGCACTGGGGACTCTATAAAGCAGATATAAATTCATAAGATATTAAAAAAAAAATAAATATATATATATAGTGTGTGTGTATGTTATACAAAAAAAAAAGAAAGACATTAAGTGCTAGAGTACTCTGCTTTCTTCTGTAATTAACGAAGTAGAGAGGTATGTAAAAATGGTGCACATTACACTCTAATCCACAAGTGCATTACTCAGTGTTAGTTCATGAATGTGAAGTATCTAATAGATTCTACTGTGGTGAGATCTTTAGTACAATTTACTTTTCAAAACTCATTCTTTTTTAATTTGATAAATATCCTTGATGTGTGCACACTATTCTGTCCTTTCAAAAACCCTCCTAAAAGTATGTTGAAAATAAAAAGTCTGAACATGCAGCTAAATTGCCTGTAGGAATTCCTTTAGGGTTGAAACTTGACATCAACATTCTTAATGTAAAAAATTATTTAATATCTTTTATTCTACAATGTGAACAGAAAGAATATATAAAACACACACACAAAAACCAAGAAAATAGAATAAAAAGGACATCATAAAAGAAGAAAAGGAATGGGATAGAAAACAATAAATCTGAATCATTTCTTGAAAATCTGTCAGTTGATTGTCCAAAATACAGAACAGATTATTAATAGATCTGATCAAAAGAAATGCATTATGAGAATCTAGAAATCTGTGATAGTTAGTTGATATTTTATGTCCTGAAGAATAACATATTCTACTATATTGAAGACACAGATGGGATAATATAAAACCCGGTGATAAAAATGCATGCTAGTTGTTATTCTAAAGAAGGGTTTTTAGCTGTTGGTATTTCTAAGATAAAGTGACTCATTTTTCTCTATGGGAGTTAGAGTGGCTTTCTAATATGATAATGTCTGATTTTTTCCTCCTTTGGTTTCTGTAAAAAGCTATAGGTCAGCTCTTCATTTTGTGTGTGAGCAATTAAAAAAAAATTGAGTTTGTTTTAGCTGAGAATCTTCAAAACAAAGTATTAAATTAGGAATTGTGCAGCTTAGGTAGTATCTGTAGGGCTGAGGTCTCCAACTCTTGTGGTTGTGATGTCATCAGAACTATCTGAGTGGATGTATCTATTAAATAGCTGTTGAGGGCTTGAGACATTGTTTTCATATCATGTTTAGTGGAGGTGTTGTTTGCAAATGTGGTGGTGGAATTCATTAGGTAGTTGATAAAATTGTTGTAATAATGTCACAGAAGGTCACAGGCCAAAACTGTATTCCAACTTTGGCAGCTCGTCTTTTTAGATGCCTGCTTGAATTATGCTAGATGGGACTTTGTGAGTTACTGAGTGTTTGAGTTTATTGAATGTATGTTTGGGTTATTTTTCAGAAATACTGATCATCCATGGGTTTCTGTGAAGGCTGCAGTTCCCTGGGTGGTGGGAAGACAGCATATTCTCAAAAAGGAAACCCACTGCAGAAAGAAGACGAACTGTTCTCTACCAGAAAATTGAATAGCGTGCAGAAAGCTCATGCAAACAAGAATTACTGCAAATGTGGGGACAGATGGGCTTGGCAGCCTGTCCTTGAATTATCATCCATAGGGAGAGAAGAAACAAACAAAAAAACCCAACAACCTTAACTTGGAGTGCATGTGATTGGGAATGGCAGATTATTGGAGATTTCATGGCTGATATGTTTGTTTTTGGAAAAAGAAAAACTTCAAGCTGTAATTCCATTTTTCCTGTTAACTGGTTGAATTTTTCTTGAAGTGCTTGAGCTGAACAAAATGATTTCCCTATTCCTCATTCTACATGCAGGATATATGTCTCATACCTACAATTCTTTTCATCTGAGAAGGAATTCAATTTCAAAGAGCCGTTGACCAGCTCTGGATGTAAGCTTTATATCTGTCATTCAGTTGCGTGCCTGTACCGGGTATCTACTTCTACAATCCAAGATGCACTCTAAAATATGGCATTTTATTCTCGTGTCTACCCTTAGCTCTTATCCCATGCATTTTGATGCTATCCCTAGTCTGTAGTGAAGTACCTATAGAAATTTCTGCCACATAACAAGATATAACAAAAGCAACATACCGTTGTATATATGTAATATGTCATTATATAACTGTTGTGCCTAGTTTGTTTGCAAAAAAAAGCAGTGCACTACAAAACCAAATCCAGTAGTGTTTGTATTACAAAGAAACCAATAGCAATTTTTAAATTAAACACAATAAGAAGCAAACAAATAGAATACGAAAACAAAAGCAACAAATAAAGGGGAAAGGCAAAAGGAATGTTCTTTTACATTTCCAAGAATCGGGTGTGGATGTGAATTGGGCACTGAGATCTGTTCCTGCTGTAGAGTCCACATCAGTTTTGACAATAAATAATAAATGTTACTGCTTGGCAAGAACTCATTAACAGCACCTTCCTAGTACTTGGTGATGATCAAAAGCCAGTTTTCTATACTGAGAAAAGATGCTGTCAAGATGGAGATGCAAAAGTCTTAATAAGTTTAAGTATCTGAGGGCCAAGTGCCAGAAAGGTAATTTTCTATGTATGTTCAGAGCTATATTATGTGATAGGAGGAAAAAAAGGTGAGAAGCTGCTTTGTATGTGTGGTATCAGTAGGCACCTTTGGAAGTTATGTTACTTGGCACCAGAAGCAGCCACAGAGATAAGCAAGCAAAGCCGTGGCCTATTCCTGGGCTTCTTACTTTACGTACCTCAAAGGAGGCAAAGATGCAGAAAACACTGTGTAGCTTCCAAAGGTAGGCTGGCAATTATGCCTGCCTTACTTGGTACTAAGATCATCTGAGAATCCTGTGATGACATTGGTGGGGAAGAATGAGCTGATAGAGGCTGGGAGATATATGCTACAGTATTTGATTTGGTACTATGTGTACAGAAAGATCTGAGGGTTATCAGTACAGTTCAGTGCTATGGGCTCCCACTGCTTCATGTGTCAGGCTCTTTTCTCAGGCTTGCACAAAATTTTTTGCTCCTGTTCGTGTACCTGTGTTAAGATTGTGCACCATCTGTATTTTAACAAGGAATGAAACTTAAAATGAGACTTTGAATGAATAAGGAATTCTTTAATGTCTGGCATATTTATAAGAAATTCCCACTGGACAGCTTCAGAGTAGTAGCTACTGGCAGCATGGTGGCTGTCAGTAATTCTTCATATGTAAGATGCTTTTAACTTATATTTTCTATCACTAAGAATATTAACTTGAAGGCCAGAATACCTTATGTACAAACAGAGCTTTTCTGTGTGTTGGCAAAGTCATAACTAGGACTGCATTAGTCTTATCTGATTCGTAATTAAGGAAGTCAACAGAAAAAAACATAGAAACTTTTTCTGCCTTTCTCCTCTCTCCAAATGGGAAAGAACCTATTGAACTATTTCATCATCTTTTTGCTTTTCCCTTAGCAATGAATAGCCAATGCCAAAGTAAATCCGTGTACCTTATAGTTTCAATTGTCCATATTTAACAATGACTATATATATATAAAGTTTAAAAAGTGCAATTGCTACTGAATCTGAAATTTTTCTATGTACTCTATTTTTCTGTGATTTTTCAGATTGTCAAATGGTGTAGAAAATAGAGCAATAATTAAGAAGGGCATGCTAATGAATGATAGACTATAGCTAATGGAACTAACTTCTGCGTATTTCCTTAGGCATAACTCTGATCTACTCATCTTATCGTAAGTGTTGCTTATAAGCCTCATTAAATCTCTTCATACTAGTAAGGAAATGAGTTTTATCTCAGAACCAGAAAAAGATGCACAACGGCTGACCAGATCTTTGTTAGTAAGGTGAAGCTGTCTGGTCAGGATTTACTCAAAAGAAAATTAGCTCTCAGCTTGTCCATTCACTCTCATCAAGTGTCAAGTCAGAATCTTCCCACCTTATCTCCTACTCCAGCTTAGGCAAAACCATCCAGCTGTCTCACATTTCATCCAGAAGTCTAAGCTGTGCTTCTAATGTCTGTACTCTTTTAGCCTCATGGCCCATGCCCTATAGTCCCAGCTGGGTTCCAGAGATTGCCTGAAATCTGGGGAATGTGGAACATCTGCAGCAGGGAGGGGTGGTGGTGAGAGGCATGGAGAGAGAGGGACTTGAAATAGTACTGATAATAGACTGGCAACCATAACGTGTCAAACTTCTGTTATTTCACTGGCTTCAACTTGTGCAGCATCAGCTCTTGCATCTCCAGGCTGATGGGCAGTATGATTTCCTCTGCACCCCATGCAGAAATATTCTGGGTATCTAGGGCTGGAAGGGTTGTTTCTGCCATCAGGGAAGGCAGAAGCTGTAAAGGAAAGGATTTAGAAGAGATGTTTGAAGAAACAAGGGCTTTAAAATAGGACTGGGTGAAAAAAAGTGCAGCATATGAGAAAAGTCACTGAGGCAGGAGAGAGGTGAGGTAGGAGAGTCAACAAAACCTGACTGCTGATGGCTCCCAGGAAATACAAAGGTACAGGTGTCATTGCCTGTTTATATAGCAAGATGAGCATGTCACTTTGTTTCAGAACACAGCTCTTGGTGTTTTGAGAACTTCCTATTAGAACACGTGAATGGCCTCACTCATAGATTAACTTGTATATTCTAGGAGGTAATTGCTTATGATATGGATGTAGAACAAATCATCTGGCTTAATTTCCTCTACATGATACCTCATCTTCACACACCAAACCACTCTGAAATTTACATCAGTGCAAAGTGTGGGAGTGATGGCTTTTGTTTAAACAGCTCAGCACTGCCCTGCATTAAAATGCTGATGTAGCCACAGCCCGTTTGCCTCAGAAGGGACTTTCAGCTGTCCTTCCACACTGCACAGCAGTTGATGGGAGGCAAAATGTTGTAGACTTTAGTTTACTGTGACAGCAGCTACACTGTACTTTCTACATTCTTAGAAAACAGAGCATGCAAAGTTTTTCTCATGGGACAGAGGGCATAAGGGGCCATCCCCATAGGACTGATTTGCTCCATATTTTTCATTTCAAAAATCCATCTTTGACAAGTGACAAGTCAGAGTTTAAATGTCATGATTTAGAGAAGCACAATTTTATTCTTAATAGTCTGTTCTTAGATATAAATTATTTTTAAATAAAAATGGTCTGACTTTTGTAGAATCGCTTTCTCACATAAGGTTTCGCCTTATGACGTCTTAAATGATTTAGTCAACTGTATATTTCATGTTAACAGTATGGGATAGGGAAACAAGAGAAGCTATTCCCTTTTCAGAAATGAGATAACTATTTTTTAGGTATCTTGTAGTTTTACTAAGTGGACTTTTTATCTAATCAGATCAAAGCCTTTGTTCAGAAGAACTGAATAAACCCACCATTGACCTGAACTTTGAAGTAAGGACAAAAGTCATGGGTGTGGTATGCACCCTTTGACACTGTTGAGGGCAGTGTGGTTTATCCTGTTTTCAAATGTTTTCTCTGTGTTCTTTATAATAAAGATATTTGTACTAAAAAGAAATTTTTTTTTGCAAATGAACTTCAACCACCACAATCCACTTCCAAAACTGCTGGCTTTGTCTGTAAGTTGTAAACATACCTTTTATTGAAAACCCACAGTAATTTATCTTATAGGCTATTTTTTACCCTCCAGAAAACTTTTAATATATCTCAGAAAACAATCCCAGTATTACCAGAAAGCGCAATATCTCTTCAAATGTCTTCATTCTTTTTTTTTCATCAACAGATTAATCTCGTGGGAAAGCTACTCACAGAAGATAAACTGCATTGATTCAATTAAATTGTTAATGGGGGTGCAGTTTTATAGCTGGAGATCTGGAAAGTGGCAGGGTGAGGAGGAAGAGTGTTGTACTTCTTCCCCAGGTTTAAGTCTATACCTCTGATATCTGGTGCAACAAATACCTTTCAATAATTTCTCTTCCCAGATGCCTTCTTTGAGTAGCAGGACTGATGGAAATAGTCTTTTGCTTGAACTATTACTTACTATTGCTTACTAGTTTTACTAGTATTACTTAGTAGTTACTTACTATTAAATTTGGATAGGATGTAGTGTCCACGGAAATGGAAAACATGGAGAATGAGGTAGATTATCTCTAGTATGGCACTAAGTGCAATAACAGATGAAGTTTTTGAACATTCTCTCTGCAAGCAGCCATGAATTTTTTCATCTGTTTCCTGAATAATCCATATACATTTGCTGCATGTATGCAAGATTTGCTGGTGTTAATTGACAGCCAGCTGAACATGAGCCAGTAGTGTGCTCAGGTGGCCAAGAAGGCCAATGACATTCTGGTTTGTGTCAGAAATTGTGTTGCCAGCAGGAGCAGGGAGGTGATGATCCCTCTGTACTTGGCACTGGTGAGGTTGCATCTCGAGTGCTGTAGTGAGGGGTCCAAAACTGAGCTCAGGAAAGATATTGGGGCCCTGGAGTGTGTCCAAAGGGCAGCAAACTGTGAAGGGTGTGGAGCGCAAGCCTTATGTTGAGTGGCTGAGGGAGCTGGGATTGTATAGTCTGAAGAAGAAGAGGTTCCTTATTGCTCTATGCAAATTCCTGAAGGGAGGTTGTGGTGTGGTGGGGGTCAGCCTCTTCTCCCAGGTAACAGCTATAGGATGAGAAAAAATGGCCTGAAGTTGTGCCAGGGGAGGCTCAGGTTGGCTATTAGGAAAAATTTCTACTTCCAGAAAGGAGGGATCAGGTGTTGTAACTGGCTGCCCAGGTGGTGGTAGTCACTGTCTCTGGAGAGGTTCAAGGAATGTGCATATGTGGCACCGAGGGACATGATTAGTGGGTAGATAGTTGGACTAGATGATCATAGAGGTTTTTTCCAACCATAATGGTTTCAGGATTTATCTTAGCCTAGTATAGTGGACTTTAAACAGGGCACTTATGAATCCTTTGCTTTGAAAGGTCTTTTTAAAAAACAGAGGAACAAGTGCCACTGATGCACTTCTTGTTTTGCTACGGTGGTAACACCTGTAGAAAGAAATATATGTCAAAGATGTTAGCTAAACCAAGGCAAGATGTTTTTATAGAATGAATGTAGTTTCTGATACTGGTTTTTTTTTTTTTTTTTTAAATAGTTTGAACCTTGCTGTCAGAGTTTACATGGCAGTGATTAGAGCTTCACCAAGTATTGTCTTGGTAATTTTTCACCCAAAAGAAGTCCATGAAAGAGTTGAAGAAAATGGCTGACTTAGTTTAAAACCTCAACATTCATTACTTACAAACAGATTATATTCGTTTTTTTTTTTCCACTTTAACTCAAATGATGACAAACTGACATTTTTCCTGTACTTGCTCAGTTTTGATTTTAGGTCAGAATGAAATTTAACATTGTCTATCTCTGGAGACTTCATTCAAAGGCTTTCTTGAAAGGTACAATGACTGGAAGGGAATACTGAACATCTTTTAAATATTCTCTTCTAGGAGTTTCAAGTTCCTTGAGTCATAGCCTAGGTGATAGTTCCCCCCTAGAGATCCATGCCTTTAGTAAGCTACTTGGCTCTTGCTACCTCCTGCGCAGGTCATAACTATTCATTTGGAAAGCATTAAATACATAGCTAACTTCAGCACCTTAAAGAGAGGAATGATGCCGACTGAAGAAATGTGGTGGGTTTTTTTTTTTTTTTCCCTTAGTGTCTTACTAAAAAAAATCTGAATACACGAGGAGAGTGTAGTAATTGTGTAATATACATAATACATGACCTTTAAATATCTGAAATATCCTCTTGTACAGGGAACTTAGCACATACAGCTGATAGCATTTTAGAGTAAAGAAAACAGGTATTTTATAGTAAAGAAAAAGGGTGATGCCCCTTCAGTGACTAATTTTATTTATTAATAAGCTCCTGTGAAGGAATTGTACATTGGCATATTTGGAATTTGTAAGGACTATACACAGAGAAAAGATTTTAGGTAATCAACTGTGATTTTACTGTGAGCTTAACTTGATATATGCCAGTAAAACTGTAGCAAAAATAATTGAAAGGGAGAGAGAGAAGGATCTATATGCACTGTAAAAATCTCCAGATTCTGTAAATTGGAAGTCTCTTGTTCACTTAGAGGCGTTATAATCATTTCAAGGGAGCTACAAAGCAAGGTGGAGGACAATGAGAATCTGGTTGTTAGATGATCAGCCTGAACTAAGGGAGACTTGCTTTTCCACAGACTTGTTTTGGACACTTATTTATTGCAGATGTTTATGAAGTCAGGAGACAGTGTGGAATATACCAGATTTCAAGATAATGGTGCTTACCACTCTATCAAAAATGGGCTATTTTTGGATCTCTGAAGTGGGGAAACTGAAAAATGAAGGAGTTAAATAATCAGTTTATGAAAAATATTGTCTTTCCTTGTTGGGTTAAAATTTCCTTTATGTGTCCACAAGGGTTACTCATCCTCCTCTTTTTCCCAGAGGCACTGTGGCGATCAGTTCACTGAAGGCTGTGGGGACACCTAGGGGTATTATGGTAAGTTCGATAAACCTGAAGTTAGTATTTTTGGCTTTTTGATCAATCTGTACCAGTGTTATACCTTCTAATGCTCTGGTAGTGTTTGGAAGAACTTTAAAGTTTTATCAGAAACCTTCCTTTTTCAAAATAAGAAATAAGAACTATATATATATGTATATATATATAGACAGTCCTCTAGATGTGCACAATGTGCTCCAAATTACACAGTCCATGCATAGCTTATCTTTGGGCACCTACAGTACTGCAGAGTTCCTGTGGGCAGAGAAATTAAAAACTAGCTTTTTGCCATTGCTACTCCACTTGCTCAGTAATGATGGAACATTTTTGGGAATCTCATTTTCCCTGTTGAATTGCAGCCAATATTTCAGTTGGAATAATTTAACTCTGGTGTCCTTTGGTTTCATATACACTGCTGAATTGTTCTGCATAGAGAGAATGTGACACGCAGCAAGGAAGCAGAATCTGAGACCTAGAGAAACAGTTGCATTACTCTGTGATAATGTAACTAGGAAGCGTACAGATGAAAAAAACTGCCTTTTTCATTCCATTTTGCATGCTGAGACAGTAAGAGCTGCTGGCTGGAAGCAGAAATTAGTGTCACAATATGCTTGTATACAAAAATAAGTGCCCATGCTTGAGAAGTTTATATTCCCTGTTTTCAGTATGGGGAGTATTGTACGAACTGTAGCATGTTTTACAATGGAAGAAACTTGCCTAGTACAAGTCTCTGTATAAAATAGTTTGACATTTAATGGTGATACATTGACCCAGGCTGCCCAGGGAGGTGGTGGAGTCACCGTCCCTGGAGGTGTTCAAGAAGCATCTGGATGTGGCGCTGAGGGATGTGGTCAGTGGACATGGTGTGATGGGTTGGCAGTTGGACTAGGTGGTCTTAGAGGTCTTTTCCAACCTTTATGATTGTATGATTCTAATGTGTTGGGTTTGTTATTCAAAATAAATTAGTGGCAATGGAAGTAAGATAATGCCAATGTATAGTATCTTTGCCGTGACCTAAACTCATTTACTTGAAGAGTTTTGTTGCTTTAAATTGATTTTAGTAACCTGAAGGCTGTATTACAGTTTTTGTAAAAATTTAACCCTATGAATATTTCCTGTCTTTAATTGCAATGCCATGGGATTTGAGCTGATTAGTTTTACATTATGTGCCACAATTCTATGAATTCTGACTGTTCTGAGCTTTACAAATACTCACATGCTGTTTTTTAAATATTCAAAATATTCAACGCAGACTGAATTTTCAGGTAATGAATTTCATGATCTGATTCTAGAAAATATTTTGAAAACATATTCCACGGAGGTTTTTCTATGTACATTTTACAATTTATTTATTTATTTTTAGAACCTTGATGATGTTGGAAAGTCTAAACTGCACAGTATGAACAGGATAACTAGAAGGATAATTAGATTTTAAAAAGATCTGGCAATTATGGTAAGCAGAATTTTAATTTTCTTACTACTTATTAGGCAACAAGAAATTCTAAAACTAAGTTTTCTCATCACACAATATGTTAAAGCAATTGTTACACTGTGCTTGACTGCAGGCTGTGCTTCATACTAAACTCTTACTTACATTATTACACAAGTTGTTTGCCTTTTTCAGTATTCCCTCTATAATTTACCTGTTTATATGTAGAAATTTCCTCCATGCAGATATTTTAAGTAGAGGCACTGTAGAGGCTCTGTACCCAGAGAAAAGGCTAATATTTAGGAGGTCTTTCCTATAACTGTTTCAGGTAGCCAGCCCATTTACTGGGGCTCTGGGGAGTTTAGAAGGGCTGAATCTGTTGTAATGTAAGTGGAAAATTAGCAGCCACAAAGTTGAGGGGAATTAAAAAGGAACACTGGGGTAAAAAGGAGAAAAAGAAAAAAAATATGTTAAAACAAAAAAAAAAAAAAAAAAAGGAAAGAACTTGTTATGCTTAACATCTCTTGTTAAGTACCTCAACTTCAGTGGTTCCAGATCCCACAAAGTTCAGGATGTCCATCATGGAGCACAAGACGAGTGTCCAAAAGATACCAGCACTATGCATATGTGTGTTTTTCTTTTTGCACAGCTGAACCACTGTACATGCAGCACAACACAGTGGTGCAGAATCAGGCCCAACTGTTTCATGACAGAAGACCTCAACATAAACCTGGCAGGTGTGAGGATCCATAGGTTCATACTCAGCACCATGGCGATTGGCACTGAGAGGCTGTGAATCCTAACTAAAGGGTTCTTAGGATGCAGAAAGACTTTGTGGAGCTTTGCATGGTGCTAAAACCTGTATGGTGGCCAAATATCAATGAGATAATCATTTAGCATGTACTTCAATTTCTCTTGCGGTTCTTCTCTCTCTGTCCTAATGTGCTGTGTAGTGTTGCTAGGTAAAGTGGTTATGTTTCATCCCTGTGGGAAGTTGTGGAAGTGATAACTGCAGAATAGCATTGTTGGCTAATAAAACTGTAATTCTAAAACGAGCTTTGCTTTCTCCAGCTTATTACTTTTTCAGAAATTCTTCCTTTGGGATAAAAAACTGTTGAGTCAGAAAGGCTCAGGGACAAGTGATGCATATTTAGACACTAAATGACTCTGTTCAAGGGATATCACCTCCTAAAGAAGTCAATCCCTTCCTAATTTGTGACTTCCAGAGATAAGCTGCCTGTCCTTTAGCTGGAATGTGTGCAGCTTCAGAGGAGAGTTAGGATCTAATGAGAACAGATGTCCCCAACAATAATCACATGAAATCTTTGCAGAACTTACGAGAATTATACCATTCAGTTAAGATCAAGCAAGTGGTTTTATTATTATTGTTATTGTTATTATTATTGCAAAATCTTCAGAAAATCTATCTCAAATGAATTCACAGCCTTAAGTACTGGGAAAATCATAAATAAAAAATTTAAATGCTTTTGTAGTTGTGTCTACAGCTTTGGGATATAACTCAGTATCTATTTGCTATTTATTAACTCTACAAAAATGCTGAAGGTTTTCTCTTGCATTTAGTATAATGAATGATCAAGTTAATATGAGTGGATGACAACAAGCTGAGTGGTGTGGATGGAAGGGATGTCATCCAGAGGGACCACGATGGGCTTGAGAGGTGGGCCTCATGAAGTTCAGGAAGGCCAATTGCAAGGTCTGGCACCTGGGTTGGGATACCCCAAGAACAGAAGCAATCTGGGCAGAGAATGGCTTGAGAACAGAACTGATAAGAAGGATTGGTGGATGCAAAATGAAAAGTGAATTGGCAATGTTCTCTTGCATTCTGGAAAACCAACCAGGTCCTAGGTTTCATCAAAAGAAGCATGTTAAGCAAGTCAAGAGAGGTTATTTTCCCTCTCTTCTCTCCTCTTGTGAGGCCCCAACTGAAGAGCTGCATTCAGCTCTAGGACTTGCTGCACAAAAAGGACATGGAGCTGTTAAAGTGGGCCCAGCAGAGAGCCAGAGGATGATCAAAGGGCTGGAACACTGAGCGAGCTGGAGTTGCTCAGCCTGAAGAAAAGGCTGTCGGAAGACCTTAAAGTAGTCTGATATTTAAAGGGAGCCTACAGGGAGAAATCAACTTAAGAAACTATGAAACCACTTAACAGTATTTGCTATGACCAACTAACATGCTTGCAAGTACTTGTTTGTGGAGCATCCATGGCTACAGACTAGTTTGCATTGCATCCTTCTGATAGATGTGTGCATCTTGTCATTTTGTTGTATTAAAACTTCCGTGCTGGGAGCTGATCTTATATAACTGGGGGAAGTAAAGCAGTATTCATTTATAAGCATGGCTGAAACTCGCTGATATTTCTTTATAAAGTATAGACCTATTGTTTTTGATAGCAAAAGACTTGAGGACGTTGGAGATGGATTGAACAGTGATCCCATGAGACACTGCATAGTTTGACTCCCATCCCAGGGGAATGCTGTAGGGCATAGATGGATTCCCACTAGACAGATGTGAACCAGTGGAAAAGATTGACCTGAGAAGATAGAGAGCATGTGCTCTGTATAGATGCATACTAGTGCAGAAAACTATTTTAATAACTAATGATGGCCATAAAGCACAATGTGGCCCTATTACAGCACAGAAAAAAGTAATTATGCAGACTCTGCTGCAGTATATTGATTGACTGACTTGATATAGAGTTTGAGTTTTATTTTTTGAGAAGTGTTTTATGTGGTTGTATTTAAAAATAAGGAGTTATGGTTGTACTTCTGCACACCATGGAATTTACAAACTATATAGCTTTCAAGGCCCATTAAAAATCCAGTATTGCAATAAAGAAAAAAGGAAAGAAAGAAACTTTAAAACAGATGGAGAATAAAAAGGTGCAAAGGACCCCCAAAACCTAAAAATCTCAGATGGGATACAGGGTCATTCACACAACTCTGGCTCTGGCTAATGGCACAGTATGCATACACTTTTCTTCTTACCCTCACCCAGTTCTGTTAACTGTGAAACTTTTTTTGAATAGTGGATATTTTTTTTTCTGCAAATAGCCTGTCTTTTTTTTTTTTCCCTCTGTGTGTAATTTGCAAGCACGCTTCTCAGTATCTGTGAGTATACTTTATTTTATTTTTCCTTATGGGAACAGACCAGAAATCAGCTTTGGAGTTCCTGGAATGATGTTTTCAGATCATTATCTGTATAAGTCCCATTTACTTTAATTGAGCTCCATTTAAACTTAAATATGTTGTCTTGAAAATTGTTTTCCAGAACTGTCCTCAGAGAATCTTGAAAAAGATACTGTGCTTGAAGAAAATCAGTTCAGTCTTGCTAAAGCTCTGCTTTTGTGAAGCTAACGTGACCTTTAATCATTTTCCAGGGCTTTTTTCATACTTGATATAGAGTTCTTAAGAGTTCTATTTCTTAAGAGTATGTCTGTAGTCAGTGATATTCTGTTTTGTGTGCTTCAGCCTGGAATAGAGTTAAAGCACAGCCTACTTCAAGCTGTACTTGGCTACTTTTCCTTTCTCTGTAAGCAAAGAAAGAAAAGAAAGGCTGTTCTGCTTAGCTGCTGCTATGCTGTGTTTTTTACTAAGTACACACAAGTGAAGACAAACCTAGGCTTACATTAACACGAGCAGCCCCAAATACTGCCAGAATATCATTTAGTGTTGGTCACAATCTCTCAGAGGGGAGCCGCTGTGAGTTAATGTTATGCTGACTTCTGTTTTATAGTGGCTGCACCTCACAAAACTATCTGGGACAGAATAATTGAGATTGTCCCTGGGAGCAGCTGTTATGGCTGTGATAATATGAGGTGACGTTCACTCTTCATGTTTTTGGTTGAAATAAAGTTTCTAGATGTAGGACCAAATCTGTCTTACTTCCTGCCTGAAATCTGCAGTGCTTGTATCTTAACCATGGAATCACAGAATAGCTTAGTTTGGAGGGAATCTCAAAGCCCACCCAGCCCAACCCCTGCCATGGGCAGGGCTGCTCCCCACCAGCTCAGGCTGTCCAGAGCCCCATCCAACCTGGACTTGAGCACCTCCAGGGATGGGGTACCACAGTTTCTCTGGGCAGCCTATAGATTTGTTGGGCAACGTATATTCTATTCTCGTGGAATATTATCATTTGAGTCTCTTTTCCACTACAGGAGCAAACTGTAGCAGGAATAGGTTGTGCCACAATAGAAAGAAGATTAAAAGAGTGAAGTTGGGTAAAAGTGAGTCTGTTGCACAAATGACACTAGAGACTTTTCCATTAAAGAGACAAGTACTCCCAAAGGATTGTTCTGAGGACCTCTTGAAATGTAGCATGATGCCCCACTCCTTCTCACCTTTTGATTAGGTTTCTTTTATATAGAAAACTGAATATGAGATAGATACTAGAACTGGGCCAGTGTGTGGTCAGCATTAGTCCCACCGTGAAGCAGACAAGTATATAAGTAGCCCCTAGAAGCTAGGAAGCAGATCTTTGTCTAATAATGTAGACTACTTTAGGCATACAGAACAAAGCTGTAGACTCCTTAGTTTTCTTTTGCAATGAATGACAAGAAATAAATGTGTCTAATGAGTTGATTTGAGGTACTCTTTGGAGGTGCCTCTCTCACTGAATATAAAAGGACTCCAAGAAATTGAGTTTTCAGTCTAAGTCCCTGAAAGTAATAGGATGATCTGAGAACAGGGAGTTCTTCTGTAAGACCTAAGCAAGTGATCTGTCCTTTAAACAGTTTCAGGGGTCTGAAGACCTAAAATGTTCCTGAAAGCCTAGATCCCAGGAAAGATTCCACTGTATGTGAGGACTAGAAAGAGCAACTCACTCACTAGTTTTTGAGAAGATTGGAAACGAGGAGACAGATGCACTGAAATTGTGCATAAATTGTATTTTCCGGAGACAAAATGAATACTATTTTAACTTGCTGGCAATGTGCTGCTATGCAATCTTTTGTGATGTAAGGTTCTAGCCAGAGGGGACAGGAAATAAATCAATGCTAGCATGTGAGCATCAGTAATTGTTTTTTCTAATATGAATTTGAAATGAAATGTTCTGCAAATAATTTTTCAGACATGGGAAAGATCAATCCACTCCCAAGGCCCCCGTTCTTGTTAATAAGTTGCTTCCTTGCAAATAGAATCTTAGTGATCCTTAAAAATCCAGGGTCTTGTGTTTTAAAACACAGGCTGCTGCAGGCAAGGTGATTGCAGCCATTAGTTCCTCTTTATGTCAGGGGAGAATCTGGCATAAAAAACCCAGAGGATTCCTAAACTGCTTTGCCAGTGCCTTAAAAACAAAAGTCCTTATTGCATTCACAGGAGGAAAATCAATAAAGTGGGAAACTTTCTCTTTATTAATCTGTCTGATGAATCAGAAAATCAAAACAATTGTAAATGAGAAATATTGCCCAATTTTCTTATTTTCTGAAACATTTCACATCCTGCCTTCTTGGTTCATGTTTTGTACATTCTTCTTGGTAGCCATGCAAAGTGAACTGCAATACTGCTGAATTGTGATCATGCAATCTTGTGGTTTCTTTTTTATTCATCTGATGTTTAATGTGGTATCAAAGCTGTTTATAAAATGGTTGTCTAGCCTTTCTGAAGCAGAGCCAACCTTTTTAAACCAAACAGATATGCTTTTATTACAAATCATAATTATTACATAATAATTGCATTGCCTTACGCTTTAATAATGTTTAGAATAAAAGAAGTCAGGAAAACTCCCAACAACAAAAAGTCTTCTAATACAGACAGACAGTCTTTAATACTGAAGTTTCATCCAGAGCAGTTCAATGACCTTTAGCTGAATTTACAGAGGGATTCTGTACAGCACTGCTGAGTTTCTTGGTAGGTTGGCCTGGATGTGGAAAAACCAAAGAACTGAAGTTTCCCGGCCCTATGGTTCTTGAAGCAGTTTCTGGAGGAGAATGCAGGAGTTAAAGATATCACATACGTGTGGCAACTGCTCATTTACTCTGTTATCACATTCTTTGTGTTTGCAGGTGGTGGTAAAACTGACTGCCAGAATGTTACGTTTGCTGTTGAACATTGTCAGCTTCAACAGATTTAATATTTTCTCCCAAAACTTCAGTGAGAGACTTGGGTAATGAGCATATAACCCCATCAGTGTTAAGAATTGCTGCAAGGGACTCAGGAGACTCCTGGCATTCATTGAGGATAACTTCCTGGTCTAGGTATCGGACAGACCAACTAGAGGTGAAGTGTTACTGCACCTGTGGTAGACGAATCTTTTGTTATGACTACAGCTGCATACATTTGATTGCCAAGAAATAAACACAGCCTACAAGGCCTATCACTAACTCACAGCATTATTGTCTAGCCTGCTATAGCAAGCCACCTTTTAGAAGTGAATTTTTGCAGATGAATTCAGAACACTGGGCATAGACTGCCTCCTGACCACACTCTTCATCACCAAAGACATATCTTCATGGGCAAGTGAGAAGAGCTTATGCATTTTTACTGTGCTGTGGTGCATGAGCTGTGCTCAAGCAGATGTTTAGCTGTCTGTAAAAACATCATCTGTGAGAAGAATGAATTTCAGTCTGACTGCCATCTTTCCATGTAGAATGATCAACATTAGCCACATTTGTTTTCCTTCTGATTTATCTCAGAGAGTGAAGAAGAAAACAGTGAAAGCAACTGGAGCCCTGGTGACATGAAGAATCTTTTTGGCATTAGCATCCATGCAACTCAAGTGAGAGATAAAGTTTAAATGTTTGAGAAAACGTGTTCAGGGTCAAACAGATGGGTATGTTTATTCATCTTAACATAATGTACTGGGAGGAGATAGAAATATTATATTCCCTGCAACAATTTGGTCTGATCTATAAAAGAGTTCTGTCCTGACACAGGAGAAGTGGAGCATCTTTGAGGAAAATGGAGTGTCTGGAAAAGATGTGTTGGCACAAAATGGAACTCTTTATTTTGCCATGCCAGTAATTAGGATCCACACAGACCAGCATCAAGAAAGATGGTAGCACTGCAAACTACAACTTTATTTCAGTTGTGCAACCTCTTAAAGCATTGTCAGACTTATTTCTAACTTGGAAGAATAGATGCAATTTAGTATGTTCCATGCAAGTGTGTGTGAAGGATGTCTTGTGAGTATTGCTTCCCTGTATAACATTGTACATCACCCCCAGTATTGATTCTCTCACACAGAGCTTCAGAGGCAAGCCAAAATGCAGAAAATATTATATTAACAATATGTCTGAAATTCAATGACATTTAACAACTGTCGTTAGAATCATAAGTCTCTGCTTTATATTCCTGTGTGTCTTGCTTATCTTAGATTTTTCTTTGATTGACCACTATTTGCCAGAATGTTATAAGTGAAGCCTACTGCTTGTACACCTTGCAACCCTACAGGATTGTCTCATCAGATGTAACTTCATTCCCACCCTTGCCAACAGCCTGAGACAGTTCACCAGGTTTGGAGTGAGACAAAGCTTCCAAAAATACATTTAACGTGTTGACTCTGCCCTTAGAGCAGGACCACAGAAACGATGTTGTTATACATGGCTACTGGTAGCAATTAATTAATAATTTATACCCAATATAAAGCGTAGTTTGAAGATTCCAGCATTGTTTTCTCCACAATTTTACCTAAAATTTTTCAAAAATGTCTGAAGTGAATGGTTAGGTTTCAGTGGTATATATCTGGGACATGGCTGTGCCTGACCTCTAGGTCTGAAGATGAAGGGGCTTTTTGTTTTCCTGAAATTTTTGCATCTTGTCTGAGTAACTAAACATTTGTTGGAGGATGGAAGCTGCCATCTCTGGGAAGCTGCCTGGCCCTGACAGACTTGTGCCTCTCCTCTCACTATCCCATGATTGCAGCTGCAATTGAAAGCCTTGTGCAGAGCCCAGAGTGCTGCCCTGATAAGGGTGAGCCACTTGCTTCAGCATCACACTCAGGGTTGCCTTGCCATTTGTCATGGTTTTATGGTTTTTGTTATCAGTAATCCACATCATAACATCATGTAGTGCACTGGGAGTTGAAGAGTTAATGCTCCAGTTCTGTGGATCACTGATAGTTTCAGGTATACCTGTCTCAGAAGAGAACTATGTACCCCAGAGGATTTTGCATTACTTCACATTTTTCTATGTTCTGTTCAGAGGGGAAGATGAAAATGTTGGCAAGTCATGAGATCCCTCTCTTCCCTTTCTGCTGCTCCTAGCAGTATGTGTTCTCCCTAGCTGTCTCACCTTCAGAATTAGAGTAAGGCCTTCAGTTTTTGAACACTCTCATTTTACTTGATTTATTAGCTTCAGTTCCAATTATATTGTATTATATTTTATTATTTTACATTCTGATATCTTATTTAGTAAATTAGCTTTCCTCCTCAGATCATTGCCACTGTTTGTTTTGTTTTTAGGCCCATCTCCCTGCCGTTTACACTTTTCCCTTTTCCCAGGGTGTAGGTCTGTGGGTCCCCTCACCCCATTTGTCACAGAACTGGGCTGAACCAGCCTCTAAACTGTTGACACCGTTCTTCCTGCACATTTTCAAGAGGAACATTGCTGGTGGCAGCACGAGGACAGGAGGGCAGGTACATGCCCTCAGCCCTCCCTCAAGTTGTATATTTTTGGAGATAACAATTTATCACCCTATTCTGGGCTAGTACTTTGCCACTATCCCACAAATATGAGCCATCTCTGTCTCTCTCTCTGTCTCTCTGTCTCTCTCTCTCTCTCCTTTTTTTTTGGTTAATCTGAATTGTTAACATCAAGATACTAAGTTCAGATTAATTGATCTCTGGTTTCATTTGTCTTTCCAGTTTATAGTTTCCCATTCAGACCTGCACAAGCCCTTGAATTCCTGAAAGCTATCTATTTTTTTTTTCCAGTTAAAAAAATGTTACCTTTGCTCACAAACCTTGCCTTTCCCTAAACCACTGCAGCTCTGGCTTGAGGTGCAGTGGTATTTTTTTCCAGAGTTTCAGCTGTGACAGGAGGTCAAAAGCAGTATAAACTCTTAATAACATCTCAGCGCCCACTCAGTAGTGTTGATGCACTGAGGAATGCCCAGTGAAGCTCAGAGACAACTGATCAGGGGAGGCTCTGAGGCTCTATGTGACAACCCATTTGGTCCTTCCAAGGCATTCACACGGAGGGGTTACAGGCAACATAAATATAGACATTTCTTAAATGAAAAATTTTACTTTAAGTAATTTTCATACTTGTCATATCTCAGCTATCACAAAATCACAGAATCATCAAGTCGGAAAGACCACTAATGTCATCAAGTCCATCCCCACCACGCCCACTACCCATGTTCCTCAGTGCCACATCTAAATGTATCTTGAACACCTTCAGGGATGGTGACTCCACCACCTCCCTGGGCAGCCTGTGCCACTGCCTCAACACTCTTTCCAAGAAGAAATTTTTCCTTATATCCAACCTGAACCACTCATGGCACAGCTTGAGAACGTTACCTCCTGTCCTATCATGACAACTGCGATAACGCCTGTGGAGAAAACACTTAGAAAAGTCAATGTTTCTACAATTTCAAATGGTTTTAAAGAGGGTCTGTTGCATTTATACATCACTGAGCCATTAAGAACTCTTAGTCAGTAGAAAATGAAACAGTCATGCATTGAAACACTGTAACTTTAATGTTCAGTGGCAGAAACTAAGCTGAACTGATAGTCAAAAAACTTCTGAAAGAGTGGATTGTTTCTCAATTAGATGATTATCTTTGTAAGTTCCCTCGCCCTACTTGGTAACTAACAACTGCCACACAGAAGATGTTAAGAGTAACTGGCCTCTTGTTTTAATATGAGAACAAATCTTCAAGTCCCCAGAAACTATGGTTACCTAGAGGAAATGGGAATGTAAGGTCCTCAAAATGGTTAGCAAATAAAGTGAAGAAAACCATTGTTTCAAATTGAATCTTTAATCTACGATTCTATCATGGGTAGGTAGAAGGGAATATCTTTTGTTCTGCCCACGGCTATCATAAAACCAAATTTTTTTTTCTGTTGTCCAATATTTGTTTCTAATAAAGAAAGAAATGATGGGGCTGGGGGAGAACATGCCCATCTTTCTTTTCCAGGCTCTCTGATGAATCATAGTCACACATGCCTGAGTAATCAGTTTCACCAGCACATTTCCCCAGTTCCCCAGCTGTAACTACGACAACGCATTTTGAGAAGAACACGCCTTTAAAGAAGGAATGAACTTAATTCACCCAGCTCCTTTACACCCCATTAAGAGTAATTAAGTGCCTTTTGATCAGGGTGGCAGTAGATAACCTTCCAGCACTGCAATGACCCCTGCAAAGTAAACTCGAGGCCACAGGGGCAAGTCAGGACTTCTTTCTCCAGCTTGTTCTACTACATCACTCTGTAACTGGAGGATGCTACTAAAAAGGATACGTTACTGTGTATAAATATATATACACATACATATGTGTTTATAGATGGGTGGGTATCATGCTTATGTGCATGAACTCTGTTGGTAAAGGACATCTTAATTCTGGCATTTCCTCACTTTGGAGTGCTCTACTTTGCAACAGTCAGAGCTTTACTTTTCTCTTGCTTGCATCAGGGCATCAGGCTGTAGCAAGTCTACAAGGAACAGGTGATGTGAGAGGAAACCCAGATAACCAGAGCCAAGAAACTTCACTCCCGCTGTTGGTTCCACCACTGCTTTCTGCTGTGGCCTGTAGAACTGTCACATCCCTCTCTTTTAGTGGCCCTATCTCTGAGGAGAGGGCAGTTTGGGTTGTGTCTAGTAGGGCTTCTGAAAAATAGCTCTGCTACTTCAGCCTCTGAGGGTGCTCCCATCCTGCCAGCACCTACCTGATGTCCTCAGTTTATTCTGGGAGAGTTGTCTGGGTACAGCTGATGAATAATGTGGTCTGAAAATGGGAAACAGAAAATTAGGCAGTAAAATATCCGGTTTTAAGAGTGGAAACACAGCAGAACTTTGCTTTCATGCATAAATAAGTCTGGAAAATACATCTACTTTCTATATTAGACCCAGTGCATTAAGGTACACTACCTGTGTTTATTGGTTTCTGCAATTTGCTGAAAGTTATCCATAGCTGCTGACGATAGTTAACTGCTGTTATTCAACATCTTCTGCTAGACTGAGAATTATTCACGGGAGCCAAGATAATGTGAGCACTAAAAAGAACTGATCGTTTGTGACTGGCACTTGTGCTCTCCTGAATTCATCATCAATCACCTAACTGTACGGCTCCAGTAAAACACTGAAGTCACATCACATGTACCAAGCAGAGAGCTGACTAAATGCTTACCATAACCGAACTGACATTTTTCTACAGCAACAAATGATTTTACATATCCTTCTAATTGGGTCATGAGAATTTAAAAGTTATACAATTATTAACCAATTTATTTTTTCTGTTTTCCCACTTCTCTTGAGTATAAATTTACAACTGCAACAGCTAACAATAACCAATGTTTTCTATTAGAATTTACTAGAATTTTGGTGCAAGAATCCATACAGGGTTCAAGCTAATTTCCAACAGAGACATGCTTCTCTATACAGATTTAACTTCTTGCTTCTTCACTAAATAACAGGTGAAAGTAAAATGTTTCTATATGTCCATCCTTCCTTATAGTTACGCAGACTGGCCAAAATCTCTTCTAAGGTGATTTTCTGTCAATCCAAATTGGTTTTTATCACCTCCAACTGTTCTTTTGGAGAATGTTAATTTCCCTCATGGAAGGAAGGATCTTATTTCACTGCAGACCATTTAAACAAAAATAAATATCTACATATGTATTGGCATTTGAACCATCCTCTCCCTCTTTCATCTGTAGCTATGTCTTCCTAGTCCACCTGAATAGGTGTGAAGTGAGATCATTAACTTGGATTGCTCAGGAGGACCACCGTATGTCCATGTGCTTCTCTTCCTATGCTTTTCTTCACCCAAATAGATTAGAATAGACTGATAGGGAACAGATAACTCTGATACTGCCATCTATTACTAATTATGTCAGGTAACAACTTTCATAGCATAAATGTAATTGTTTTCAGAAATGAAGAAAATGAATTTTTTCCCATACAGGCCAAGTTCTGTCACCTATTACTCCGACAAAATGACTTTCTGCACAAAGCTTTTTCCATTCTTCTATTTTTTTAATACAGGACAGTCATCTGTCTTTTTGATAGAGCTCTGCATACAGTATGATTTCACAAAAGCCAGGGAAAGTTACCAACTGCTTTGGATGATTTTGCATGAAGATTATACTTAAAATACTGAATTTAATTCTATTCTTCCACCTCCTATATGCCTATTCTATAGCAGATAAGAGAGGGACCTTATGGTAGAGTCATTGTAACCTCCACCTCGACAAAGGTAAAAAAAAAAAAAAAAAAGCAGAATACCTTACTTTAGAAGTAGAGATATCATGTTAGAGACACAATACACCGCTCTCATTATCACCATTTTTCGTAAGTATGACTCACACCAACAACCTGTGTGTTTATTTGAGCTCTTCTTCTCATTTATTGTTCTCTGCAGAGAGTCAGAGGTGATGAGGTGAGAGTATGTTGACATTCTTTTATATATTGATTAAAAAGGAAAAAGTATCTGCCTTGTTTCTATGAGCAAGTAAGCATAAAATACTTGTCTGAATTTCTTACGCATTAAAGAATCTGCACTGGGTCGTGAGCAGCCAGCATTTACCCAAGCCCACTGATGCATGGGCTTTTCATAAAGAATTTTCATTAACTTTATAGCAAAAGATATACACAAACATCTGCTTGATAGAAGATTAGATACATGTTGTCAGAGGAAAGTGAACAAAAATCTGACCAAACAATATCAGATATAGACTTTACTTGGTTATATATTAAAAAGATATTCTGTTCGGTAAACCAAAATAACTTCTACTTCCGTGCACTGTGATGGTTTTTCTTGTTTGTCCCTCTCTTCATATTTTAACAATTCAGAACTCTCTCAGTGAATACTACAGTGTCATAAAGTGATTGCAGTTTGATCATCCTTTATTCACATGCATTCTGTGACATTTTATCATTTGAATTACATACAGTCTTTTTATGCGTCCGACTCCTTGCCACAGATCAGGAACTTCTACACAGACCCGTGCACCTGAATGTGCATGCATCTTTTGTTTAAGGAGGTCTGCTTTACTTCAGATGATAGTGGAGGCCAGATTCTGCTGTAAGAGGCTGACCCTTCCCTCCCTCCCCCACTCCCCCCTCCTTATTTCCCCTAGACAGAGGACTAAAGGTCAAGTCTCAGATTCCTCAGTACTTCCCTATGTATGCATATTGTACTTTCCTAGAAGTTGTGTGTTATCTGTTTCTGATAGGTTTGAGATAATTTTTTTTCTTCCTAATGCACATCTATCAATCTGGTCAATCTTGTGAGAAGTTCATGTGAAGAGATTGAGTATGCGAAGTGTTTTCATTCAGTCACTAGCTCAATGACAGTTCAGCTAATGGACATTACAGGGAAATCCTGGCCTAGCACAGACACTTTCTTGCTCAACACAATGTTCTTCAAAGCATCATTTCTTGGCTTTCTTCATGCATCATTGTGGAAACATAAACTTAGGTCTGTAGTCTCCACCAGAGTAGCTGGACACTGAAAAAGTTTGTTACCGCATTTAATCTGCATTGTCTGGTATTTTGTAGGATCTAGCACTTGGATTGATCATTTGCACTCAGACTTGCAAAGAAGATGGTAGAAAGAAATGTGCCAGATAATGAAATGATGTTCATTGCATTTTGAATTACTATTTAGCAAGAATGTGTATATGAACATCTAAGGGCTCTAGTGGGGCATGTTAACCTGTTGTGCTATCCTATGTCCTACATATATGCTCAAATTTAATATTAAAACAGACAGTTATAAAATTATAACAGCAAGTTACCAGTGAGTTAGTCATTGCTTAGTCCAGTCATCAGATTGGCTTAAAAAGAATCTCTGTAAGTCTTAAAGTATGATAAAAAACCTGATGGTTCTGTATTGAATAAAACGTAAATTGTGCTTAAATAAATACAGGTTCTGATTTTCAGGCCCAGTTTTAAAACTGTGTGGGGCAGTGAAATCAGCTAACTCATCAAAACATTTTGCTTTAGTAATAAAACATTCTGTTCTCAAGAGCCGCAATTTGAAAGGTATTAACATCCCATGAGACAGACAGACAGCTCTTTCCAATGGTACAACTTCCTCTCCTCTTTTCTTCTGACTCTCCCAGACCTGAACGTATATGAGACCTCCATACAGAAATACTGAAATGAGACAATAGCTGGGTACAGCTCTTTCAGACAAGAAAGTAGGAACCATTTGGTAATTCTGCAGGACAGGGTTCAGGTTCAGCCTAGCTGTGTGTATCCATCTTCTTGATATGCTTTCATATCTCCATGTACACATGCGCGTTTTTTGTTTTTTTTCTCAACTTTCTACAGCAATAATATAATGTTATGTCTCTCATGAAGAATAAATATAAAATATGAAACAAATTTTTTTTAAAGAGTTTGAAATCCTTAGAGAAATTTTGCTTTGTTTTGTAGGGGCTGGGCATGGACCTCTGGAGTCAGGTGAAAAAGAATCAGAAAACTTGATATTTCAAACTAGCAAGTATCTACAAATACAGCGAACCTGCAAATGCTGACACAAATTGCAGTTATATCTCAAATCCCATTCTCAGAGAAGATCAACTGCTACACCTTAGGACCTCAGTCTTTCTGAGATGGTTTACTGATCTGAAAGGCAGGACTAACATCCATCCTCTCACCTCCAGAGCTGCCGTTTTGATCCTCATTCACCTGATAGAAGCTCTCTTTCTGTGTACATCAGTTGTATATTAATGTACAGTCTCAAAACACCAAGCCTCCTTGCTGGTACCTTCAGGAAAACACTACATTAAGAAGTCACTGTGTAAATCCTAGATTTATTATTATTATTTTAAATAGCAGCTTTTATATATTATCTGAATTCACAGCACTAAAAATTTGAAGTGACTGTGGATTTCTAGAGAACTGTAGTTATGCATCTGTCATCTACTTAAGTCATGTTTCACGCCTCAGGATGAAAACAAGTCTTACATTTTTCTATTCAAACTGAGTTGAATGATTTGGCCATATCTAACTAAATAGGCCATAGGTCTATCTTTTTAGCAAATAATAGTAGAAAGTTAACTTCTAGCTTTATGGTGACAATGAAGTGTATTGTGAAACTGATGTCTACTAAATTTAGGCCTTTAGCTTCATATAAAATGCTTTTGTTATTAATTTTTTTTTTCCCCAAAAAGTCAACTTGAAGTCACACACTTCTTTGGCATCAGCTTTCCTAATCTCTCCCTCAGTCATGTAAAGGATTCATTCCTTATGGGTGATTTCCACAGGAGCTAGACTAAGAGTCTATAGTCTTTTTTATAAATCACTATGCAAGTGTCCATAATGCAATGATTAATTAAATTCTCTGGGTGTTTACCTCATATAGGATACAGCTGATTTTAAATTATAGCTCATTTTGGGACTGGTAGAGTCCAGCATGGGAAAGTAACTGTTGAATCAGGGAGTACATGTTAGAGAAGTGATCTAATCTGGGTGGGATGGTAAACACGATGCACCAGTTACCATTTTTTTTTAAAGGTAAAATTGTCTGGGAATTAGTGGATTTGCTAGATATTAATGGCTGCTTTCTCTACCATTCCTTTGCTTATATCCTCTTTGCTCTAGGCTAAATGCAGCTTATAATGCGGGTCTTCCTTTCCTGTATCTGGGATAGCATTACAAATACACAGGTCCATCTTCAGATATGCAGATAAAAAGGAGCATGTGCACTTTCATGAACAGTCTTCATGTAAACTGCTTCCTTTTCTTTCAGTTGCTGCTAACTGCCTCCAGTGCTGATTAATCTGATTACTCATAGCAGCTTGATGTTACTTTTTCTGTGGCACTCCTTTTTGTCACTGAGAGCAAGACTTGCCCATGTATAATAAGACAATTCTGAATTGCAGAGCCTTGTACTTCTGAGGATGTATTAAGCCCCAGTTTGATTCCCTGCTTGAATTCCCAGGGCTGACAACTGGATTATAAGGGGAAAAAAAGTGAAAAAAGGTATCATTTTCATGGAGGAAGAGAAAATCTATATTCTCTTATATGTAAGTTATTTTATGTAATCTTATCAACATTGTAACAGGGCATATTCCACTGTGAATAAAATTAAAAGATCATACCTGTTACTTGGAGATCAATTTTCATCTCAAGGTAGACAATAAATATCAAATTTCACAGTACCTGATTTTGAGTTAATTCTCAAGGAAGAAATTTACTTCTAATAAAATAATTCAAATCTCTACTGTACACATTTCTTGGAGTAGCAACAGATATGAGCCATAGGCCAAGCACAAAGGAATTGCAACATAATTAATCCTATTTAATTATTGGTGATGATTGTGTTGCCTTCTAATGTTCATAACACCGGAGACTATTTAAAAATTTTAAACATGACTTTTCTTTAGTCGTCTGTGTGGAAGCTTCATAACACGCATAGCTACTTCTAACTGCTTTTCTCAATGTTTGGTTTTAAAAATTCAGCTAAAATTAGGTTTGGCTTCTGGGAATAAGATTAGGAGAAAATTGCTTTGTTGTGTCAGATACCTATCTTTAAAAGTCAGAACAATTGTCTTTAAGGTACTCTACTCCCTGACCTGGAAGACTGGGATAGGGAGCAGAATAACCCCCCCAAAATTCAGTTAGAGATCTACTACTCCACCTGAACTGCCTGGAATTTCACCATCTTTCAGTGTTTCTGCTCAATCAGGGAGATCTCAGAGAACTGGAGACTTGTCAAGACTCCCGTCTACTAGAAAGGCCATAAGGGAGAATCTGGGGAACTATTGGCCTGTCAGCCTGACCTTGGTTCCAGGAAAAGTTTTGGAAAAGATCATCCTGAGTAAGATCTCATGGCATGTGCAGGACAACTGGAGGATCTAGCGCAGACAGCATGGGTTCACAAAAATCAGGTTCTGCCTTACTGACCTCATCCTCTTCTATGATCAGGTGACCTGCCTGGTAGATGAGGGAAAGGCTGTTGACGTAGTCTACCTAGACTTCAGCAAAGCCTTCTACGCTGTCTCCCACAGTGTTCTCCTGCGGAAGCTGGCAGCCTGTGGCTTGGACTGGTACACTCTTTACTGAGTAAAGAAATGGCTGGAGGGCTGGGCCCAGAGAATGGTGGTGAATGGAGTTAATCCGGCTGTGTCCAGTCATGTGTGGTATACCCCAGGGGTCAATATGGGGGCCTATCCTGTTTAGCCTCTTTATTGATGACCTGAATAAGGGGATTGAGGGCATTCTCTGTAAGTTTCCAGGTGACACCGAGTTAGATGGAAGTGCCCCATCTGCCTGAGGATAGAAAGGCCCTTCAAAGGGCTCTGTTCAGGCTGGGCAGTTGGACTAAGGCTAATGAGATGAAGTTTAACAAGACTGAGTGCTGAGTCCTGCACTTCTGCCACAACAAACCCAGGCGTTGCTACAGGCTTGGGGCAGAGGGGCTGGAAGACTGTATGTAAGAAATGGACCTGGGGGTGCTGGTTGATGGTCAGCTAATCATGGGGCCAGCAGTGTGCCCAGATGGCCAAGAGGGCCAATGACATTCTGGCTTATATAAGAATTAGAGCTGCCAGCAGAAGTGGGGAAGTGACTGTTCTGCTCTATTAAGCTCTGGTGAAGCCAAACCTAGAGTACTGTGTTCAGTTTTGAGCCCCTCACTACAAGAAAGACATTGAGGCCCTGGAACGTGTTCAGAGAAGGGCAACAAAACTGGTTCTGGAGCACAAGTCTTGCAGGAGCGGTTGAGGGAACTAAGAGTATTTAGTCTGGAGGAGAGGAGGCTCA
Source organism: Odontophorus gujanensis (assembly GCA_013399175.1). NCBI lineage: Eukaryota > Metazoa > Chordata > Aves > Galliformes > Odontophoridae > Odontophorus > Odontophorus gujanensis. The sequence continues at coordinate 36,506 of VXAB01000408.1, forward strand.
GGGGAGACCTTGTAACTCTGCAACTCCTGAAAGGAGGTTGTGGTGATGTGGAGGTTGACCTGTGCTCTTGCATAACTTGTGATAGGATGAGAGTGAATAGCTATAAATTGTGCCAGGGGAGGATCAGGTCGAATATTAGGAAAAATTTGTTCTTTCCAAGGTCAGGTGCTGGAATGGGCTGCCCAGGGAGGTGGTGGAGTCACTGTTCATGGAGGTGTTCAATAAATGATTAGAAGTTGTACTTAGGTACATGGTCTAGTGGGGAAATATCTGTAGTAGGTGGACAGTTGGACCAGAAGACCCTGGAGGTCTTTTCCACTCTTGATGATTCTGAGATTCTATGAATATTCTGGTGACAACTTTTGACGAATACCCTACTATTTTGAGGAAAGCATCTCAGACTTGGCAGGGAGTCTGGAATGCAAAAGCATCTACTTGTTTTTCCAGTTCACTTCCCATTCTTCCTCATGCAATCAGCTCAAGCTGAATCTCCTCTGTTGATTTGCGAAAACAGCCCTTTTACTATTACATGAACTTGTCTGAATTAAATCATTTATCTATCTAGCTTTCACATTTGCTACAGCTGCATTTAATATCACACTGCATTAGCACAGAGTCTGTTGGATCTCAGTGTTTCCCCAGGTGATGCCTGTCTATCACGAGAGAGAAGCTTTGCAGTTGCAGCTAGACAGCTGCTGTCACTGGTTTACATCACCCCAGGTGAGTGCAGCATCCTTTGGAGCTGTAGGATAATGCTGGCCATAGCAAAGTAAAGGGTAGACAAGGGTGTGTAGGCTGGGTGATTTGTACAGAGAAGTCATACACAGGTGAAGCCACACAGACAAATGATATGTTCCTACAAAATAGTCTCCAAAGTAGTTTTCCTTAATTACAAGAACATTTTATTTTAGCAGTAGGATATATTAATACTTTATATATTTGCTGAATTTAATTCAAATACTAAAACAGCTCCTGATCTGGCAAATGCCCAAGTGTAATGGGTGATGTTTCCAATACTCATTCAGAGATTCAAGTACTTTTAATAATATTTTGGTGACAAGAATAACCTAAAATAAATCCCTTCTCATTTTAGATTTGGCATCAAAACTGAAGAACATTTTCACATCTATATGTTAATGCCAATAAACATTTGGTTCAGTTAATACTTCAAGCTATCTCACATTCAAGTCTGAACAGTTTTCCCATCGTCTTTAAAAAATCTGCACCCACAAGCAAGAGGCGTATATCCAGTCTTGATGTCAATTCCTAATCTGAATATATTAAGTTGTCTGGCAAGATTTCTTTGCGTATCTCCCTTCAGGTACTATTAAATAAATTTTGAGTGATATTAAAAATTGAACATGTTCTTAAAGTGTTAAAGCTTGGCTACTTGTTTTCAAATGTATAATGCCTGCACAATATAAGTAAAGAAACTGAGAAAAATAAAGGTCTTTTTTTTTTTTGTAATTAAATAATATGGAGAAAACTTACCAGTTATTTGCAAACCCTGTATTTCTCATTCAGCTTGACTTTCTACTATATTATAATAATGGACATTGTGCAAGAAATTGCATTGAACAAAACTCAGTTATTAGGTGTGAAATGTTATTTGTGTGACATTTCTTACTCATCTTCTGCCTTTCACTACCTCAGTCTTTCCTTCTTCTCTAATAACCTATGTATATTTTTAGTGATGATTTTTTTTTACATTGTCTGTGGAGAAATATCCATTACGTATCTTTGTAATGCAAGGTAAACAATAGCATCTTGTTTTCAGACACATTATTCCAAAACAAACTTGGAATTTCCTCTTTTCTTTGCAGTGACTGTCCTTCAACAACATGCAAGTGAAATTATCTGCTCTGTTATAATGAAGTGCTCTTACTTTCCTTACCTATACCTGCTGTCCTCATATGGTATTTGTGTGTGTCATTTCAGGCCCTAGCACTTCAGTAATCAGTGTTCACACCCATTTTTTCATTCTGTTTCTAAGAAAAATGCATTCCCTCAGATACTCCATGATTTAAACTATTAGAAGTACAAGATTTTTCAAAATTGAATTGGCATCACCCATGCGGAATGTTCAAATTGGAGACAAAACAGACTCCAAAAATTTAAAAGAAAAAAAACAGAGAAAGTAAGTTATTTTTTGGGAAGAATCCTTGGGAAAAAAAGTCTGAGATACACGACTTATTGCATGATGCATTGTTTCTGAAGCTCTGGATCTTGTAAGTGCTAAAAGTATGAATATTTGAATTCTGTGCAACTTAAAGAGTCACTCAAACTAGTAACACTGAGATTAAGGCTACTTGGGAAAGTTAACAGTGAAAAAATTGTGCCTCATTGATTGTGACAAATACAATCTTGCAAGTTGCTTCATGAGGCAAAGAAAAGCTATGCTAAGGCTTTAAAGTAATTGATGCTGCAGCTGAGGTTAATCTTAATCAGCTATGGCTTCACCTGAATTACAGTGATGCCATCACTGAAAACGTTTCTGTTGGAAACCTTCTGAGGGCAGTGGAATTTTTAAGATATTTCAAAACCAATTAGGAAAAACATGTTGGCATAGCCTTAGTCTAGTGATCGTATGCTCTAGAGAATGTTTCATGTAGGATATGATTTAAACTTTACATTCCTGTTATCCCCTCCATTTACAACACATAGAAATGTGAGTGTGGATGAAGGATTAAATGGTTGCTATCCTTTTGCAGACCAACTTTAGTTACTGTTTTGAAAAAGATTGCCCTAGAGACTGTTACAGGCAGCAAGACCCTACATGAACTGATTTGAGAACTTGCCCTCTGCATTTTCTATTTCGTTTTGTGCCATTAGAAGCAATGATGGCTGTGAGAAGATACAGTCACCCCACAGGAAACTTTCAGGCCTTGGCTGATTCATTGCTTTGCTCAGTATGATTGCTGGTGCATAGTATATTGAAACAACTCATCTCTAGGTGTTAACAAAACACCCCAGCAAATAAATATATAAATAAACAAACAATAAGATTTTTTTCTAAGAAAACAGGTGTCCACTTTTCTGCATTATTAGATGATAAAAGTTCTTGTATGCAGTGGTATCAGCAACTAAGGGAAACCATTTGGACATGATTTGCTGACTAGCAGTGATGCTAGAGAAATGAAAAGCAAGCTCTGTTTCTAAAGATCATAAATTGATCAGATTTTGCCTTCAGTTAAAAAAGAGAAATTTTTTTTAACTTAAGAAAAAAAAACCCAAACTTACTGTCAAAAGCTCTATAAGCAAAGACAAAATCTTACACTCTTTTGAGACAAAGGAGAACTTGGCAATCGTTCAAAATGCAAAATAGCACGTTTAGGTGCTCACACAAAATAAAAATTCCATGGTTATCTATGCAATAGACTCTTAATTGCTTGACAAGATGATGGTGTACATTTGACTCAAGGCATGGTGTTTTATCTATATAGCCTTCATTCAACATTTTCATCTTACTATCTCGTGCCAAATGTTCATCTAGCCCCATAAATTGCAGCTGATTTCAAATTACTTCAGATTAAACTCTATATCTAGTATTGCCTAAAAATACAGGACTTCTTCAGAGTAATATGAGGCAACATTAAGAAGGAGCCAGAGAAATGCAAACCTGAATCTTTCAGTGAAGATCGAGCTTTCTCATAGAGAAGGTAAGGAAAGGGTAATGCTGCTCAGGGTAGTTTGGACAAGCAGACCCAAATCCTCATGGTGTGTGTTGCTGAATGTTGTTTGAGGCTGATTTAGTGTTCTATTATTAAAATGCTTCAGAGTGTTTGCATTTTTGAGGCCTACTCTATTTTAATCTATAGTAATTTCAACCATGCTCTAATCTGTCAGCTTCATCACATATTTGCAAACAATTTCTACTCAAGTGGCTTTGGCTGTGGAGATGAAATGCAGCCAGTTTTATTGATAGGTCTTTGAAATCAGCTTAACTATTAAATTCCCTTCAAACATTCCTTAGATTCACAACAGTTAAATGTAACTAGTGCTGTAAATCTGATTTTCCCTCATAGAAATGCAGAAATAAGAACCTTCTTACACAAAAGACACAACTCTTTCTGCTTCAGAGCGTATTTCTAGCTTGTTTTGCCATGAAAAGCAAAATAAGGTGTGATTGTGGCATGCAGCAAGTTTAGGATTAGGCAAAGTATGCTGTATCAGCAAGCAGCAGACTAGAGAAAAGATAAAACCCAAGAGAAGAGCTGTTTAGGTTTTCTCGGGAGTTAACAGAGCTCTAAAGCCAGCCCAAAGGGCAGTACCACCTCACTCAGGCAGTCAAACTTCTCACTTGCACCAGAAACAGAGAGACCACTAATCAGCCTGTTTTTTTCTGCGCTAGGAGAAAGCTAGTGAGTGGGGGCAGGCAGATAAGAGGAAGAAGAGTGGGAAGAATCCGGTCACTTTATGCCCACCCAACTCTTCTTCCAGGCAGTAGGGCTGGTGAATTCATCCACACTGATCCAAACAGTCAGCAAGACTTCCAGGACAGAATGGCTTAGAATGGCTTGTGCATCATCTGTATCTGAACCTCTGGGGACCCCTCTATGCCACCACCAATTTTTGACCATGCTGCAGAACAGCTTCAGCCTGCTCCTGCAACTCTTTCTTTGTTAGCTAAACAGCATAGGCAGAAATGGGCTGTTATCCAGAGGAGGGACTCCAAAGAGCCTCAGGATACATGTTGTGAGTCATGGCCAAGCCTGGACAAAGCCTGTGCCATTGCATTTGCATTGTTATCATTGCTTGTGCTACCTATATTCAGCCAGTAAATCTCACTAGCATATGCTACAGTTGTGTACAGATACCCTGCAGCCTTCTTGGAAACAATCTCTGGATGTTTGTTATGAGCACACGACTACAATATCTGGGCACAAATGAAATTATACAGAGTATGAAGAACTGCTGATGCAGGAGTGAGAAGCATTTTGATTTTTGCCTTGTGTTATATATTATTATCTTAGTGGAGAACAATGCAGATAAAAGGAAAAACTTTCATGAAGAAGAGGAGAACATAATTAGTCACTAGAAAACCTTACAAATGACTCACTTCAAATCTTTAGAATTGTAGAGGATGACTTTCTAAAATGAATGTTTTAGCTTGCTATTGTCTGACCTAACCTTGCAAAGGATTGCTAGGTTTTGTTCTACAACTTGTACAATCTGAGAATTCACACAGCTGAGCAGCTAGATGTTATGGCCCTTGCCTGAAAGTTATTAATATATTCTCAGTGCTTCAATACATAACACATAAATTCCCTGAGCTGAAGAAAATAATTGCATTATTTCACTGAGTTTATTGTGTTAAGTTTAAAAATGTTATAGTACAGAAAAGTTTTCTTCAGTTGAATCTCTTGGGTAAGATAACAAGGTGATACCCATCCTTTGAATATCAGAAAAAATTGAAATCTTGATGACGTTTTCAATGTGGCAAACTGGAGATGTCCAAAGGAGGTAATGTGCTATGGAAAAGAGCTTCTGAGAAGTAAGAGGAATTTGAATTAAACAAACGTGGATGACTTACAAACAGCCATGACATGTGGCTCTGTCTCTCAACCTCTTACACCCCTACGCACTTTCTATGCATTTTCCAAAAGACTAGTAGTTTTCAGCACTTAATTTCAAATGCATGCCAGTGTGTTTTTGCCTTTAGCTGTAAGTACTTTGTTCTGAAGCAGAGTTTTATGTTTCTAAATATAACACCCATGCAGTTTCAAATTTTGTCATAAGGCCAAATATTTAGTAGCTATGGTGGTTTAAACTTCTGGGAGGGAAGTCTCTCTGTCCCTCTTAACTGTTCGGTTACATCTAGAGGTGCCCCTGTTTGACCACTATCATTATAGTATCTCAGTGTGCCTGGTTAAAAATAGAATCAACAGAAAATTTCTCATGGCTTTTCTCTTCATTTCCTATTACTGAGGAGAATGTGTGTGTTATTGCAGGAAGTTGTTTTACATACTATGTGTGTATAAGTGGGGAAGACATCAAATGGTGTTCTCTATATTGGCCATTTCCATGGTCAGTGTTTTCTATGAGAATCTATTGGCTAGATCTATATACTCAATAAGAAACATTAGACTAGATCACTTCCATTAGACTTTGCATGCTTGTATGGCAAACTGCTGAGTCACAGCCTGAACCACTGATTGAGCAACTGGAGAAAAGGTCCGGTCAGCCCTGGGAGCACAGGTGAAAACAATTCACCTGTGTGACTGGAAGGGGTGTAGCCAGGCTCCATCACTCTTAGATCTCATTTAAGGGCTGACTGCCACTAAGGAAGGGTTTTTGTTGGGGATCCCTCCTTTGTGTAGTTTTTTCTCCAAGCCTAGATCCTCAGAGATGGGGGAGCATTCTGTTTTCTTCATAGTATCTTTTCATCGTGTTGGTTCTGTTGCCATTACAATGCCACTAACACATTTCTTTCCTGTTGATTCACAAACATTTTCCCAAAACTTTTAAATCAGAGAAGTCAGATATCAAGAACATTATTATAAGACATTAGTAGTTTATACAAGTCACACAGGAAACCTGAAGGATAGCCTGCAAGGTCTACACACACTTTGCTCTTGCTGGTATCCTAGATCAAGCAACTGATAATTTTGCTCTTTGCAACATCCCCAGTCTCTAAGTACAACAGCATTGGAACTTACATCTGCTTATAAGATTGCTTGACAGACTCTTTTCAATTTCCTGTGAGGACAGATCTTAGAATAAGAAAAGATTTACTTCCTCTTTTCAATAGAGAAATAAATAACTAAAATTCCAGCCACTCGCTGGGAATTACATCAGGAAGTGCATTTAAGGAAGCTTGGAGTTTACTAGGGAGTTCTACGTTATCTTTAATGACATTCTGATGGGTAACTTCAGGGCCTATACTTCCCTATAGTTTAAGCAGAACTCCTTTCACTGAGATAAATAACTGTTAAAATAAAATACCTTCTGTTCGGTGTATTCTATATATATGAAAACACAGACTACAAATAAACTTGACTCTGAATGATTTAATTCAGAATGAAAACCTCAATGCCACAAATTATAAATAAATGTACGTATCAGATTCTTAACTGCTTGAAATCAGTACAATATACTAATTATGAAAGTAGGACTAAGAAAATACCACAGTAATAGGGTGCTTTACCTGAATTAACATCTCCTGCTTCTCAGCAGAGCTCATTAGCCTTGATGAAGCTTGCAGTTAACATAGTTACACAGCTGCTGACACCAAAGCAGATTTGTTTAGAGCTGCTTTGGGTAACCCTGTATCTCACATGATCTTTCAGTGTGGAAAGGAGTGTTCTGATTAATTTTATGAGGAGAACTCCATGGCTTGTACATTCAAAAGTTCAGATTATGTCATCATAAGAGTTATTTTATCTGTGACTGTTATTACTGTTAATGTTTCTTTTGGTCTAAAGGAAATAGTAACAGCCTGGAAAAGTTTATGTTGAACAGAGCTATTACTTTACAAAATAAAAAAAAAAAGTTGAAGGTTCTGTAAATGTAACAGGAATATTTAAAAATCAGTTTACAGTAAAGGATTTGGAGGGTTTTTGGTGAGGGCTTTCTTTGGATGTGTCATTTTATATTGTTTACCATTTTTTATCATATATCATGCAAAGTGAATGCATTATAACTCTTACCTAGAATAATTTATTTCTACTTGCTGAAAACAACTGGCAGAGATGATGTAGCCCAGCCCTCCCTCAAAAATATAATACCTTAAGGCTCTTTGTAATTTATGCTTTCTTGAGCTGATTCTTCTGGATTTTCCTGAAAGTAGTATTCATCCAACTGCGTCACTTCTTCCATTACAGGACTGGTAAGGAAGAGAGAAGACTGGTGCCAAATGGAGATATCAAGTAATACGTAATAGGTAATAATGTAAGGCAATAAAGTTATCATATTCAATTTCTGTATGGGAAGTTCCTTTCCCGTAAATGATGGCAAACAGATATATTCAGACATATCCATCTCCAAAATTCTTTAGCGATGCTCTCTCTACTCCAAACTTTAGATGAAGAATCCATTAACAAAGGGAACTATACAGAGTCTTCAAGTGGAAAGAAGCCAAATACACACAAAGTTTGGTTTTGTAGAATTACCTTTCAATCTTCTCACTTACTGTGCTCCCTCCTGAAACTCTCAGTTTCCATAATAGCTCTTGAGAAGTAAAAAACTGCTGTCATTACCTTTTATGGCCTGTAAACAGGGCACTGAAGTAAGACTTAAGGGTGCTGACTTCTAAGTACTGTTCTATGGCACAATCTTGAAAGAATAGATTGCTTTCCTTCCCTGTGCCTCTTTGTCTATCTGTACCATAGGGATAATGATTTTGACTTTGTTAGTGCTGGAGTTGAGATTTACTGTTGAAAAATACTGTGTAGCCTCTTTCTTTACACATACTTCAAAAACAATGCACATTATTTCTACTAGTATTATGTACATGTTATGTATGATCCAGTCCTGTTCTTTACTTCTATTCTGTATGTGGAAACACCTGAACCACATAAGGATACTTCATATCATAATGCTGTTCTTCATGTTTTCTCTCTCCCTTGAGTACAGGCAGATGGTGAAAAGTGGTGATGAACACTGACTACAAGACTTATTATGCTACAAATCTGGGGTAAGAGAATGAGTTTGTTTGCTGTGGTCTGTAACAGTTATGTCCTGCAATAGCCGCTTATCTTCTTTATTAGTTACACAGATGTGAACACGTCTGAATTTAGACACAATCAGGTTTGGACTGGTCTCCCCTCTCTGCAAGAGACATACCTCTGGTCATGTAACAGGGAAGTTGCTATAAAGTTGATAGATCACTCTTTTTCTTCTTCTCTGACAACATCATGGCTGTCTCTAGAACTGTTTATAGAATTATTTCAGGAGCCTGGTTCAAATTGCAAAGCCAAACAGAAATTTGGAGTAACTCTCAGGTCTCTAGTTTTGCAACCACTTTGCTGAGGCTTTTTATCATATGAGAAATTCATTCTTTTCCTTGAGCAGTGTGTGATGAACTTTCCTCCTACAGCACCTTCTTGTTTCACTTTTTTGTGCATGCTAATTTTCACAGCCTGACTGAAGCAAAGCAAAATAATTATTCAGCAATTCAAAATCACTGAAAGCAAGAAGAGAACTCCTCTGAAGTTGGCATGCTGTATGGCTGGATCTGACCCATGCTTCTTAAAACATAAGCCATCTGTTCTAGAGGCATCTGGGTTGGCTTTGATTCCTGATAGGCAGATAGATTTCTGAAAGGGAGCATGTGTTAAAACAGGACAAAATACGTCACCAATCACCACTTTGGAACTTTAAGCAGAGAGCTTAGATATAAAACACTGAAGGTGGCAAAGTTCCTCCATTTTCTGGATAATAATAATATTATTATTTTATAATATAGTTTTATAATATTTTATATAAAGTTTTATAATATTATTCGAAGATGGATCTTTTTGCAATAAACCAGACTTATCAGGGTGTTCCTTTTAACAGTTTTGTTTAACAGCCAGACATTTTTCAGCATAACTGTATGGCTATCTATCTTTGTTACGGCAAGAGCTGGTGAGGGAAACATAAAGCAGTAACCCTTTAATCCTTTATCATGTCACTAATAAGGGTTTTTAGTGAACTGATGTCAGCTTTTCTATAAATTGAAGATTTCTTCGCCCCTATTAATTCAGTAAAAGCAGGTTTGATTTTGACCATATAGGAATGTATGCATTAATGAATAAAACCTAAAACAGCACCCAAACCTCAAAATCTCTGATATTTGACATCTTTTAAATGTGAAGCATTTAAAGGATAAGTAGAACTTAAACATAGTTTCCCCAGGTGGCCACTTTAGAGGTTATATAAGCTCAATTGCATGGGTTTATTCAGTAGTAAGAAGCAAGGATGTTACAGCAAAGCCCAAAAAATGTTTGGGGACACTTTGATGCAATACTGAAAAGGAAGTTTTACTCAGTTTGCAGCAGAATACGCACAGCAACTTATACTGCATGCACAGCACACCAAGCAAAGGCATGGAGGACTACAAAACTTCATTTCTGTGACCCAGCATATAGCCAGCTATTTACACCTCACATTCAGCCATTACAGGTGACTACTTGTTTGGAATAGGCAAATGGTCCATGACAAAAGACCACCTTGGAAGTCATGTACCACGAATGTCTAACCTGGTACAAAGAGAAGTTGATACAACTTTAGTGTATTCAAACAGACACTTCTATTTCATAAATTACACATCTAAAATAATAGAAATAGCTAAAAATCAGATTTTGGATTGTAAGTTATTAATTTACTAAGTTGTGATGTCCCTTTCTAGAGTTGGCTTTGTTCTAATATGTAGCATTTTTATTGATGAGGTAATATGAAATTACTACAGATAAAGCCTGTGGGTGCACAGGAATTGCAAATAAAGCAGGGGATAGATCATGGGCAAGAGGCTGGTAAAAGGGAGGGCAGACAAAACTTACTCATTTTTAATGATCTAATGTAGAATTAGGACAAGAATCCAGATGTCATCCATATGGGGTAGGAAAAAGCCGTCTTGGAAAATAGTAATTCTGAAAATAGTGGATAATCTGCTGAATATGAATGAAAAAAATATACTCAAGGGGGATGACCCAGAACTAACTCTAAGACACAGTCCAGTGCAAATATCCATTTTTTGACAATGAATCATATCTGAAGAATGAAAAGCACTAAAGTATTTGAAAACTTATCCTGTAATGAATTAGCAAAAGACCTGAAATGATTAAGTTTATGAAAGAAAGGCCTAAAAGCTGAGCAGCCTTTGGGTATATCCATAAGGGAAAACAAGCTGATGGCAGAGTAGCATCCAATCTAACAAAGGTTTGACAAGAGCTATGGCTAGAAATTGAAACTCAAGACTTTCAAGGAAATATGTCACATGCATCATTTTAACATCTTTAACTCTAGTATGGATAATTTTTTTAAAAGGTGTGGTCTAATTCTTGATCAATTGCGCCTGCTAAAGTCCCAAATCATTCCTATGCAGGAGGTCACAGCTGAACACAGTCATCTGTGAGAGGAAGAATTAAAAAGCTCTGCACTGAAAGAAGAATTATTCCTGTTGTTCAACCAGGAGCAAAATGCCAGTGTGAAGACTGAATATAAACTTTGTTATGGTTGGGTGTATCCTCTCTAACTTAATTACCAAAAGTTAGTCTAAACTGTCTGGGTCTTCTGGGTTTCAATACCGTCAACTGGAAAAAAGAAAATATAAATGTCCTCAGAAGAACATTCATCTCATCTATCTCTTTCCTTGAGTTTAGAGTGACCATAGACAGCCAGGTAACCATTTTTAAGCTGAATTAATTAATTAAAAAAAAAAAAAGTCACACCGTAGAAGTAAAAGGGACAGTATGTCACATGAGAAATACAGTTATTTTGTTAAATTTAATTTTATGTTACTGTGTTGCATGAATTCATAAAGACCAAAAATTACTAAATAGGTTAAAAATAGCCTTGGTGGATTCAGCATCTTTAGAGACATTTACCATTAAGTATGTCAATTTATAATGCCATATTTGCTTTATGTTCGTGTTATCAAGTTCTGCTGAAGCAGTGTCAGTAAGACTATGATATCAATCAAGATTTCAATACAAATAATATAGATTCATAGATTCATAGATGCATTAGGTTGGNTTGGCCTTATTGAACCTCATCCCATTGACCTCAGCCCAACTATTCAGCCTATCCATATTTACAAATATTTTGCAATTTGGTCTAAGTTCAGTCGTGAAGAACATGGCAAAGTTCATTGTCATGGCAGTAGTAGTCTTTGTTTACATCCTGTAACTTCACCTATGTCATTGGTTTTATATTCCTTCAGCCTATAGACCAGGCCTTTGTGTAGGGTAGAGCAGCAAAGCTGTGCTGAAAGCGATGCTATTTTCTGTAGAATGATGAATAGAGTTAAATAGCCAATAAGTAGTTTTAAATGCATATTTATGCATTTCAAGTGCATGCTTATATAGAAACATAACTTTTTAACAAAAGATCTTTTTCAAATAAAAATTCCTTGGAGTATGTATGACGCTAATTGGGTACAAAATGTTTTCATCATTCTTACCATGCATTTTCACATGTAATAGTGTCTAGTGTAGGCCCAAACCCCTAGTCTGAAGGAATTCTGACTCAGCTCAGAATATCATGTTGTATCTGTAGGAAACAATTTTAATAGTCATGGGCTAGGAGCCAAATTGGCAGGAGTTTTCAGCTGCAAAGTGGAGGCTATTTGAATTTATAAGTTGTAATACGTGAAACATTAATAGTTCATGAGCTATTTCAAGCAGTGCACTTCACACCGCTGTTTCAGACACCTGGCACCCCACTACCACTGTATTCCTACAAAAATATCTGCTTTAAATTATTTAGAATGTATTTGGTACAAGCAGACTGTGTTTGGAAACTAGACACTGTCCTTCAGGGACAATCACAGCCTTGCCTAGGAGCAGTCCTAAATCAGGGATAACAAAGTGGCGCTGGGTTGTGCCCTGATGTCCAGAGCCCCAAAAAGCCACTGAAACTAATGAGGATACCTGAAACACCCCAGATCACCAGCCATTTCCATGTTCCACGGGCTTCCTTCTGTAGGAGTCACTGGGGAGCTGCATCTAGTGATTTTCCTAACCACTTGTACCAGCAGAGCAGCTCACATCAGCCGTAAAGTAGGAGTTGTCAGTAGATCCATTCTTATGACAAAGGTCAGGTCTGAATCCCAGTTCAATTGCTCAGGTTCATTTTCACATGTAAAATCATGTTCTAGTTAAAAGAACCTTTTCTGCAAGTGTAGGAAAAGCGTAAATTTGGAGAGTAGGAAGAATTATTTTAAGGCTGATTCACTGAGTGCGCACCATGCTGAACGCTACCTCCAGAGGAGGAGGTGCATAGTGTTACCAAATGGTGATTTAGTGACTCATAATTCCTGTGTGTGAGTTGTCACTCCTGAGGAATTAATATTAAATGGTGTGGTGGCATCTACTCAAGATATGGAGATAGGTCATCATATCATTAAAGTAGCCACATATTTGATGCAGCCAACACAGAATTGGAGCAATTTGTACCTGGAATGCACTTGTGTATACCTGGACTTGATTCATGACTTTAGAATAAGAAAAATTATTTAAAAGTCTTTAAATCCAAATATTTTACTTTGATTAATAAAACTTGAAATAAAAATATTTGCAGTTCCAACTTTTGAATATCCAGTTCAGTTTAGCTCTCTCTGTTTGATTTGACTAACCACCTTTGTGTACTTGTTATCCAGTTTCTACCTACATGTAAAAACAAATGCAGTGTCTCACAGCAGCTGCTTGTAGATTTTACCAAAGACACCCCACCAAACCATGAGAAAATGGAAAAGTTGTAGAGGTAACCAGAGAGGTATGCCAGATTTGCAGGATTAATCGTTTAATCTTCCTTAGACAAATATTTTGCACAATTTCTAATGTAAATATAATAAGGAAATAGAAAAAAATACAAGAAAAAATGGTTGCGGTTCAACCCAGTAGCAGCTCAGCATCACAGTCATTTGTTCACTCCCCTGGAACTGGGGACAGAATCAGAAATATAAACAAAGTAGAACTGATGGGTTGAGGTAAAAACTATTTACTAAGTCAGAAAAGGAGAAAAAAAATAATAGTGATTGCAAAACAGGTTATGCACAGCACACTTGCTCGCCACCCACTGACCGATGTGCTGCCAATATGGGATACCCCATATACCCATTTTGTAAAAAAAGTACCCCATTTTATTCCCTTCAGACAAACAAAAATCCCATATGGAAGGTACGGATTCTGAAAAAAACCTCCATTAACTAGTGATAGGATGAGAAAAAATGCTTCTAAATTGTGTCAGGGGAGGTTCAGGTTGGATAATAGGAAGAGTTTATTCTACAAAAGAGCGGTAATGCGTTGGAACAGGCTGCCCAGGGGGTGGTAGAGTCACTGCCCTGTAAGTCTTCATGAAATGTGTAGATGTGGCACTGAGAGGAATAATTATGGGCGTGGTGATGATGAGTTGACAGTTGGACTAAATGGTCTTTTTCAACCATAATTTGATGATTTGAATGACTCACTGATCCCTTTGGCCAGTTGGGTTCAGCTGTTCTGGTTCTACCTCCTCCCAGCTCTTTGTGCACCTCTAGCACCACACTGGCAGAGCAGCACGAGAAGCTGAGAAGTCCTTAGCTCTGCACAGGACTCCTCAGCAACAACTAGTATGTTGATCTGTTATCAACAGTGTTTTTCTCTTGAAGTCACAATGTAGCATGCCAGACACTACGACAAAAGTCAACTCAGCTGAACTCAGGGCAACAATTAATAGAAATATTTCCACTAGGAAAACTAGTCATTGAACTGATGGTATGTATTTGCTAAATAAGTCTTGTAGAGCATAAACTGTAGGCCTTTATGAGCTTCAAAAAATACATTTCACTGTCCTAATGCAGAAAAGTACTTGAAAATATAAACACAATTGTTTTAAGTTGAAGGGAGTAACCTGAAGGGAGATTGTAGCAAGCTGGGGGTTGGCCTCTTCTCTATTGTAACTAGTGATAGGATGAGAACGAATGGCCTCAAGTTGTACCAGGAGAGATTAAGGTTGAACATTAGGAAATACTACTTCTCAGAAAGAGTGGTCAGGTGTGAGAATTGGGCTGCCCAGGAAGGTGGTGAAGTCACTGATCCTGAAAACGTTCAAGAAACATTTAGATTTACTGAGGGACATGGTTTAGAGAGAACTATTGGTGATGGGTGGGCTGTTGGACTGGATAATCTTGTAGGTCTTTTCCAACTTGGTAATTCTATGGTTCTATGATTCTATCATCATATGACCATGACAAAACAAAATCTTCCTAAATGAATATGGAGAAGTTTTGATTCTTACCTCAATATATTTACTAACTTTAATCTAGAGTGTCAATCAGTGGGCAAAGGAAACAGTCTTCATTTCTTGATAGGATAATACTGAATGTGTTAAATTAGCAAATTAATATTCAACATTTATTTAAGACAGACTGAATAATGAGTATAGAATGGCACAAAGTGTCTGGTAAAAACATGGGAAAAACAAAATGAGAGATCCATTTTTATTTCTTGCAGAAATAAATGTTGATTCATGTGTTCAATATAGAAATAGCACCTTGTGATAACATCATTTTAACTAATTTTAACAATCCAAAATTGAGTTGTTTTTTAAAAGAATGAAGATACAAGCACTTATCTGTTTAAAGAGTGTGCTGTATATTGAGCCATTTGGAGACATTTTTTTTGCTTTGCTTCCATTGACTAGCGACAGTGTGGTGCAGAAATTTGTCTTTTAAATGGAGGTTAACAGAAACAAAGATTAAATCTACCTCCTCCTCCTCCAATCTGACAAATTATGATTTCTAATGTACAAAGTATTTTTACTAATTACAGATATCTTTTTAAAGATAGTGCAGATAATGTATTCCCAAAGATTATCTGACAAAAGAAATCAGCTTAGAAGAGATGAAGTAGTAGATGTATTTAAGTCCACTAATGATAGTTAATATGTATGTCTAAACAGTAAATAGCAGTGTATTCTGACAGTTCTTGTTCAGTCAACTGTGATCTAGGTGGCTCTGGAAGCTCTAAAATGTAGACATGGATCTGCTAATTTTGTCACACAATTTCTTTAAATAACATTATACATGCTCCTTTCATGGGGATAATTTTCATAACGTATCTTTTGCTGTCTTCTTTATCATTGTATTTATCATTTATATGATAAGTGTTAATGACATTGTTATTGCATTATTATTAATAAAGGCAGGTGGCTGACTGCCTAAAGCTGCAAATAGTCCAAAAGGGAGCTTCATTAGCACTGGCAAGCTCTGTGTTCTATTACATTCTGATGGTAAAAACTGGAGTGAAGAGGAGTGGCTAAATGGATTTCATGCTAAAATTTGGGTCACACATGAGTACATGCCACATTTAAGCATCTAAGAAAGTAGCCCAGTCTTTCAAGATGCTGAGCTGCCTTCATTCCTGCTGACTTTACTGATCACTGAAAAAATCATTCTGAACAGAACTAACAAGACTGGAGAACAAAGACACGCACTACTGTTTAGATGGCTGGAGGAGATCAGACAACTCTTTCCATTTCTCATCTATTACTGCTGCTAATTAGGCCATTTTGGAGAAATGTGTGATGCGTTAATCACTCAGCATCTAACGAAATATTTAGGATTTTGGTTTTAAGGGGTTTGTAGCAAATTAGTCTAAAGCTATATTCTCAGTTATTCACATTAAAGAAACAAATATAAGAGAGGTATTTAGGCATGTTGATATGCAGCGTCTTCATTCCAGGATATAAAATCCAGGACAAGTGTATTCTGAAGATAAAATAAAATTAAAAAAAGATTAGACACCTAAGTGCACCATTTAATGAGTTGAGAAAGATATCTAAAAATTAAAATCAAATGAGAATGCAGGCAAAAATCCAAACAGATGGAGTACTGAGAAAATCTGTCCATCCTGGTCATGGATACGTGTTTGCAGTCTTAAGATGTGATTCTGTGAGAGTTAGACCCAGAGCTGAAAATAATTGTCTGAGCTGAGATCCTTTTGATGCCCATTTCAGGAGACATTCAATAGGGATGATGTTACCTGCTGCTAGTGGAACAAACAGGTTCTTTTGTGGATTCTGGCAGAATGATGCCAACACTAATCTGTAGTTACAAATAAAGCTTTAATTAAAACAAAATAAAATAATTTTACAGTCAGCATAGCATAGAATTTTAGATTTTTTATTATTAGAATCAGTGTAACACAATTTTATAAACTGAGTATCACAGAATTTTATACTGTAACTTAGCTTATGGAATCATAGAATTATTAAGATAGGAAAAGACCACTAAGATCATCTAGTCTAACCACCAACTCATCATCACCATGCCCACTAACCATGTCCGTCAGTGCCACATATACATGTTTATTGATAAATCCATGGTTTCTAATCCTTTCAACCCTCTGCAGATTGGGTTGAATCTTAATATGTGGATTGCAGTATCACTGTAACCATCACAGCCTAGAATTGAAACATAAAATATCATGAATCAGTCACTCAGTCTTCAGATGAAGCAGATGATAATGGGCTTTCCCTGACCACCAGGGAATCAGAGGTTTTCCTGTCCATAGTAGTTCTTGTCTAAGTCCTGCTTAGAGTCTGCTGCTGCTTTACTTTACAGACAGTTCTCTGTGTGCTGCTATGATTTCCTGTTCTGTGATGGGGTCATTACAACAACCCAACTGGCTAAGTCCCTGAGTTCTCCAGGGCAGATAATGGGGGAAGAAGTAAGCCTGGCACCCAGGAACCTTGATGACACCGAGGGGGAGAGGTTTATCTGGTGTGCATGACCTTCAGGACTGATAAGGAGGGGAAAGAGGACTGATCTGTGACCAGCTCAGACACAAAGAATGTTTGCGTTATAAAATGACCTTCATTATGACAACCATATTACCATGGGTCTGGAGCTTGGAGTCACTGTTGATCACAGTTGGTGACTCTTCCTGGAGAGTAGTTACTTACTACTTGGATCACTGACCTGGTGCATGTGAAGCATAGGTCCAATTTGTCTTCAGGGTCTCAAACCTACTCCTGTAGAATGATCCAGGCTGAAGCCACCTTAGAAAGTGTCTTTGAATGTGTGCATTCAAGAATGCAAGATTCATTAAACCATGAAACTGAGAGGAATTCTGACTCACTAAATTAGCATACTGTGAGCATCAGGGGCCAGAATCCACACCTCTCTGTTTCTATTCGTGCTCTAATGCCAGGAGGCAGCTATCTTTTTTTCCCTAGGACACAAGCTTTGAGTCTATGCTGTTGCAATTACCTGGAAATGTTTGTTAAATCACATCAGATCACAAGTAAGGCAGCTTGCACAACTTGTTTTAGAAATAATTATAGTTTGAGAGTCCTGACTGGGATTCACATGTAAGTGATTAGATGCATTAATCTGAGGCTAAAAACCCTCTGGAGTGGTATATCACATTTCTTTGTGAATAGTGGTCTTCATGGAGGCACCTAAATTTCACCCCATTATTCAGGAATGGTTTTTTTTGGACTTCACTCTGTGCTTCCAAATAACCAGCCTGAAATCAAGAGTACAGGTGCTGTTTTTTGGGAAAACAGAGATAAATCAAATGGAAGAAAAGAGGAAAAGCCCAGTTAAGCAATATTCGGCCTGCTTTTAGCTGTAAAAATTGTTCAACAATCGTCCAACCCTCAGCACATTGAAAACACTGCTTAGTACATCTACACTTTCCCATATGAATTACACCCTCAGTTTTTTACTGCAGTTCAATGCCAATCACCAACATGGAACAAAATCTTCTTACTCTTAAAAAATATTTGTCAGTTGGAGTCTGTATCTAGGTCATTCCTCTTGGGTACTGCTCTGTATCTCATTGGATTAGAAAGAGAAACAACCTACCACTATACCAGAAAGAATTCAGTTGGCATTGTTATTCTGAATATCCTATATGCATTTCATTGTTTCCTAACTACTTAAAAAAATATTCTCAGAATACGGACTTGTCTGACCAACTAGCAGGTTTCACAGTTGACAAGTGAATATTTACTGTATGTCTTAAATGCATGATTTCAGAAAAGTAGATTTCTCTTTAACCATTTAGATTAATATTGTGGAAGATAGGTCTCATAATAACAAATTGCTCTTTGTTTTTAATTCTGTATATACTTGTATGTATGATTTCAAGATATTCAAGTATCTAACTGGAAGCAGCTAAAGAGCCAAATAAGGCTGCAAAAATAATAGCAATAAACCACATTGTGCATAGAGCTGTCAACCCATAAATCGCAAAGGCATTAAATATCATTAGAGCCATTTTGAAAGTGAAACAAAGATGAGATATGACTTTCCTAGGGCAACTAAACAAGTTATAGCATCCAGTCACTTTTGCTGACATCTTACACCATCTGTGATCTGCCTTTGCATATGAGCATGCTAAGTCTTTAAATGCTCTCTATTCTGAACCTTAACATTTAAGTGGTTCTGTGGGCACAAATATCTGGAGAGAAGTGATAGCAGCAAGGGAAATGTGTGAACATGAGAGAAAAAGGATACGGGAAATAAACAGAGACTACTCAGTGTTTTTGTTCATAATGGAGGCTGTAACATGGAGGAAGACAGGAACAAGGAATCTTAGCATACATTTTCCAGTCTGAAAAAATAGAGTAAAGGAGAAAAATACAGGAAAAAAGTATAAAAAAGATGGGTTTCATGTGGAAAATAAGAAAAAAGAAGAACAACAAGAGGAGAAATGAAAACTTTCCTGGGAGAAAATATAGGAGAGGAATTGAGCCATTCATAGGTACAATGACCAAAGGAACAAAATGGAAAATCTTTAAGTCAGATGGATCTTCAGAGTATCAGCTGTGAGCTATTCATCTACATGCTGGAAAGCTGTATTTTTTTTCAACAGCATAGAGTGTTCACTCACCTCTTTGTATCTCCACATCTAGTCCATGTGCTTGATGGGGATTGTTATCTGATAGAAAAGACCCAAACTGGGATTCCCAGTCTGAATATGGCTCAGCAGTTCAAAGGCACTGAAATCAGATTTCTCCACACCTGAAAGAAGCAATAAATCCTTCACAGGGCAATTTCTTTTCCATCAAATATCCCCACATTTTTTTGAAAAGACCAAAAACAAAGGGTCAGGCATTCTTTCGACTGTTTAAGGCACTGGGAAATGATGACTCAACTTGTACTTTATTTTACATTTCTATAACTGAGAAAGTAGGTTGTATGAGGGTAAGCAGGCACACAGACCTAGGAGCGCACCTATAAAACTTAGCAAGGGAATCAGAACATATACAGAAGATAAAAATCTGTCTAAAGCAGGCAGAAATACTCATTTCCAATGAGTATGCTGGTGGATGAAAGGAATGAAATTAATTTATCTTGTTTGACTTGTCTTTTTAGCAATGAGCAGATAGGAAAAAAAAAGCTTCATCTGTGAATCATATGCAGAAGTTGACAGGTGCTCCTAACCACATTACCCTGACTAATGTAACAGTGCACTGTCCACATTTCCATTAAGTTCCAAAAGGGTTGAATTTAAAAAAGCAAAACTTTCCCATACTCCTGCATTCCCAGCAGAAATCTTCTCCAGGCTTCTTCAGAAAATAAAGGAAGGAAGAAACCAAGCTGAGCTGTAGATGACAGCAAAACAGTATTTGATGAGTAGAGGCACAACTTTACTGCTAAATGACATTGCTCTTTGTGTGACTCTGGAACAGCATAAAGTCACTGATAAATGTTCCCATAGTGGTTCTGTGGAATTCTTCCAGCACAAAATTCTAGGATCGTACATGTGTTTCGCACAGTACAACACATGAAATACTCATTTTCTATTTGCTTTTCCTTTTTTTATATTTCTTTCTTAAATAACAGGAAAAGTAAATGTCAAAATCTTCCATAGCTCGAGAATAAGATTTATCTAAATATTCAAAAGTTAGATCATTTGGCTCACCCCCATAAGCATACGTGCACATGTTATGGGTCTAAAATACGCAAAAGCCCCTGAGAAGGCTTTATTTTGCATTTAATGAATCACTGGGAGTTTAGGAATGTAACATGAATGAATGTGCTTCTGAAGCTGAAATTTCCTCAAAACACAGAATTTCATTGCTCCCACTGAAGTCAATGGGAGTATTTCAGGCATAATATATATGGAGATGTTAGAATATGAGATAAAATTTATGTTGAAAGTATCTGTCAAGTACTTTCATGGAACTGTGTCAAACACAGAGAAATGATAATATAAATACTTCTTGGAACAGCCCAAAATAAAGGCCATAAATAATTCACCCTCAATATCCAACATACAATTTTTGAATATTTGGGCCAGCATTTTACCATAAATAAATATTATAACATGAACTCAAGACTCTACAAGTTTAATTAAAAAAATAAATAAATGATTGAAAATAGAATTGCTCTTATTGCAATTTGGGTTGTTTTTCTATTTCTAGAAATTCCTGTCTGTGGGGAGGCTTAAAATGACAGTCTTGTCTGATTTTGGACTGTTCTGGAAGAATAGGTGCCAGGCATACTGCTTCTTCATGGTAATCACCTTTCTTTCTGGTTGAATCAATTCTCAGGGACAAAACAAAGACCATTGCATCAACAAAGACTCGTTGCACGTCCTATTAAGTCAGCAGAATACTTAGCAAGAAGGTTACTGATTTACTCATTTCTCACATATATGTTGGATTCTTGCTTCTAGGACTGAACACAGTAATCACTTAACTCTTTAGTACAAAAAATGTTTATCAGTACCTTTAGTGGCCAGCAAGTAATCTTAAAACCACACGAGTACGAAACACAAGTTGTTTTTATTCTTTTCACCACATCTTCAAGTGAGGTCTGAGGTCTAACGCACACCCTGATTTGAATTAGGCTTAAAATAAAGTCTGAAATTTCCTGAAGTTGTTTGTGGCAGAGGCAGTACCCCACTGGAAGCACATATTCTTAGCTCAACAGATGGATGAGTATGGAAGTGATTTGTAGTCTTCTGAAGTTGACTGCCAAAACTACAAATCACGAACATCTGCTATTGTCTACACTGTGAAATTCTGTTTGAAAAAGATGATGGAGTAGCATTTGACTGTAATTTGCCTAACTAGGAAGACATTTTTACAAGTTGGTTCATACTCCCCAACTGTTCTTACCACAGTAACTATCTACCAGGTCAATTGGAAAAGGGACATGAATCTGTTAAGAACTGCATACAACTTTATGCAGTGCACTTAGTCTCAGGATTCATTGCCACCTGTTTTTATTTTTCAATAAATAGCTTATTTAGCACAGCATTTTTTCAAGGAAACATTAACATTATAAAGGACTCTTTTGCACAACGTGGATAATTGTCCTTTACCTATGAGCTATTCTTTCTTCAATTTGTTTCAGGATTCTTTCTTTAGTTTGTTTTGCTGTATTACTTATTATTATCAGGCAACTGCAGAACATCCCCACAGTCCATTAAATGATTTAGAACCCCTCAGCTGCCCACCAGATCAGATCATCTTTACATTTATTGTTCTCTTCTATTCTATTCTTGCCATCATTCTCACTCATAGCTTCTGCTAATTAGAATGCAAGCTTTTAGGTGGAGTGATTGTTATTTTCTGTGTGACTGCACCTCATCCAGCACCACAAGGTCTTGAACTTCATGATGCTTTGTAACACAGCTGAAATTTTAATTAGGTAAATTAGTGCTGTTGTCTCAATAGTCTTGTTTGTGATAATTTTGAATGAAGAACAAAGATTTAAGGTGACTGCCTTAGGAGTGAATAAGCACACAAAAATCATTTATTTTGATGAAATAAAAGTATGATAGAATCGCCTTTTAAATTTTTTTTTAATTGGCTATATATTTAACTTTATAGGTATCTCCCCAGAGAACGAGTTAAATGAATGTTTGTGGTCTGCCACTGAAGCCATTTTCTGTATGCTCCTTTCACTTCACCATCTGAAATGATATTCTCAGGGTAGCATACAGGTGAATTCTGTAGACATGTGTAAATAACATGTTTTCTTGAATAAGTGCATTGGGTGGCAACTAATGTGCAGTTATAGTACAAAGAATGTAAATTTCAATTCAGTACAAACATCTCTGCAAAAGAATCCTGTGATTCTTAGTAAAAAATATATACACTAACTAGAAATTAGATAAATCTAGATAAAAAAGATATCTGCACCAGCCTTCAAAGACAGGGTTTTTTCAGTCAACTGTTAAAAAAAAAAAGAATATATTTTTCACATAACTAGTAAGAAGTACTTCATATTTGTGCAAGTAACTGGAACCCAATGCCAAGCCCAAACATGAAGTAGAAATGGCATCTAAATTACAAATGATACAGCCGGCTTGAATATGATAGAAGAAAGACATTCACTCATCTGTGTTCCACAAAATCTGTTCTTCAGCTTGTTTAGGGGCAATACAATTAATATCACAAAGCTCATAGCCAAACAATTAATCACTTTTTTCCTTATGAATCATTTTTCTTCCAACAAAATGAAATTGTTCTACACATAATCAATTTACTTAACTCTTCATTAGTGTTGTTTGCCTGATTATTTATAGTGAAGTAAGTAACAAGGTATTGAGGAATGTGTAAGCAATAAATTAAAGATATAAAAATCTTAAATCATCTGAATGTTAATGTAAGGCATTTTTATTATTGGAATATGTTTCTCCCACTTCCTACATTTCCTTTTTTGACTGAGTTGAGCGAAATCTTGGCTCTGCTCAGTTTACCAGGAGTTTTCCTAATGACCTAGTGGATCAAAGAAAGAATATTTTTCTGAATGTGGGTCATATCAGAAGTGTTGCAGGCACAATCAGTAATCATTATTTAACACAAAATGTTGTGCATTAAAAACAGTTCTTCCTTTATTGCATTCTTTTAGTGTTTTACAGATATGAGTGCCTAAATATTGTGATTTGCTGTGGTACTACTACTTAATCATTATACTTTATATACAAAAACAGAACAAAGTCAATTTTTATTGGCATAGAACTAAAACCAAATATACATTCGTGACAGAAAGCATAGATAACCAGGAAAATGGTGGCATCATTACAGGGAGAAGGAAGACTTCACATAAGCTGTCATATAAGCTCTGCCACAGGGTGGCAAGCCCTCTTAAAATGAAATCTAAGTAGAATGCAGTTATTTTAAAAAACAAAGACATATTGTATCTTTGTACAAGTTCAGGAAAGCATCTGGCTTCTTCCTAGAATTCTAAAGAGCCTTCAGAAGCACTCTACTTCTAAGAGGCTGTGCATAGTTTGTCCTGATGTGGTACTTTCCAAAGTACCTTGGTGACTGATCTGCTCTATTTCCCCCACTCTCTAAACTCTGAAGTGCCCCAAGGGTAACCATAAGGATGTTACAGCAAGAACAATAGGAAGAACATCAGAAACATCGTGGATTTCCTCTGTTCTTTATTTAAACTCTCCAACTTTGTGCTTCAGCATACTGCTCTTTGAACTACACCCACTTACACTCAAGTTCCCCAAGTGAGGTGAGTATATTACAGTCATACCTCCACTTTGCACTGCTGAGTAGTACAGCATAACCAATTGTTTAATTACAAATACGTAAGTAAATAAATCCCTATGCAGGTACAGAATTTTTCATTTATAATATGCCTCCATCACAACAATGTAAGCAGAACACAGATATCAAACATGAGCCTATTATCAGTGGACAAGATGAATTTGAGTGCCATCCCCATACCCACATCTGTGAAAGCCCCATTACAGAAATGTAACTATGAAACTGTCGACCACAACCACAATGGTCACATCTGAGCAAAGACAAGAAGAGTACTAGGTGAATAACCATGAGATTAGAGTCAAGGACAGAAAAGCTAAAGAATATTTGTACCTCAGTTACAACATACCACACTTGACAGATATTTAATGTGAAGGGTTATTGATGCAGAACATCACTTGTCCTCCCTAGAGTCACCTAAACACTAAGAGGCTAAAAGCAATGCCTTGTGCAAACAAGAAATATTTTTGTCAAGGAAACAAATTCTTCTTACCATCACAAGATTGCTTGTAATATTTTTATTGGAAAATTATTCAAACAGATCACAAATTATATTTACATCATTATGCTTTGCAAATATATTACCCCCACCTGTAAAGGCAAAACTTTAGTCAGACTGGGCCAGAACTCTAACCAGCCCTCTAAGTCAATGGCTGTAAACCTGCAGTGCAAAGATCATTTGAGGATTGAGGATTTTTTTTTGCTGAAAGGCTTGTGAGAACTTAAAGCAAAGCAAGTTCATGCTTTCAACTCAGCAATCTCCAACCTCATTTCAGGAATTTATTATCAAGTCTGTCATTGTCTGGGGAGCGTTCAGATATTGAGGAGAATGGTGGCAACATGAAACCATGAGTAGCAAGTGGAAGAACAAATCCCGTAATTACAGGAGACAGTTCTCTAAGAATGTACCTTAGTCATAGGTATATTTGATACATATTTTAGAAGCAATTCAATGTCTGTTGCAGACACATTTTATAAATTGCTTCTAAAGTAATCCACAAACCAACAAACAATCCAGCACTGCATGTGGCTGCTGTTTTGACCTCTAACCTAGCTGGGAACTGTTGCAAGCACAGTCTCCATGAATAATGGAGAATAAATTTAGTCATTGGATTCCTCAGCTGCATAGGAACAACAATATAGCTGTACAAATATTTACTAATATCTTGATATGAGCCACCACAGCATGGAAAAAATCTGCTAATGTGGTATTTCAAATAATAAATGACAATATTCTTTATAATTAAATGTATACAAAATCTGCATCTTTGAATGTTGACTACAAAATTACAGAATTACATTTTAGAAAGCAATGTAAACATTAGGTGTTGCAGTAAAATATAGTGCTACGTGTCTTTGGCACCTCACATGTTCATGCCTCACCATGAATCTCCTCACTGTAGGTTACAAAATAGATGAGGACTTGTCTCCTTTATCCACCCTCAGAATGATACATAATGGAGTTCTGTTTTAACTGTTTATGGCAATGATTAGGGAGAAAAAACACTGGCCTCCCAAATAGGTGGCCAGTCTTGCTAATTTCAGATGTCTCTGATGTTCTCAGACATTCAAGCTACCTTTCACTTCAATGGTAACTCCATGGGATCCTCCCACTCAACTAAGGTTCCTAGAGGAGAAGGTCCTGCACCCCCTATTTCATTGTTTTAATGAAATCTGTGTGTTTAGGACAGCAAGGAGGCTAATGAATGCTTCTAGCCTCTTTGTTGTCAGTCAGAGGAAACCTGCCCTGTTCAAATTCACCACCTTGCACAGCATTTACTGAAGACCTGCGATGATGCTGTATGCCTCCACACATGTTGATGTAGAGCAGAGAATGTGTTTTACAAGAAGATCTTGAGGTGGTTCAGGAGCAAATGGAGCTCATCAAGAATTAGCCTCTTGTAGTTACTGAAACCACTCTCTGCCTAGCCTGGAGAACTATTGTCCTGACACTTAACCATAACTTTGTGTACATACAGTGTGAAATGGAAATCTGCACTTGAGAAAAGTCCACAAGGTGAGTATGTAATCAGAGCTGAGTAGAAATTAAGATAACTAAGCCAGCTTGATGCTGTTATTACACTATTAGCTCATCATTTGAAAAATATGATATATTTGGAAGTTGAAAATAAAACCATAAAAATTACCATCCTCTACTACACACAAGTGTAATATTTTCTAGGTTATCTTTGATGCTGACTTAATTTTCTGCACACAGGTATTTTTATGTTTAAAACTATATCTCTCAGTGCTGGAATTTCACATGTCCCTCTGAGGAGAGATTTTCCAATAGGAGGTACGATCTTCGTATTTATAGTCTCTACAATCTCTGTTCAGGGTTCCCAGTGCCATATACGTACCTGGAACCAATCATACTCTATTTTTGGTTATTTCTGCTGGAAGATAGCAGACATCTTGATATCCATTACAACTGGCAGAGTCTGTATGACACTAGATACCCTGTGTGTGATGAGGTATTTAACTATATATACTTGGTTGTGACTGGGTTAGGCTTACAAACTTATCGTATAACAACTGGGCCATGTATTACAGTAATGAGATGCAGAGTCAGTTCTGCCTCACCCCAGCATCACAGACAATTACATCACTGTGTTCATTTTGGGATCTCTTCTTGTCCTTAGAAGATTGCATGGGTCTGTATGTGGGAGAAAGGAGAGAATGTACAGAAAACCTTGACAAATTTCCCTGCTATTTCTGGAATGCGGTACAGTGAAAGTGTGATCTTCCCCACGCAGACACAGAGCTTGCTTTCTTGCTGGCAGGATGTACGTTTCAGTTGAAACCCTGCGAAGAACAGTTGCTGAGAAAAGGCACTAAGTAATACCTATCTTGTCTTTTATTGTTATATTTATCAGAGGTATAACAAAAAATTATTTCAAAACATAAAGTGTAATAAGATGGCTTGTGCAATATCAGTATGCAGGATCCCTGTCAAAGTCTTATTCAGATGTTAGACTTTCTAGACTAATCTTTCTTAATCCTATCATCACCTGCCATCTTGTCAAGATATGTCAGCCTTAAAAATGAAGAAATATCTTAAGAAAATGATGCTATGCAAGGAATACTGCTGAATTTTGTTTTAGCAGAAAGGTAATGACTTATCTTTTGTTGAATAGCCATATTACACAACCTGTACTAGTTCCCAAATGCTCTATTTTTCTAAGAACTGTTCTAAGAAAATAAAATAGATCAATAAATAAGCAAACAAAAAAATCTTTTACTTGAAGTGCTTCATCTAAACTGTGCTTTACAAAGCTGGAGAGTTGGCCAGAGAATAACCTTATGAAGTTCCACAAGTGCAAGTGCATAGTCCTATACCTGGGGAGGAATAATCATATGCATTAGTCCAAGTTAGGGCTCACCGGCTGGAGAGGAGCTCTGCAGTGAAGGACCAGTGTGTTCTGGAGGACAGCAGGGCAATCATGAGCCAGCAGTGTGACCTTATGGCCAAGAAGGCAAATGATATCCTGGGGTGCATTAAAAAGAGTGTGGCCAACAGATAAAGGGAGGTGATCTTCCCTCTCTACTCTGCCCTAGTGAGGCCACATCTGGAGTGCTGTGTCCAGTTCTGGGCTCCTCAGTTCAAGAAAGACAGGGAAATTCTGGAGAGAGCCCCACAGAGGGTCACAGAGATTATGAGGACCTGGAACATCTCCTATACAAGGGAAGGCTGAGAGACCTGAGACTATTTAGCCTGCACAAGAGCAGGCTGAGAGGGCTTTTATCAATGCTTTGAAAGCTCTACAGGGTGTGAGTCAAGTAGATGGGGCCAGGCTCTTTTCAACAGTTCCCAGTGGCAGAACAAGGGGCAATGGACACAAACTTGATCACAGGAAGTTGCACTTGAATGCAAGGAAAACCTTATTTACTGTGAGGGTGACTGGAGCAGGCTGCCCAGAGAGGTTGTGGAGTCTTCTTCTCTGGAGATACTCAAAACTTACCCAAATGCTTTTGTTTGTAACCTACTGTAGGGAACCTGCTTTAATAGGGTGGATGAATTTCCAGAAGTCCCTTCCAACCCCTACAATTCTGTGATTATGTGACTTAAAGAAAACAAAACAAAACAAAACTGAAAAACAGCAGCAACAACAAAAAACAAATAAGCTAACAACAACAACTATCCTGAGACCTGGGAGCTGACTGTAAATGAAACAGAAACTTGCATTTGAGTGTGTACTCTCATAGTCTCATAATATATTATATAAGACAATCTGTAGCTACACTTCATGTAAGATTGACTTACAGTACAAGGTACTGCAGTCATTGTTTATTAACAGTGCTGACTGTCATAGTAATCACATCACTTAAGCTTCAGTAGTTCTGAATTATAGTGATTCTGAAAATAGGGACAGTTTCAAATAATTGCTGTCTATTGTCATTTATAAAAACAGTAGTTCCAGAAAACTATGAGAAGATTGCTTTCATTCTGCTTTGAATAGATGTTGGTAAGGAATTACTCATTTGAAAGTAAAGTTAAATAAATATTATATCAGAATAGACAGGGTAAAATTGTGGAACCAGTCTCAGCAATTTCAGCAAGCCCTTTGTCACAACCACGCTGAAAAGAATGGACTTCACTTTTCTGTAGATGGAGTTTATGTCTCGAGGAATATAAAGAACTTAAACACTTAATGTTCATTTTCCTTGAGAATCTCTGTGTGTAAATGTTCAGAGCTATTAAGTGCCCATGTCAACAATATTTCCAGCCTCCTATAACCATAGAAAACTAGGGCATGCAGGGTTGAAGGGAGAAGGCAACTTATAAGCACATACACTCATAATCCTCTCTCTGCTTATTATGGAACCACTTCAGTCTTTTAATCTATTCCCTTCATGTTTTGTTTACCACAAGAGAAAAATTGTATGTGATATTTTGACCATGCTAAATTATCTTTGTCTCCATTATGTATTTTATTCATTGAATATTATTTCCATAAGACTAAAGAGATTTTTGCCCAAGTAACCCTCCATAACCAAATACCAATCTATTTCATTAGATAGGTATATAAGTATTTGGATCAAGAAGGCAGAAGATGCTATCAGGAATAGTTCTCAGAAAGCTTGAAAACATCAGAGGGGCAATTTAGAAATACAATGCAAAGGGAAGTCAAGGGAGAGAAAAAGGTTTGTAT
This sequence comes from Odontophorus gujanensis, assembly GCA_013399175.1. Lineage (NCBI taxonomy): Eukaryota > Metazoa > Chordata > Aves > Galliformes > Odontophoridae > Odontophorus > Odontophorus gujanensis. The sequence continues at coordinate 65,809 of VXAB01000408.1, forward strand.
AGTACCTATGTGAAAAACTGAAAAAAAACCCAACAAAAACAAACAAAAAAAACCCAATCACCAACATACTCTCTTTTTTTTCCCCCTAAAAGTGTGACATCATTACCTAAATTTCCTTAATGGGAAATCCTGACCAGTTAAAAGAAGTTCATCAATTTGAATTCTTTACTTGACTGTTTGGTAACATTCACAAGGAAATCTTACTCACCTTGTCTATAATATGCCTTCATATGTATTCTTTCAACTGCTTTATGTCTGGAAATTAATCATCAGCTCTAATTGTTATCAAGTATAGTGTACTTCAGTATGCCAGACTGATGGGAACCATGGCAGGAAATTCAATTAGATATCAGATAATTTGTTCCAAGATAATTTGCTTACTGTAAGTTGCTTGGACTCCTGGGGTATTTTGCTAGTCTTAAATGTTACAGACTTTTCGTACACACATCACAAATCTGATTATCTGCTTCTCTTTGCCCTTTGTACAGACACAACTCTTGCCAGTTGCAGGCAAGAAAATCATGAGTCAGCTGTAAGCTATCAAATTATGAGTTTGGATGGAGAAAAGAAGGTGCAGTATTTTAAAAGAGTAACTATGGAGCCTCATGTTTCTGGTAATATCTGATTTATAATGTTAGATAGCAACAATTAGATAAAGCTGTCTTCTTTACTGTTCAATGTCAGAATTATTTGGTTAAAGAATAAAAAAATAAAGGTTATATAAGGCAGTAAAAGTGGCAAAGAAGTAAGAATTTGGAAACACACGAGGGCCCGCATGCTCCCACACACAACTGTCAGATGGGATAAGGCAGAATGGAAGATTTCTGTGGTAGTCCTGTTATTGTGTTCAGCCTAAACACCACCAAAATGTACCTCTCTAATTATCCTAAGGGTTGGAGTGCAGCTAAACAGAGACAGGATTAAATAAATAACAACAACAAAGCTAAACAGGGTGTAAGTTCCTGTAATTGAATTCATACATCTGAATATTTTAACATGATGTTAGCACCATGATCTAGGATGGTTGTTGGTGCTGCACCCATTGCAAGCCTCTTGTCAGCACGCAGTCTGGGGAGGAAAATAAATAAAAAAAGTAAGTGAGTGATGCTCCCAGGAGCACTTTAGGAACAACCCTTTCTGTCTGCCCTAGTTATCATTCAACCTGCAGAATCACAGCGCTAGCTGGTGAGAGAGACCAATCTAATCATTGCACTGCAGCAAGCTGGGAAAACACCATCCTGCCTTGTTGAAATAGAGGAAATGCTTCACAGACAGTGGGGGGCTGATAATTGCTGATGTCGGATAAGCTTACTATAGGGAAGGATTTAATCCCCTCCACTGCACCTCCCAGCAGTGGCACCCTGTACACCAATGTGACAGTTGTCCCCAGCAGTGATCTGAGACACTGCAGCTTAAAGCACTGTTACAAGCCTGAGGCTTGATCCCGCAGAGCACCAGGGAGTCTCTCACCCTTTGCCAGTCTCAGTGTTGCTATTCACCTCTTTGCTCCCTATGGGAGATTGCTTGCATTAGGAAGGCTTGCCATTGTGCAAGCCCTTGTTCTGTGGAACATTTTCTGAATTCTCACATCCTGCTCTGTTTGCTTTTATTTTGGTTTTGCCTGCATTATTTATGAGATATAATTCATTGCATTGCTGTTAGATGTACCTCCAGGGCTTAATCTTTTTTAAATAGCTATACACTTTCTATACCTTACACAAAGTAACACGTTGTGTGGTGTCCTCAAGTAACAACAACAATAATAATAACATCATTTTAGAGTCATAGAATGGTTTGAGTCAGAAGGGACCTTTAAGATCATGTAGTTCCAACCACCCTGCTATAGGCAGGGAACCTCCCCCTAGACCAGGTTGCTCACAGCCCCATCCAGCCTGGCCTTGAATGCTTCCAGGGAGGGGGCATTCACAGTCTTACTGGGCATCCTGTTCCAATGTCTCATCACCCTCACAGTAAATAATTTCTTCCTAATATCTAGTCTAAATCTACCCTCTTCCAATTTAAAACTATTTCCCCTTGTTCTGTTGCTACATAGCCCTTACACGGCTTTGCAGTAGGCCCCCTTCAGGTACTGAAAGGCTGCTATAAAGCCCCCTAGAGCCTTCTCTTCCCCAGGCTGAGGAGCTCCAGCTCTCTCAGCCTGTCCTCATAGGGGAGTTGCTCGAGCCCTCTGATCATCTTCGTGGCCCTCCTCTGGACCTGCTCCAGCAACTCCATGTCCTTTTTGTGTTGGGGGCCCCAGAACTGGATGGTAGGGACTCACAAGAGCAGAGTAGGGGGGCAGAGTCACCTCCCTTGACTTGTTGGTTGCAATTCTTTCGATGCACCCCAAGATATGGTTGGCCTTTTGGGCTCATAGCACATAGTGCTGGCTCATGTTGAATCTTTCATTAACACTCCTAAATCCTTCACCTCAGGGATGCTCTCAAGCCACTTTGAAGGCTTTATTAATATATAGTCATGCAGCTGCTTGTAGAAATGGAAGTAGCATTTTTGAATCTCTGTAGCTTGACAGTATATGTCTTCTTGTGTTTGGCTAATTGACCATGAATTTGGGTGATTATTCAACATGCCACTGAACAATCATCTCCATAAAATTACAAGGAAGTGAAAAGTAGTTCCACTCTTAACATCTCTCCCAGCTTTGTCTGTGATCCTTCTTGCAAAAGCTCAAATAGCAAGTTAACAAACAGGGTACAAAGGTGCTTTTTATAATAGTGGTATTCTTGAAAAGGAGAAGCAGAAAATACAAAAAACACTGAGTTATTACCATAAACAGTTCAACCCTGATGTAGTTGTAAGCTGCTCCATATTTGGACTCAAAACTCCCTTCAATTGGCATATGAAAACTACACTGAACCACTTTATTCAGGTCTAGTATCAACTACTGAATTGATTGATATTGCACAAGATGAAGTGGCAAACATCATTTTAGTTCCTTGGCATCAACTTTTAGGAAGTTCTTAGAAAATACTTCCCCTTAACACTACAATTTCTGACTTGGCTTATGTCTATCTTTGTATCACAGACATGTTAGATAATTCTTGGTCCTTGAGCCAAATAAATGGTACTATAGAGGCTTCTCCATAGGTACAACTCTGATGGAAGAGTTACCATCAGTTCACTACAATAAATTTATTAGAATTAAGTTTTGCCTTAAAGAAGTAATATGCCGATATGCCAGAAATTGTGTCATTATGAACTTTATTATGGATGACAGTGGAGCTCGTTTTGACACGTGGGGAGAAGTTTTCAGGGAAATGTTTCTGCCTACAAATATTTTAGAAAGGAGAGAAGGTTATACATTAAGAGGTAATTTTTTTTGCTTTTATAAATGAACTCTCAAAGGGCCTAGGTTTAGGAATGCTAAGCAATATTGAATTTTGTCCAAAAATTAAAAGCAGATGGTACATAGTCAGTTTTGCTCCATGGAACATTTGTGTTTATAAATAAAACGTTAGTTAGTTTGTTTTTCTAACTAAGTTTTTGGATTTTAATTACAGGTATTCACTTTTTGACTCTTGGTCTACAATCAAGCACAGCTATATCTTATCATTATCCTTATCCTGTCCCCAAACCTCATTTTTTGACATATGGAAAGTCAAAGAAGAAAGTAACAGACCTCTGTTTATTCATTCAAAGAATGCACTGTGAGTTGTCTCTGCTAAGGAGATGCTCAGAGCAAACATTTCCCCAAGAAGAGGAGACTCCTAGAAGCATGGTTTCCTGTTAAAAACTCTGCCTGTCTAACAGGATTTGAAACACTTCTTTTGTCTTGTAGAGGCCCAGTTCCTCCAATTACTCCTAGATTCTGCAGTACAGCTTCATTCCAAACTATGAATTGTAACTAGAAATCATAACATTGCTCATCTTTTTTCTAGTATATTCACTTATCAGTTAGAACTATGAATCAGAACTATGTGTCAAGTATAAGCCATAGTCAGCAATGACAGCTAAAGCAGGGATTTGCTGTATGCAAAGATGAGTACATGAAGGACCTCCAAATCTCCAGTCATCTTGCCTGCTGCCTCCCTCTCTGATCAGGCTTTCCAGACTGACATCCCTTTCCTAACTTGCCAAGAGGCTCCACTATCAGCCAGCCATCTAATTCAGAACCATAGAGTGATTAAGGTTTGAAAAGACCACTGAGATTATCTCAACCACCTGTCCATATACCACCAATATTGCCCACTAACCATGTCCCTCAGTGCCACATATCCATGGTTCTTGAACACTTCTGGGGGTGGTGACTAGGTAGCTTGTTCCAATGTCTCACTGCCCCTTTGGAGAAGGAGTATTCCTAATATCCATTCAGAACATCCCCTGAAGCAGTTTGAGGCCTCACTACAACCTCCTTTGAGGAGTTGTAGAAGGTGAAGGCCTCCCCTGAGCCTCCTCTTCTCCAAACTAAACAATTCTGGTTCTGAATTTAATCCTCCTTTACAATAAAATGTGTGAGGAAATACATCAGTTGAGTTGTCTGTCACAAATTCATATTCTACTTCAATAGTAGAATATCAAAAGATAAGGAAACAGGAAAAAAGAAGGTAAAATCTGTTTTCAGTCCAACTTTCACCATCAACCTCAAGTCCACATCTCTGCTGGAAAGCAGTTGGGGTGGTAGATCAGAAAGAGAAAACTACTTCCCAAAGATTACTAATGTTTCGTGACAAGAAATTGTCGTCTTAGTTTTTGCTTAATCCTTCATATTAGTATGCTTTGTAAGATGACTTCTGTTCCTCCATGAGCAGCATTCAGGCTTGGTATCCTTGTCTTTGCACACACATCATTCAGAAAAACTAAATTCTTGTGTTAATGGAACCACTCATCCTTAGATTAAAATAAGTATTAGAAATCAGCTAAATATTTCTACCAAATAGCCTCATCTTACTGAGGAAACCTTTTGTTAAATGTACAGCACTTGTACTGATTCAAGAGGGATGAAGTTACTCTTCTTTTTTTCTTGTGCTTTTTTTCTTCCATTTTTTTACCCTCTTTTTTTTTTTTTTTTTTGTCACAGTGCCCTCAGAGCCTCGTTTAAAGCATCAAGCACATTAAATTATTAATTTTATTTAGAACCATAAAAGCCTTACACTGGACTATTCATCACAGAGTATAAAGCAACGTTAGAATTTATTTTTATGACATTTATATGTACCGTGTATCCTTTGGAAACCACAAAGTTGTCAATTCATTATTTATGGAATTAAGACCAAAAATAGGTGCACCTGGTTTCATACAGATTTAATGACTTGTACAGTCATTTCGTCTCTGAGTCTATTTAAAACCTCTTTCTTATGAAAAAAAAAAATGCTTATTATATTAAACAATATAACATGATGCAAAATTACAATATTCTCAAGTTTTGAAAACTAAATACTTTACCCCTGAGTACTAGTGTTGTTAAAACACTGTATTTCAGGCCACACAGCAGTATTTCCTCTCACATATCTGCCTTTCTAAGATTACAGTGTTTAAGTGATAGTGACAGAATGCTTGGATCATCTTTCCAGATGACCTTTTTTATGTATTCTATTTTGCTAACTAGATATTCTAGAGGATTTCTAAGTTCTCCCGTCTCTAAGAAAGGAAGAGTGAATGACTTGTAACAGGCAGCTCTTCAAAGCATTCCCACTTTTTCCTTTATTGCAGATATATCTGTAATATACGTACATAAAGCATGTGATTTCTTCCTGAATGTATTTACCATTAGCCAACAAATGCTTCTGTAAATTATATCTGTCTCTGTACTTGCAGGTGTTCTTTGTAAGATTGAGCAGTTCTGGTGACAAATGGGCTACCAGACAAGGCTGAGTTCACCACCATCTTGTGACACAGTGCAGTGCATGCCTTGAAAGCTTGAACCTCTGTTTAGGTAGGGTAATTTTTGCTCCTGAGCAGATCAGTGTGTGTCTGTTGTATCCCACTCAGGTACAAAGCTAGCTGGAATGGCTCACTAATAAGAGAGAGGACTCCAGAAAGGACTTAACTTGTTTGGCAACAGCACTGTTAACAACTTTCTCAACATCTGTTCTGAAATGTGATATCCAACACTTACAGAAGCAGAGCCACAAAGGGAAGTGCTCTGTGCTGGTACAGCCTTACTATCAGACAAGACCAGTAAGTCATCTGCTGCCTGGCTGCATCTGGGTTCTCTCTGACCTCTCTCTTCCTAGCTGGAGCTCACCAGGATACTTATAATCTTGTATAAGAGCTGCTCTATACCTCAGCCATCCTTACCACCTTTTATAAAAATAGCTTATAATATCTATCTACTTACTGAGAGAGAGTTATAACGCTTTTTCAATTACATTATACCTTTTTTAAAGTGCAAGCTCAAATCTCCACGAATGCATCCAGGATGAAAATGAACTATGATTATTCATAGTGACATAGAAGGCAAAACATTAAACAACACTTCTTTTTTGTAATAGTTCCTAACATTGTCTGATTTTTTTTTAACCGTACTGAGCCAATGTGTTTACAGAACGATCTCCAGTGACTCCAGGCTCTATCTTACATGGTAAAGTAATACTGATTTAGATCTTGTCACTGTAGGCATATAGCTAGGATAGATTTTCCTTGGGCTTTACTTTACATTTGTAGATACGAAACACAGACTTCCTGTCATGTTGCCATCTGTAAGTTAAAACATGTATTAGTAAACTTAAATGTATTTTATACATGCACACACATGCTTCAGTAATTATTATATATTAGTATATTTCTGTTAGTGTATTTGACAGCACAGACCTCACCACAAATGCCTATGGACTTGTGCCATTGCTCACCTTCCTTGTGAAATCTCACCATTTACTACTACTCTTCATTTCCCATCTTTTAAACAGTTTTTAGTACATGGAAGACCTTCTCTGCTATCCCACTTCAACTTACTTTCTCCAAGGGCCTTTAGCAAAGGCCCTTGACGAAGAGCTTTTAGGCTGTGTATCAACTGGATTAATTTTCTGTATATTTAATGATGAGCAAAGAACATCAATAGACTTGTAAGGTTGTGTCTATTAGCCCGAGGTTGGCTTCTGATAGTTCACACTACCAGATGAATGCATATCTTGAACTTTCTGAATTCCCCCTTAAATAATTCTTAAAACTTGTTTCTATATTTGCTGTTTTACTCTCTTCTAGTACCATAACTGATTTAATCAATAGACTCCATGGCATAGCTGAAAGCTTTCAATTTCATATTTCTGTTCCCTGAGGGCTCCCAGGTAAATAGCACCTAGTTGTGGTGATTTATCTGCATTCAATTAATCTTTGTCTTCTGAATTTTATTTTTCTGATAACTTTCTTTGATCCATGTAACACAAAGCCCTCTGATTTCAGAATATTCTTTGTAGTGTTGCTCACTGAAAAGTATTGATTAAATATTTCTGCATTTTTGCCCTATGAGAACTGCCATTAAGTTCTGATCATCCATAGGCCTCCAACTCTTTCTGGAAGCCTTCCTAATATGTTTAACAAATAAATGTATTTTTAATTTATATGTGTTTAGAATATTGTTCCCCAGAGTCTTTTTTCCTTATTGGTCTTGCCACATTAATTTTACATTTAACTTGTTTATGCTCTTTTTCTGTTTGAATATGAAAGTTCTTTTTTTCTTTTTTTCTTAACTCCTAGAAAAAACAATTATTCTGGTGTTTAAAGATGGATTTGTGATACTTCTCAGAATTNTACAGTGATACTTCTCAGAATTTCCTATTTCAATGGGTGAAATACATTTACTCTGAGGTTCAGTATAGTATGTCTGTATGGTCTCCATGTAAGATTTTGGCTGTTTCTTTTCATCCCATGAAAATAGGTACTTGATTTTTAAGTAGTTCTACATTATATGAAGAAAGGTCTTAATCTGAGTGTGTCATGAAAGTTACAGTATAATACCTATTTAGTGGTAACATTGTAATCTTGGTCTTGGATTAGGTTAATTTACTTCTCCTGAAGCGTTCCAATAAATATTTTAAGAAGCAACCCTTTCTAGGGCCTAAAAACCTCTATGTCACACTGTGACATTCACCTTTCCTTTTCTGGATGTACACATGATGCTGGCCTTTTCTGTCAATGTGACCTCTGCAACCTCCATGAGAATGTCGCTGTCACCAAACTGGGTATATTTGAATTGATAGATACTTTGTGTTTATTCTCAATAGATATATTTACCCTATGTGATTCTAAGTCTGAGAAAAGACAGGACTAGAACTTACATCCTCTAATTCCAAGTCTGTTTTTCAGTCAGTTCTGTTTATACTCATTTCTGTCGCTAACAATTCAACTTTCAACAGCAGCACATAGATGATTAATCAGCCGCACTAATTTCACAGTCAGCTGGAGAGATCCCCTGTCAAGAAGTGGGATTTGGGTGGAAGAGGAGAGCTTTACCATTCCTGTGGCTCCTTCCTCAGTGATGAGTCCTGGGAAATTAATGAAGCAGGCAAGACTTTCATAATGTGATATTCACTGATTGTTTTGGTGCCAATTTGAAGGTCCTAGACCCTCACATTGAAATATTTAGGGGATCAAACATCTGAGGTGATATTTTGTGATGTAAAGCTTAGCCCTTTCTTATCATCACAGCAAGGAAGCATCCAAAATTACTTCGTGCTGATTTCATGCCTCAGACTCTGCAAGGTAGCTCCTCTGCATCAACCACTGGGCTCCTTCAAACACAGAGACCACATTCCTGATTCCTCTACCACCCTTGTGAGGCTGTGTAGAAGGGTCGAAAGGCAGAAATTTTCCTTACTCTCTCAGAAAGGAGAGAAAGCACAAAGATTTTCTTCACTACATTTTTTTTTGCACTGCAGATTAGCACTCAGCTTAGCCAAAACTGGGCACTACTGCTGGTTGCCTCCGGCATCTAAAATCTGGCATGATGTTTTCTTCTCCAAGAATGGACTGAGGGAGAAACAGCCTGTCTTTTCTGTTCTATGGGGAAGGGGAGAATTACAGGAAACTGTTTTATATTTTGCAGGACCAATAGAGACACAGCCCACAGCCACTATGTAGAATGATTGCTTAAAGAGCTAATAACCTGCATTAACTTGAGAAAAGATCAGTTCAGATGAACAGGTTAACTATTCATTGTAGAAGTGTGAACACATATTAAGTGCCAATACAATATTATCTGCACTTTCCTTGTGAGTTATGAACGGAGCTAACAGATCAGAGAAAATAACCTCTGGGCCATTTTCCTTTGAAACAACAAGAAACAACTTCAAATAGCAGTCTTCTTATTCCAGCACCTGCATATCCATGCCATGCACTCAGTGATATTAATTAATTAATGAAGTTCATCTCATGGTGTCTCCTTTTGAGGGACATTCAATCTATATTTCAAATTACTTCTGAAAATTTAATCATCAGAAAGTAGAATTTGCTCATTAGTTAGTAATAATATATTAAGTTCCTCTGTCTGTCCCCAAATAGAACGGATAAAGACTAATTAATTAAATGCATGCCTCAGAATATGTGCAGTTCCACTGGTGCCATAACATGTAGCAGTGGAAATCCTGGAAAAGTTAGATGTGCAGTAATGTATTAGCAATTGATAGCACATCACAAGCATCAACACTTTTTACAAAATGTACAATCAAAATATAGATGTTCTTCATCCTAGGTGAGACATGAAATTTCTCTGTAATGCGTTATTTGCTAAAATAATATAGCAGTTAAGCCTTTAAAACCTTTGAAAGAGATATTTCTGTTCTCACCCTGCAATCAATCAAGGCAATTTTTAACGAGTAATAGAAAAAGATTGTGAAAAAGTACATTTTTTTGCATTGCTCACAAACATCTGTGGAAACATCATAACTGGATTCATCACTATCTGTAGCTGTCACTGTCTACCTAGCAAATGTGCAGGGAGCTTCCTTGGGAATAAACTGTACTATTTATTCAAAAACTGCCTAAAGCTTAGGAATCACCATATCCTACAGGAGGGAGTAGAGGCAGTCTTCCATCTTACCTGACTGCCCAGTTGTCCTGGAGGTGATGTCTATATCCTCATCACTTAGCAGAGGATGAGATCAAGCCCGCTCCATACCAATAGCCAGTTTGTTGAAAACAGGGCGTTGCTACCCCAGTAACATGCTTCTCAGAAGCTGCATAGCCTCTGCGAACTTGCACCTAAGAACTGCCATTAGTGCTGTTTCACCACAGAATGCAGGAATCTCAGCTCTGCTCTGCAGAAGGTTGAAAGCTAGCCATGATCCAATTAACCTTAATTAACTGATATTGAACACAGATGTGTTGTGTAATGGATGTGTCATATGATAAAAGACATAATTTGCTTAATATTCTGTAACATAAATCCAGCTACTAGCACAGAACCAATGTGATTTTCAACATTTTGTTGGGAAGTATTTTTTGAGATACTTGAAAGCAACCAAATTGAATTTGATTTTACAGCAACTCCTATTCAAAAAATTTACAGAGCAACATAATAAATTCAGATCACCACATGAAATACATCTAAATTCTAATAAGAACCAGTAGCATTTATATAAATAGTAAGAGTACATAGACCAGAAAACTAAAAGGTAATTTTCTTCCAGTGAGATTTGTCACTTGAATACTGCATATCTATAGAATGTAATGAGGCTACCAACACTCCTCACTGTTTATTTTAATTACAGACCAATATCATGTATGTTAGTTCAAGGAGAACAGTTCTTACGTTCTTCTTGTTGTATTCATGCCATGCCTCAATCCTCTTCAAAAACCACAGCATAGTTATTACTTCATTTGGGCTTCTTATACGTGTTCTCTCAGCCATACCTGTAGTAGAGAGCAGAAGCAGAATACTTTCCTTCCCAGCCACAGCATGGGGTCTTTAATCATTCTTGATTCTCATTGTCATTCCTCTTTCCTGACCCTAAATATATCTGCCTTAATTTACATATTCAATATCACAGTCAATCATTAAGTGTTTAATAAGCTACCAAAGCTGACATGGATATATTTCCTGTCTGCTGTGTGCAAGTATTCTGTTTGCTCTCATAGCATATTCCCTTCCTGCAGGGCAATTTAACTGCATTTTAAGGAGGTAGGCCCCTAGAAAGATTGATTTCCAAACAAAGACAGAATATGCATCTAAAACATAACTACAGGAGTAGGTGGATGTCAGTCAACTCATGATATACTTCTCTCTGACTCCTACACAGTCCTGTGTCTGCATTTCAAGGTCAAAGACAGCAGCATGCTGACTAATCTCCAAGAGTTCTGTAATGAGTAGTACTCATTTCTGATTCTCCATAATCATTTTTAACAAATAGGTTTTCCACCACCCCTTGGCTCTGGAATGACACAATAAATTTACTGAGCACAGCAAGAATACAATCAAGTCCAGAAACAGTCTAAACCTCACAGCTATCAAAAATTTTGAGCCACAATCATGCTCACTTCACTAATGTGCTGCTTCATTAAAACTCCATTTGGAAATGCACTGTGATATTGAAACAACTATTTGATCCAGTTCTACTACTATCATTTCTACTTTTCTATGATGATTCATGTTTTTTTTTTTTAATCAGTAAATATCTGGCAATGCTTTTAACTGTGTCAAATCCATACTTACAAAACAATTTTTCAGGAATCTTTCTAAAACATTTTAGAATAAAGATGCTAACACCCAAAATTATGAGAGACTTTGACTTGCAGCCTTAAGTAGTATCAAATAAGTGATATGCAGCTTCAATCTCAAATAACTGCCTACAAACAAATATTTTGAAGATCCATATGCATGTTCTGCTAAGGTGAATTTATTTTAAATATAGTATAGAGATTATATCTGCAGGTATTCATTAGCTCATGAGACCTGATTCATCTCTTTGGAACTGCTACTTAGTTAGCACTTACCTAATGCTGGCTTTTCTTTCCATTACCCAGTGTCCCAAAAAATTACTGCTCTATTTCATGATTTTTCTGTATAAATCCTAAACGATTACTCTTTTTCACTTTCTAGTTGAATGATAGAGATGATCCTAAGTAATGCTACACACATACTATTAAATGTTCTGTTGTTAATTCTTTTGCTGGTTCTCTGGCTTGGAAAATCTGATATTTTGAACTGCCTTTATAACGACTGATGCACACACTTCTCCTCACTCCTTTCTGAACTCATCAGTGTTCAGTTAGAGGGACAAATATAGATGTCATCAGCTCACCCTTAACAACATGCATGCAATACTTCAAAAGTAAAGATTTTTCACCCACAAAACTGGGTTGCGTGAGAACAAGTTACACTTGACAAGAAGAGTTCTACAGCTGAGCTTGATCCCCATGTAACTACAGCACACAGTGCAGTAGCTTTCCTCCACTCAGTTCTACTGTAGCACAGTCTACCCTTAGGCTCACCTACCCATTAGAAACAGAAAGGTAAAAAGTAATTGCTTTTTAAAAAGTGATGCATGCTATATTACAGAAAATTAATATTAAGAGCTTGCTTGGCTCTTACAAACAGATGAAGAGAGGTATGAAAGGGTAGTCTGCTATCATACATCTCACAGAATCCTGTGCAAAATGATTTGCATCTAGGTTTTCCATACATAGTTCAAGCAAAAGGAGAAACCTGGCGAATTATCATATGGCTGAAGGGAATTCTACATGCTGTATAAAAAGAAAGTGTAGTTTTTAGCATTTAAAAACCTCATATAATCAGGTGATTTTATGCAGCATTAGTTCAAGTGATGCTACTCTGAGAACTGACAGAATACAAATCCCCTCAGTCTCACAAAGACGAAAACATTTTTCACCATTTTCCACATCAGCGATCACAAAGCTATTATGTTTACATATTATTGACATATTTAACTAAATGAAAGATATAGCCATGATTTAAACTGAAAAAACAACAAAAACAACAACAACAAAAAAAACCTTTTTGCAAAGCAGCAGAGAAACTGTTTTATCTTATATGTAGCATGGGCCATATGCTTATTGGTGCAGACTAACTTATTTCTTTCACAGTAAGTCTGCTGACTGTTGTGCTCATAAGGATTTTATTATACAGTTACCAAGTCCTTCTTGACTGCACAGGGGCACAGATAATGAAGATTCCAAAAGACACTTACATCTCAGTTTTCAAAAAATTACTGGAAGAGTTGCCTCACATGTCTTGGAAGCCACAGTTACGTCCTCAGGTAGCAGTTGTAGACCTTGGCTGACCAAGCAGCCATGACACCATTTCTTCTAACCTCAGCATTTTGATAGGTACCTGACTCTCTCAGTCTGTGGAGCACAGAAAATTGAGGAAAGCTGTTTTCTACAACTTTTTTTTTTATCAACTCTGCCTATATGGAGGTTTCTACACTTTGACTTGCAGTGAAAAACATGGATCCCCCTGAAATATCATGGGGAAGAGATATGGATTTTCTTTTTTTTTTTTTTACCTTCTTGATGTTTTCCAAGGTTAACAATCAATCAGTACTTCCCTTAAAACTGAAAATCCATTCTTCACCCAATACTACTTCCAAATTTTTTTAAAAGAAGGGGATTTATCTTCCTAAGGCAGCAATTTGATCTTGAAAACTATGTGAAATCAACAGAATCCATCCAGTTAGTCATCTCTCTGATATCAACAAATTAATGTAACAGAGTAGATGAAAGAGGAAAATGTGGTAGAGTGATATGCTTTTCCTCCCATTTTTATGCTTGCTAAAGCACTTGAGGTAAAACATCTATTAATCTTTAAAAAACATTGAATTTAATTACCCTGACTAGTGTTTGCTTGTACCAAATGTTACAGATATGTTTTCCTTCATACAGTACAGACTGTTCTTCTAATTTTAAGGTTGTGTAACTAAAATCCAGTCCTATGAGAATTTCCTAGGTAGTTTATACTGTCAGCATGAAAGCAGCTTCTCCGCAATTGGCCAGTCACTGTATTCTAACCAAATAAGTGTATAAAATCCAGTAGTTTGATGTTTCTCTTTTAAAGTCCACACAAGTACATAGTAATCTGTATCTTCTTACATAAGAATGTTACAATTTTTCATAGAAACTTTATAATCTTCCTCACTTACAATTCTGAATCTGACTTGCCTTATATTTTTGGGTGATCTATATTGGCTGGGGAAGGGCTGCAGGATACAACTGCTGTGATAATATTTTGCAGGGTTAGTCTATTGAACTATTGTCACCTACAGTAACAGCTAGTAGAACATGAAAATTAATCGTTATTGATGCTACTTTGCTTCCAGTAGAACTCCAGAAAGCCAGACTGACTGCTGTTCCTGTCCCCAAGAGCTCATAATATACTGGAAGGCAACTAGTCCCAAAGAGGTTGTTGGGACAAAGAGATCAGAAACAGCAGTTTCCATTCTGATCCTTCCTATTCCTCTGTCAGCAGTGGCAAAATGACCCTCATTTTCCAGAGCCCTCCTGGCCCCCTCCCATTCTTTTAACTTCCCATTGCATACTAGTATAAATCAGACTGGTGCACAAAGCGAAAACTACTGTGTCCTGATAGAATAAGTAGAACAAAATGTTTTCTACTATTTAACCTTTCAAGTAAAAGGAAAAAAAATACATCAACAGACAAATATATATATATGTATATGTATAACATATCTGTAACTCTTCAAAATTTTTCTTGCACAGGTGTAGGAGAAAATTCTAAGCACATTCAAATGGAGAAGTTACAGACTACAGGAAAAAAGGATAAATCAGTCTGCACAGATAAGCATAAAGCTGTGAATCACAAGACTTTCCGAAAGTGGAGACAAGTGCAACACAGAACGGATGAAGATTTTCATTGCTTTGTATAATTTTGACCCTATGGTTCCAGATCCAAGTGGGATTCTGAGGTTGTACTATGCAGGATACATATTTTTTTTTCTTAAAGGACATGAAAGTCCTTCTAATCTTATAGTGAGATGTGGAATACAAAATATTAGTGAAGTCCTTGGTTCACTAAACTTATCTTTGATTCAGTCTGAACTATAATTATTCTATAACAACCACTGCTATCAACAAAACAGTAACAAAATTGAATATCATTGCTAGTTCCTTGTCCAATCTGAGAAGTGATTACTACCATTCACTACAAACAAAACCCACATTGCCAAAAAAGTATGGAATTCTTTATTCTTCATCTCCTGGGCACTTATATATTTGTAATGTTCACCCATTAGATTTTTTTTTTTAGCAATAAACGTTCTTGCTTGCTCAGTGAAGCAATGTAGTTTTGCAGTGTTTATATCTTCCATTTTGTATTTGTTTCTTTTTAGAGGACTCAACGGACCATCTCTTAATTGCAGCTCAGAATTGTTGACTGTGGCTCATACACACTCTGAGAGTAATACTAAATTCCTGCTCAGCATTGGTGGATTCAGGCACACATATATCTCGGAAAAATACACAGTAAAAGGAGAAGATTCCCTTTCTCAAAAATGTACTGGTAATCTGCCAAGAACTATTATAGGTACAAATATACCTGACAAAATATATATGGCTATAAATGGTAGAAAAGATTAAAACTCATACTTATTTGTGCAAAATTCATGATGGTCAAAAAGAGAGAGGGAAAAACACTCTCGGTATTAGAATAAAGAGGAATCAGTTCATGTATGAATGAGAAATCACTCATCACAAATATTTGCCATCTCCAAAAGGATGCAGTAGAACCAAATACACAGAAGAACACAAAAGGCAAGACCATTCAAGGTAGAAAAAGCATCTGTACAAGAAAGTAGTAAATAGAGTGGAGGTCTGCAGTGTCCATATAGGAGAATGTTGTAGAAGAAAATCAAAAACTAAAAAAATAGGCACATCAAATGAATGCCCAGAGGACGGATTCAAGATAAAGTAGATAGTTTTTAATATGAAATGTAGCTCAACTTCAGGGCTCATTGTGTCTAGGTATGCTGTACAAAAAGGTTTACATGAATTCAAGAAAATGTTAGACATTTTTAGAAGGAAAATGTTTACAGAGGAATAATAGTCATGAAAAGACACTGGCTCTAGAAAACACTGAATCGTGGCTGTCTGGAAGCTCAGAAGGCATAACCAGGGGAATATGGTTGTTGTTTGTTCAACTTTCTGCTTCTGAATACTGAGCTAGTTAGGCCTCTGCTCTGAATCAGGAAGGACATTTTTGTACTCTAATGACTTAATACACTAAACATTAAACTGAACTAAATGTTCATCTTCCTGCCTGTTGTTTTAACCTGGGATATTTTTTATTTTCTACCTATTTTATCAATGCATTAATACTGATTCTATGTTATATCATGCTGATAACAAGTAAGTAGTCAATATTACGTTTTGTGAAAAGGAAGACTTAGCTGCAAATTTGAATACAGACATCAGCTACAATTTGAAAATTTAAATCCACTGGTGAAACAAGTAAGATCTTGTGATTTCTAAAAATACACTTAGCTTCTTCGGTGGATTAGCAACTGCAGGATTTTCACATGTTGAGGAGACAGATTTCAGAGATGAATTAGTTGGCATGCAGGGAAAAAAAAGATGATAGTAACCATTCATAACTAGGATAAAGGATACACAGACAAAAGTCAGACATGGTGTACCATTACCACAGGCATGGTAAGGATTTTGGAAGCCATAGGTTCAGTTCCACATACTCACAACCCCCAAATATATTAGAATCTGCCTCCAAAATGAGACATCCTACCACTTGCTCAGTGAGTGAGACCAGTCAGATTCAGGACATCATGACAGAAAAGCACTGCACAACAGCAAACAAACTGCCTAGGCATGATACCTTCTGATACATAACCATTGTTTTTCCAACATTCAGGAAGTTCGAGAAGCTCAATATCCAAAAAGTAGATGACTGAAACTGGTCTTGGGGTAAAAAATGTTATGTTCCATATATTTTTTAAGCAGGATGCATACACTGCCTTTCTGCAAAAGATATTTCGTGATGTTTTCACATATTGATTGATATTGGGAATCCTTTTAGCTAGGGAGACTGAGGATCCTGCCTTTAAAACAGTTGTGTATACACATATGAACACAATGTACTATTAGTACAGTGTCTCTGATTGGTCAACATACTGTCAAGTAATTGTGATGGAAAATTGGATCTCAGTCTGCATTAATAAACAGGGAGAAAAACAATGTAAGAAAGTCCTTTCCACTTTGCACAGAGGCCTGTTAGAAATTACAGTTCTTTTCTGGAAGTATTAGAGGGGGAGGGAAAATAAAAGGAGAAATATGCATAATAACCAGTAGAATTTGAAACAATAGTGCAAAATTAGAGATACGTAATCTAGCACTCAAGAAAGAAGAATGAATAATAACAACATAAATATGGAAAAATAGCATTAAAAATAGTTGACATAGTGAGCGTTGAAAATATGTAACAGAAAAGAATGTAGATGATCCATTGTTCTTTCTTGACCAAAAGGACAACAAAAGAAACCAACAACATTATTTTAGTAGACTACTTGAAATATTTCGCTTCTCCTTGTTATGCCTTTTTTTCATTTCACATTTACTTGAAAATATAAAACACACAGTCCTAGTTTAATTGACCATAGTAACTTTCTCACCATTAATATTTTCCACTATTGGTATCTTTCTGTTACAGGCATCCTACTGCTAATTTCTTAGATGAAAAGCTTCTCAGTAATGCCATACAAAGACTGAACTACAAGAAATAATTTGTTAGGCATTAAAATGTACATTAGAAAGGCCCTAAATAGTTTTCAGAAGAAAATGCCTATCACTAACCTATGAAAAATCCAGTTTATCAGAGTTACATTTTTATGTGTTTTCTGCCTCTACAGGAAATTCACTTCTATTTTGAAAATTTTACTAAGGGCCTTTTGCCAACTGCCTACATCTCACTGAGATTTTGTTTCCTGTGAGTTGCCACAGACTTAGCAAAACTTTCTTTCCTCCTGGTAAAAATGAGGTTGGAGCTGGCCTCACTCCTAACTCTAGTGCAAATTCCTGGTGCTAGTAAGTACTCCATAAATCATAGGATCATTATGGTTGGAAGGATCAATAAGATTTTCTTGCCCAACCATCAGCCTGTGATTTTCTTGCCCTACCAAACAACTCTAGACTATGTCACTCAGTGTGGCATCTACCCTTTTCTTGAAAAGCCTGCAAGGATGATGACTTCACCACCTCCCTGGGCAGTCTATTCCAATGCTTCACTACTCCTCTGGAGAAGAAATTTTTCCTTATATTCAACCCGGCACAATTTGAGGCCATCGTTTCTCATTCTATCACTGTTACCAGGGAGAAGAGGCTGACCCCAACCTCACCACAACCTCCTTTCAGGCAGCTATTGTGAGTGATAAGTTCTCCCCTGAGATTCCTCCAGACTGAACAATCCCAGTACCTTCAGCTGCTCCTCATAAAACTTGTGCTCCAGACCCGTCACAGTTTTGTAGCCTTCTCTGGACACGCTCCAGATATCTTTTTGTAGTGAGGAGGCTAAAACTGAGCTCAGTGCTTGCAGCCTCACCAGAGCTATGTACAGGGGGACGATCACCTCCCCTCTCCGGCTGGCTGCACTATTTCTAATGCAAGCCATTGGCCTTCTTGACCATCTGGGCAAAATGCTGCACGTTCAACTTGCTGTCAACTAACACCATCAGATCCTTTTTCTCCATGCAGCTTTTCAGCGTGTTCCACTACATGGTGTTACTCCACCCAGAATGCAGGAGTTGGCACTTGGTCTTGTTAAAGTTCATATTTTCCGACTCAGCCCATCAGTCCAACCCATCCAGGTCCTCTATAGGGCCTTCCTACCCCCAGGCAGATCAACACTTTCCCCCTGCTTGGTGTTATCTGCAAACTTACTGAGGGTGCACTAAATGCACTCATCCAAGCCATCAGTAAAGATGTTGAAGAGGACTGGCCTAGTACCAACCCCTGGATTTAACTCCTTCCACCACCACTCTGCAACCAGTTTGTTACTCAGAAAAGAGTGTACCTGTCCAAGCTGCAGATTGCAAGCTTCTCTAGGAGAACAGTCACTGGATTTAGATTTCCTCGGTGGCTATGTTCTAGACCTCAGGCTGCCTGCAGCCAGTGCTCCCAGAAATGTTGGAGTCCAGCATGAGCTGGACCAGGCCATACATTGCAGTGAGCTCTGTACAAGCTCTTCTGTCCCCCCTCTAGTGCACCTGCTTTTCCCGGTTTGATGCTCAGTGAGCTAACACTATGTACACAAACATTTTGGTACAGACAGCATGCTCATGAGAGCCCACAGTCACATGCAGATTGGAATGAATATGTGGACAATATGCAGAGAGCCCTTTTCAAATACAGGCATGAGCTGAAGCTGACAGTTGGTTAATACAATTAACTAAATAAAAGTGAGCCCTGCACTGTGATGAAAGCAATCCCAGAGCCTTTGAGATAAAGACCACTGGTAGGTTGCCATTGACTAAGCTTTTAGACCCTTCTCATACCTGCTGTAAAAATTTCCTCTGTCTTCTTGTTTATGCCTCATAGTATGGGATTCATCATTGCAATGTGTTTCTTATTTTTCAAATGAATCATTGGAAGCTGAAAGAGAAAGCCAAGAAAGTTTTCTAAGAACTCAGCATCATACAGAGGTCCTGTTTTTATTGTTAATGTATTTGAGGGTCTACAATGAAGAAAAATAATGTGCTTTAAATTATCACATGAATGAAAAAAGTGCCTCCACTTACAAAAATAAATAGCAGTTTCAACTCTTCTAGCTTTTAAATTTGGTGTAATCAAATGCCTTTGATTTCTAAAGCAACCAACATTTCCCTTCATTACTGAGAACAATCAGTTAAAATCAGGCCCTCAGCACAGGATCTATTTTACAGTAGGATGTCATTCTAATTTATTAACCCAGTCTATGAAGCTGTCAAGATGGGGTACACTTGTTATCAAACAAACTTGTTGACTTTTTAGGTACAAACTGAAGGTGATTATGATTCAACCATGCTTCTTTTCTCTTAGGAACATTCTGTGATGTGTAAGCTGACAGCAGGGACACATATAAGTGCTAGTTTTGTCACTAAGAGAATAGTCTTTGGAAAAGGAATCACTGGTGAACAGTTGAAGTTATGGGTAGGTGACTTGTATCATCAGACTGGTCAGAGTAGAGCAAGTACTAAGGAAACTGTCATCAAAGGCTAACAGTGTGTTAAATTTCAGTAGAATGTCAATTTGTTTTGCCTCTGCCTTGTCCAGGTGAAAAATTACTGGAGAGGCTGAAGGGGCTTTAGCTTTCTCCCTGTTAGTACTCTTTTAGAGGACACAGTACGAAGGATGCCATTGCTCACAGCTGCCTTCCCTCACCTAGACTGCAAGTAGCCACATCCTCTCCTGTCCCATCCACCAGCTGCCATTAATACAGTTTCAGTTATTGCTATCAGTTGTTATTTAAGTCTAAGGTCCAAAGGTGATATTTAATGAAGACAAGAATTAATACTCTTATAACCTATTGCAAGCAAATAATAAGTATCTGTGCTATCTACCTTACTGAATATCAGTAGAGATTGAAGGGAAATTCCTTAGCATAGCAAAGTACCTATGTTCTTCTGAAGGAAAGAATTTGACTAGCATGCCATAGAACAGGCAGAGAACTTGAGATATGTCGTGCAAATTTACATAGAGACAAATTAGAAGAATAGAAACAGAATTTCAATATATATGTACACCAGATAGACCATTTGATTCCATCTTCACTTCCTCTCCTGTTTTTCTCTCCCTTATTGGGGACCACAACGTACACTTGCACAAGCAAAAAGGAACTAGCTGTTTTTAAGTGTCTGTCAACAACTATTCATTCAGAAAGTACTCAGAACACTCAGACAAGGTTGCTAGGAGACAAACTGTGCATTCACCTACCTCCTTATTAGCAAAAGCAGAGAATTTAGCAAGCAGATACAGTAAAGGACTTTGCTGATTTAAATACTGTTCACACAAAATATGCCACGACTGCAGAACTTGGGTTGTCAGCTTGCTTGTGCTTCCATGAAACTTTATCCTCCTTAGCTGTAGGGAAGTACAAGTGTCAGTTAGACTGAAGCTCCATCACACTTCTTTTAATGTTTTTTCATTATCCTGATTCGAAGTCTAAATATTTGGTTTAAAGTGACACTGCTTAAATGAGAAATGTCAGTTAATAACTTAAGTTGCAAAAACTTTTTCTTTTCTTTTTTCTTCTTTTTTTTTCCATTTTTTTCTTTTTTTGCCGTGTCAAATGCATTGTTGATGCCAATACCCTGATCATGATAGCATGAATGAATGTGGATGACTGAAAGACTGATAATCTACAGTAGCACAGCAGTTCTGCATGTCACAGATCCATACGTAAAGTGGCCAGACCACTCCAAGGGGACCCATGAAGAGTGCAGTGCTGTACTGCAGGTCTCACTGAACGTTAGTCCTAAAGTCTGTGACAGATGTGCCACACATTTCATGACCTTGTAGTAAGTATCCAATTTGATGTTTAATACCCTAAAATATATTGATAGCTAGCAAACATCCACAGGTATTTTAATCTGCTTTTATGAGGTCTATATTTAAGACTGCGAAGTGCTACTACCAATACACAATCTGAGGATGGCTCACATATTAGGTAACACAGACAGGTGAGAAAACGAGAAAAATGTAATGGAATTATATATCAGGATAACAGTCATCCAAAACTCTCACTAGTCCAGTACGGAGTGAAATAACATACTTAGCTCCTCAACATGGGGACCGTCCCCTGAGCTGCTTTCCTTTTTCACAATAGAATATGCACAAGGTGTTGTACTGTGTTAAGCTAGCTGTACTCAATAACCAAAGAAAACAATATGGAGTACATGATATTTTAAGCAGATAAATGGGGTACACTCACAACATGGATATTTGTTTCTGGTATGAAGAACTTGAAAAAGAACTGCCCACATATTGCCCAAGCCATTGCTTAAGATGTAAGAGCTCTGCAAAACTCACACAAATTCAAGATAATAGATAATGTGATACTGAATGAATACAGGTCTAGTGCTGTGGGTGTACTAGTCAGGAAAGGAGAAAAGGAGAGCATCTGTTCTTGTTTCCTCTGGACTGAGGATGTAATGACTGCCTCTACTTTTGTGAGGTAACAGCCAACTTAAGGCAAGGGAGGAAAAGGAATGTTAGACTCACCTCCACTTACCCAGGAGGATACCTGTACACCAACATCAGAGTGCTCCCATGGACCCTAGGGCTACATTCAGAGACATTCTTCAATTGTAGGTACTGGAAAATGACTCATCTGAAAGGATATAAAAAATAAAATCTAAGTATTAGTCACTCTTTTCTTCTTCCTTCAAAAATGTACTTTCTTACTTCTCTCCCTACCTAGAAGTAGGGTTTAAAATTGTGTATATTGATACTACTTGGATTGTGCTTCTGCTACTGCCCCATGTTCTAAGTAATTTGTTCATCAGTTCTTTCCTGTCTTTAATTTTTCCTGTTCTGTACCTCCTCTTACATTCTGATTTCTGTGATGGTACTGCTTCATCTCTCTTTTAAAATTATATCATTCAGAATTTCAAATATCTGATTGTTTGAATCTTCTAGAATTAAACTGAGTTAAATTAGGTTTGGTTTAATTTGCTTTGGTTTTGTTGTCAGAATCATCCCAGATTCCACATCTCCTAAAAGAGAATATTATTGGTCTCAGCACAGAGCCTGTCTGAATCAGAAAACTGAGCACAGAAAACCAAGCAAGCAAGAAGTCAGAATGTTCAGTCTGCAAGAAAAAATAAGTAGCATCAACCATTGATTTTCATGTGTCATATCTTCCTGTTCACCGACATATTCTGATTAAAGGCTTACAAGTATAAACCCAGAATGACTTCATTGACTCTGGCAGAATAACTTCAAATTTACACAGCTGAAATCACTATCTAGCTCCCATTCTTCCTTGGTAGAGAATAGCTCAATATATAGCTTTCCCTAAATAGAAT
Source organism: Odontophorus gujanensis (assembly GCA_013399175.1). Taxonomy (NCBI): domain Eukaryota; kingdom Metazoa; phylum Chordata; class Aves; order Galliformes; family Odontophoridae; genus Odontophorus; species Odontophorus gujanensis. The sequence continues at coordinate 88,743 of VXAB01000408.1, forward strand.
GAGAACTTCTGAGCACAAAACCAAAAAAGCAAACAAAAATAACCTAAGAAAGTACTACACTTGGGAGCAACTATCCACCCTTGTATAGTTCTTTTTCCATAACATTAGGGATGAGTTTGTCCCTTCATGTTGGCTGCAGTAACTCATGCTATTATACTGTAGAGCTACACTTCATTCCTTTTTTTTTTGTTGTTTTTGTTCATGCCAACAAGAGCAAGAGTAGGCGTCATATAAGATAAATCTCACTAATTTTAAAAAAGAAAATCTAGTGAACAGGAGGTGATAAATGCTGTGCTGCCTACTCAGGTTCTGTCACATAAGATGTCACTTCTTCATTTTAATTATATTTTCTGCCAACTTACAGAAGCAAACGATTTGTACTACATGTGATCCTACCTCTTCTATGGAATATTTCTGCATAGCCAATTGCAAAATGCATCTTCTTGGTTCTATCCCAGAATTTTCCCATGTTCACTTCTATGGCTGCTTCCTGATGTTCTATAGAAACTATCTCTTCAGGAGATACTAATATATAAATAACAGCCTGCTCACTTCAAAATGACTCACATTATTTGCACATGGGATTCATTTTTCAAGAATGAATTACATACTGAACTTAAAAATTGATCTTCTTTTTTAGATATGGTTTTGCTAATGTATGCTCATGGCTCTCTAGATTTGTTAACAAAAGCTCTACTGGGTTAAAAAATTAAAAGCCGAAAAATGCTAGGATCTAGAATGCTGTAACATCAATTCCTTGTCTGCCTTCATGACAGACAAGGACTCCTGATATTCTAGAGGGTGAAATGAAATGATCTTGAAGAAACACTGGCTGTTCAATTGACTATGACATCAGCAGATGATACAGGAAGAGCTGCTTCTACAGAACTGGCTTGATCAATGCATGCCACTGAAACAGCATGACACACAGACAGAACACAGAAACAGTGATAAGATCCCCAAGTACCCCAAAGTAAATTTCACTTTTCAAATGAGAATAAGAAAAATAATAATTGCTCAAATAAAGGAAGCCAAAGCCCAAGGAGCATGAACCAGAGCTGAAGCATAACTGCATCCTGGAACAGTTTTAACAATTGGCTCACAACTGTATTCAGTGCTCCCAGGAGTAATAGGTTATGGAAGAGTGGCTTTGGTCAATTTTATTTAAAGTTAGACATCTCCAGAATAGTTTTCAGTCTGAGAACAAGAGTTGGATTTTTTTAATTCCTCCATCAAACTGGAAATCATAAACAGGGATGAGAGAACGAATTGCAGGGCAGAGCCTACTCTAATTAGAAGTTGAAAAAGGAAGCACAAAAAGATCCACATGTATGGGAGCGGTCTGATAGCTGGGTTATGAAGCAGAAAATTTCAGATCCAAGCTTGGGATGTTCAGCTACATCAAAACCAGTCAGGCTACAGTCTGAATGCAAAATTATATTTCTTAAACAATCAATGATGCTGTGATTTTTTTATTATCCCTGTCCAGTCAGGTTGGTATAATTTCTGAACATGTTCAACCTTGAACAAAGGGAAAACATATTGTCTTTTTCACTGGACCATTTATTTTTCATTAATATCCTTATTGTGCAGAAAAAAAAAAGAGATTGAATTAGAGACTGAACATAAGACTGAGTTATCTGTCAAGGAAAAAGGTTATCTTACAGTTTATCCTTGTCAAATGAGGCAACCACCAATTCAACAATCTTTCCTGTGTGCTGGGTCTTCTAGGGACCCTATGCTTTAGAACAGTTTCCTACTGCTTCAGTTCTTGGAGCACTTCTCTGTAGAAATATTGCTAAAGTCAGACTGCAGCTCTGCATAGCAGTAAGGTTCAGGATGTTCAGGACCATGACTTGATTTGTTTTCCAAAACATACTCCCTTTACATTTGCTAAGACAAGCCTAATTTAGGAGAGAATTACTAACGAACCTCAGCATTTGCTTACTTGACACTTCAAGCCTCTGCCTGTGGTGAAAGTGTCCACTTTGCCTGACCATAAAGACCACACTTTCTCCTTTGTTTGGACAAATAAGGACTTGAGCAAAGTTTTCTTAAATTTAGAAAAGACATATTTATGTTCCGGTTTATATTTAGACATTTTAATAGAATAAAATAACCCACATTATGATATGCAGCTGTTGTCTACAGTGCAGCATGTAAACTGTAAGTTACTAGTATTTTCACAGATAATTTGCGTTTCCCAGAAGAAAACTTATTTTTTAGTGTGGACTTTCAGTCTTTTCTTACCATATGTCTTCTTGGTCTGTAAATTGTCTGCGTGAGACAAATGGGTGGACTTTGCAAAACTGTGAGCTGTTTTGTAGATAAATCATCTTAACAGAAGGGCTCTGGCTAGTTTGTTTCCCAGGAATCTTGCACTAGGAAACATAGGGAGTCTTCATTTCCCCTTCTCTGTTTGGGATGAAATCCCTGTCTCACTTCTTCAGATCATAATGTGCAAGCTGATTTTCCTGGCTTTACAGCTAATTTGCTCAAAATTCTATATTATTATTCTTCACTTTAAAATCTTGGCTGTTCCTCAGTGATATGTGAATAATCTAACTATCTAACGGGGCAGCTGAAAAAAATTGCCACACAGAATACCTCCTCACCTTTCCATATCAAGACTTTTTATCCCTCTGCTGAGCTGTCTTCCTCTTTTTTTTTTT
>VXAB01000408.1:91457-178413 GCA_013399175.1 Odontophorus gujanensis
ACTACGTAAAATTACAGGAACAAATGGAAGAAGAGTTCTGCTGAACTGTGACACCTTTAGAACAGAATAGGAGAAGCAAAGTGTACAGAATAAGTATTGTTCAAAAGTCAATGTGCTATACCATAAGAAATTCTGTCTTGCGTTCTGAATAAGAAAAACTAAATAAAAACCTTACAATTGCCCCAGAAATACATATATATGATAAATCCAAGTTATTTAAGAGATGTACATATTTTATAAATAGAAGTATATTTGAAATTTCTTTCTATTTTGTGTGATAAACATTTTTGCTACACACATTTTAAAATCAGTTTCCAATAATACAACTATACTGAATGAGAATAAGCATATTGACTAAGAACAGAAACACTGAATAGTCTGATCCCCTAGCAGATAATCATTATAGAAATGGGTAATTTAAGGGATGTAGCAACTGCTGCTTGTTTCAGTTATAGTCAGGTGGTATATCAACCAATATATACAAGTTTGGAAGTCGTTATTCATGGCTGGAAATTTTCTATTAACTTTCCTTTGATTTGTATTGATAAAAATACTGTATAATTCTGAAGTGGAAAAGAAGTAGCAGGTAATCCTGCTGAAAATAGACCTAACTGAAATTATGAAGACAGTCAGTACACTTCAGTGAAATGCTTTGAGCCTGCAAGATATATATATATATTTTTTCCATTAGAAATTATGTATAGTATTATAACATTGTATCTACCTTACATAAAGTATAAGCCGTATGTTTAGAGTATAAGGAACAATGGCTTTACTGATATCCAAAAGAATTTCTCAAGACTTTGAAAAAGGCATTACCTGCAAATGAGCCTAATATCTGGTCTTTTAAAAAATAATGAAGAGGAGCTTTGGCCTGTTTCCTAAGGCTATTCTGGAAGAGACAGGGAGTCAGTCAGATGACTGGGGAAGTATGGAGATATTTGGACATTCATTCATTCATTCATTCATTCATTCATTCATTCATTCATTCATTCATTCATTCCTGAAGATTTACTTAATACCCATTCACATAGTAAACTATTTCACTTTTCTGTCCCTTTATCTGTTCTCAGCAATGCCCTGTTATGTCTTTACAGGCTGTGGACTTATAGCACACACCTAGAAGAGTTTTCTAAGAGTGTTTTTCCTTTTTTTTTTTTTTTTTAAATCTTACCATATCATTAAAGAATTCCCATATTGATAGGAGAAAAATAGACTAAAATTGCCTATATCAGATCAGATTCTGTTTGGTATATATGAATACATTTCCAAGCCCAACTGAAAACACTGTTTCTAATGAAAACATGGATATATTTTTGTTGAAAATAAGTCAACAGAAATAAAAAATGAAACAATTTATACTCTAATTAGGTATACATACAATGTCTACATACAACGTTCAGGACACCAGGGTTTAGACGGATTGTTGAGTTGGCTAAAAGGATGGGAATTTCCCACTGAATCTTCTGTGAATTGAGGGAAAGTCTCTAAAGGTGGTCCAAGTATTATTTCCAATCAATTTCAGGGAGAATTATACCTAATTCTTCTTCAAATGACCTAATTAGTTTTTTTCAGCTGTTTTTCTATCTGGCATTTCTAAAGGTCCTTTAGCAAGAAAATATCTAAAAATCACATTTTCCTTTTTATTGAGAGGTTTCCTTTATAAAGAAACACCTTTCAGTAGTTTTTTTGAGGGTACTAGGACATGGGGACTATGGTCCTGTTCTTTCTCATGCCTGCTGCTCACCAAATAATTTTACATGACCACAGCAAGAGTCAAAAAGTGTCTTTCAGCTCCACGCAGTATTTTTGAAGCATGCATCTGCCAGATACGCTAATAAATTTCTGGTTACATATGCAGTGATTTCACTGAAGTGGACAAGAAGAATAAGCTCTGACTCTTCATGAAACTGTCATGCTCTGCCAGACCACTGTCCCACTTGGTCCAAAAATATGAAGAGAGGTATTTCAAGAGCAGCTTTTGGAAACAGGTAACATTTCATCCAACTTACCAAAGTCACCTGCCAGTATCAATACAAGCCAGGACAGAGCTACTGGAAAATGATAGTGGGGCCAAGGAAGGGGACATTAACTGTTACAGTGTCCTCAGAAGACGAGGGAGATGTACAAAAATGTATGTGCAGCAAGGTGAAAAAAAGAACAGGCAGTTACATGTAGCCGTGATGACACTGTTAATAACAGTAAGGAAGAAACCTCCCATGATTACTGATTTTCAGAGAAATGTTAGACAATAATATAACTGTAGATCATGTAAAACATTTCAAGACACAGATCTCTTAGCACACATTCGGTCTCATTTCTAGCTTCCAGAATGCCTGAAATACCATGAATTCAATGCCTTTTCCTTCCGAACTGTATTTAAATGATCGAACAAATTCAACAGAATCTGTTCAGTTTTCACAGATAATGAAGAAAATTTCTGGTGAAATGAGTGGACACAAGTAGAGACCATAAGTGTAAGACCACCAATAATATGCTACTTAAGGGGCTTGAATTGTCTCTTAATAGATTTAGATATATTATATTCTAGAGGTCACATACCAGAAGTAAATTACACCTATCTTGCAATAAATATTTTATACTAGTTTGGCTTCATCATGTAAAAAAAATTACTTTATATGTAGTGCAGTTATACATATTTAGAAACAATCTGTTTCCTTTTGACACTATTTCCATTATTAGAAATGCTCAAAGTTTCTTACAGTGACTCATCTCAGTGATTTCCAGGGGCTTAGAAGTATTGAGAGAAAAATGATAATACTACACAGACATCCAGTACAAATCAAGTTAACCAGCTTTTCTGATGTGAAATAAAGAGCTGCATGCAGAGATGTACTATTTCTGCATAAAACTATTGCAGTGCAGTTATACGCCCACAAATATTTTAGTTTCATGAACCATAGTGGGATTATATTTATAATTACACACTCACGTGTCCTGATGCGAGTCTGTTTTCCACAAAAAAACAAATTTATTTCTCTGTAATTTGACTGCATAAACCTTATTAGCATTTTTTCTGATATTTTTTGTACTTCTTAGGAACCCACAGTAGGATTTCAAAATGTCTTGCATTATATGCAAGTGTATTGTGTAAAACAATGCCTGAAAATATTAGAACAATGCATGTGTTTAAAGCATGAGTGCTTAATTGCAACCACAAAGAGATAAATATTTGCTTAAGCTACTCATACTGCATTTTAGATGAAAGAATTTTGCAAACTCCCCCAAAGTAGAAAGATTTTTGCCTAGATATAAGGTTCCTAATTTTATTGGTCATATATATGCAAAAGCAGCTCAGCAACCTTGATAGTCCTTGCAATTTGAGGCCTTGCTGGTAAAGCAGTGAATACAGGTGACTTCATTTCACACCTTTAGTTAATTGCAGTGTACTTAAAATATTTTTAAAATGCTTCCGTATGTGTAACTGTTAGTAAACATATTTTTATTGAAAGGTCCTCCTAAAATTACAAAGTAACAACAATTTGTTTTCGTTTAATTGACAGCGAGATATCAGTGTATCAGCAGCTTTAAATACACAATGGAAGATCTCCAATAAAGAGACCTTTGAAAGTAAGCTTCAGCAATCTGGAAAGAACAAATTGGATCTGGCAGTATTCAAGCCTGTACCATTCCAACTGCATGCAGTCCTAGCTCACCATTAATTTAGCAGTAGTTTTCCAAGGAAAGGATGTACAACTGTTCAGTAGCAAAAATAAAATAAAATAAAAACAAAAAACAACAAAACACCTTCCGAATACCTAGACTTGTTTCTTTTCCCTGTGATGGAGAGGAAGTGTCTCCCCTATCTGTATTTATCCTTGCATGCAGCCCAGCAGGGGTAGTGCCTCTGGAAGTATTCAAGAAATTATGTAGATGTGACGCTGAGGGACATGGTTAGTGGGCACGGTGGGCATAGTTCTCTTTCTCAACAAAGATGGTGCCTAAGTAAGCAAAGCTAAGCTTGAGAGCTCTTTCTGCAGAAAGTAATTATGTTTTTTTGATGGAGAAGATAATTACTTTTCCAGTCAGGAGAATGCAGTTCATCTTACCAACACTGAGTAATAGAAATCACACATCTCTTTCCTTCAATATTTAGGTAAAAAGCACAGCTGTTTCCACAAAGAAGAGAAGAGTGTATGAGAAGAAAACAGAAAGACAACTGCTCCTTTCCAGAGCTGTTTCTGGTTACTTGTCTAAGGAGGGCTTCCTTCTCACAGGGCCTACTGGATAAGTATCCCTGCTACAATCCCACTGTAACAAAGGTAAACCCTCCAAAACACCAGTTTGTCCTCTAAGCACCCGCTCCACACAACCCTCCTCTCCTCTTTTCCATGCCAAAGAGAGACAGGGACCCAGGAATGTGTTCATTTTCCTCTTGACCATGGCTTGGTGCTAAGATTATCAGCAAATCCTTACAGAAAAAGCAGTTCTAACAGCTCATTTGACTCAATAGGACCAACTACATGGAATGAAGATTGCAGAATCTTATGCACAACAAATGAAGACACAAGAACTATAACCTGAAATAATGTACTGGAGAAAACCTGGAAGAAAATAGAGAATCCATAGGTACCAACCGTAGTCAGGATATTCTTATTTTACATTTTTGACAGTTTGTGTAGATTTGACAGCTCCTTGCTGAAATCAGAACTAAATAAAATGTAATCAAAGCAATAAAAAAAAGTTATATATTGGAGTTTGTGGTTTGGAAATGCGATTTTTAAATACGTCACCTAAAATATATCTGACAATTTTGAGAAATCACTCATCAGTGGCTAAAAAACGAAGCCTAACTTAACACCTTCTCAGCAGTCAGGAAAAGGCTGCTCTAAGTCGTTATTTTGTGTATATTTCAATGGCGGTCAGAAAACAAAACGCTGGTATGGGAGCAAAAAGAGATAACAGCATTAAGTGCAACATCAAATCAGCAGCACTACCATGTTCCCAAAACTCACTAGTAATTCTGTGACAGCCATGCCATGTGAATGGGACAAGTCCAGCCTCTGATTTAGTAGGCATGACAGTCCTGCAGGTAACAGAATGAAGAATTGCTACCTTCTCTTTTGCTGAGTAAAGAACTGGCTGGATGGCTGGGCCCAGTAAGTGGTGGTGAAAGGAGTTAAATGCAGCTGGTGACTGGTCATGAATGGTGCTTCCCAGGTTTGACACTGGGGACCATCCTGCTTAATAATTTTAATGATGCTTCAGATGAGGGAATTTAGTGCATTCTCTGTAAGTTTGCAGATGGCATCAAGCTTGGAGGAAGTGTTGATCTGCCTGAGGGTAAGAAGACCCTACAGAAAGATCTGGTCAGGTTGGACTGATGGGCTGAGGCCAATGGGATGAAGATCAACAAGACCAAATGTCCTGTCCTGCATGTTGGCCACATAAATCCCATGCATTGGTACAGGCTCGGGGTAGAGTGGCTGGAAAGCTGAGCACTGGAAAAGGATCTGGGGGTGCTGTTCTATGCTCAGCTGAACATGAGCCAGCAGAGTGCCCAGGTAGCCAAGAAAGCCCATGGCATCCTGGTTTGTATAAGAAATAATGCAGCCATCATAAGAGGGGAGGTGATTGTCCCTGGGTACTCAGCTCTGGTGAGGCTGTGCCTCAAATACTACATTCAGTTTTGGGTTCCTCACTACAAGAAAGACACTGGGGCCCTTGAGTGTGTCCAGGGAATGGCAACAAAACAGGTGAGGATTCTGGAACAGAAATCTTATGGGGAGCAGCTGAGGGAACTATGATAAAAGCATGAAGCCAGTTTATTATTGACAAACACACAATTAATGTCTTACAATTTACAAAGGACAAGAAGAAAAAGGGAATCAAAGAGAAATGTATTCTCAGCTGCATGGCAGGTGAAATACATTGAAGCTTCATTAAAGTCAGGTAGTGTTAGCACAAAAATTTTACCATAACCAATAAAACTGATTGCAAGAATCCCAGGAAATTAAAATTTCTTATTTATTGTTATTAAGGGAAGTCTGTATTAAAAAAAAAACAAACAAAAACTTATGGAGATAGACTCACAGCTCAGACTGCATTCTCTTTATTGACAAACTTATGTATGTGCTGGGCTACTCACACTAAGCAAGTGAGATCACAGCCATAGTACGTCTGCTTGGTATCCCAATCCACCTGAGAGCTGTTTCATCTAAAAGTTTGTGATATTGCATCTATATTGTTCTCATTCCTCTAGATGCCACCTGGATGTTCATCACAGAAGTATTTCACAGTGAAAGGATGTTTCACCCACCAATCAAACTAGAAAGCAGACACAGCAATACAGGTTTTTAGTATTAACATTTGGTCGAGACCTGATGATGCACAGCTGGGTTGTTCACTATTTGTACAGACCATGATCCTGTTCTTTTGAAGTCAATAGCTTCCAAAACTATCATCTTGAGAAGTTGTGACTAAAGAACAAAGAAGAAGCAGGCCCACATGATCATTTTCTGGTCTAATTACTTGTTAGGAAAACAAGAGACTTATTATAAGGAGAAAAATAGTTTCTGGACTAGGGAAGGAGAACAAATACAACATAATGCGTGTATTGATACTGCAGTATGTCTTTAGAGTTGACTACCATGGCTAAATAACTCAATTCTTAGAACTTAGCAAACTCTTTAACAAAATAAAAAGAGTCAGACATCGTGTTTTTTCTAATGATGGTAAGCCAGATGGAAAAGAGCTGTGATAACAGACATCTTACAATAATTCCATTACAAAAAACAAGCCGTCTGTTGAGTGCTTGTACTCCTGAGTCAAATAGGCTGTCACAAGTCAAATGGGCTCAGGAATAGCAATTGAACAGCATCAGACCTTTTCCTTCCTATCTTTTCCTTTCCTAACTTGTGGTTAGATCATTATTCAAAGTCTCTTAAGATAATGGCTATAGTTCTCATGATAATCCTTGGCAGTAATTTGGGCTGATAACAAACAAGACTGCATTAATTACATTTAAAGGCAGAATTAACATCCTGAATTAGATACACTTAAATGAGATAAAGGAACACTGCAATTGAAACACAACCGCTATACTATTTCTTCCTTACAAATGGGTTTCCAGCACAGTGTCTTTGAATGTAGAAGCTTGTTGACTGCTACGTAGGAACTAGTAAGTCAGTTTTTACTTACTTAAGAAAGCCTCATCAAGAGCTTTGTTTTGTTCCAGAAGAAGCTCCTTTTGAATTGAGAACATCCAAGTTGAGAAAAAATGCCACAAACCTAATTTTTCCTTGACAGCTCACTATACTTGCACCCAGAATGGCAGTAATCTGCATGCTGGCTTCTTATTCCACCTGGAAAGAATTGTCTGTTGCACTGTGGAGATATTCCTGGCAAAAGAAACACCAATGACAAAACAGTCTTTAAGAGACCTTAAATACACAAGAATCTCCTGCAGCAGAAGGAGGAATCTACAGAGGAATGCAGTTACCTGGGCTTGTTTGAAATTTCAACAGTGTGAAGTATTCATAGTCAAAAATAGATTTTTACAAGATGTTTGTCTTTATATGGTTTTGCTGAATACACAAAAAGAAGGGAAGCTGACTACATAAGGCACATGAAACTGTTAATGCATTACAGTCTTGTTTTCACAGCTAAAGAAAAATAAAAGCTGAGTTCTTTTTTTCACCTGAGTAAACCACTATGACGTGTACAGTGAAGTGCACTGATGAGGTATATCAACAAAAGCCAATCCCAAGAAGAATATAGATTGTGAGCCCTACTTCTGTGCACAGTTGTTTGGAGGTGAAGGAGAGGTTTGTGAGACTCAGGGAACATACTGCTGCCCCCTTCAGAACAACAGCATGCAAATTTACACAGAACTGCTCTGAAAGTAATACCTCCTATTTTATTATGTTAGTGCACAATGTCAGAGGTGGATGTCAGAGGTACAGCAGTAGAGGTTGAACCTTTCCACAAACACTTTGCTACATTTTGTTGCCGTGTAATGGATGTAACCAGAGAGGCAGTTTGACAAAATGGTACCTGACGTGGAAGTGCCAATGAAGCAAAGGAGATGATGAAAAAATGGCACTTACTGACATTCATCAGTGCTTGCTGAACATTTACGGAGACTAACCAGTGGATGTGTGTACAGTGAGGCCACTGGTGGTGTGTTTCAGCAGTGGTGACAGCAACAGTGGGTCAACTCTGCTGGTATGGATCTTTATGAGTGCAGCATGCAGGCTCTTGTTCTTTTCTGATGAAAATACACATCTAATGATGGTGATTATGTTGAATAAGAGTGTTTTTTAGCTGAGAATTTGCTCTGTCAAATAGCATTATTTTGATCTTTGTATCTGTTGTGGTTTCCATGGAAATAAATATGGGATATTCTTTTTGGAGCAACCTACGTACAATGTTTTATTTTAGTTTGACTTCTCATGATCCATAAACTAACAAAGTCTAGTCAGCTTTGTCCTCTAGGCTTTTAAGTGTATCAGAAATAAAGCCTACTTATAGTCACAAGGTGATTATTTCTCTGCTGAAATGAAGGCAGTCCAGCTGTATGCTACTCCTTACACTTTTCACATCTGTTCACATCTAATAAGTGTAAACAAGATATCTAAAATAGCATAGAGATCTAGCAGTCCATTTTCATACTCTATATGACAAAGCCACAGTGACTAAAACTAATTGCCACTACCTTTTGCCTTGTGGTTTTAGCAAGTTCACCTTTATCTTGTAACATTACTGCTTAAAACACTTTAGGAGTCTCATTTACAAATTGAGCTAGGACAAGCAAGAAAGGTCTTTATTTGTTCAGAAAATGCCCAGGCTTCAATGAGAATGTATAACTAGAAAAGGAATCTTCTCTTGTGGGATTCAGAGGACTGAATTCAGAGGATAAGCATGTAAGGATATCTTCTAATTATCAGCACAGCAGCCAGTTTTAATGCAAACTGAACAAGAAAAAGAGCCTCAGAGAAGCAACAGGAGGTAAAAGAAGTCATGTTCATTTCTTCTTTTCACATCTATTGCTCACTCAGTCTGTAGCAACTACCTTGCACCTGCACCAATTTTCTAGCCTCAATGAGAAGCAAAAAGTTCACACTTTTCCTATACTTCCTTTGTATCTGTTCTTTGATTATAGTAGCTGAAATTCTCAAACCAAGTTTCATATGACTTATGTGGTGTATGGCTATGCAAAATCCAAGTCACAATATGCCCCTAAAATAGTATTAAGTAGTCTCTGAAGCAGAGCTCATTTATTTAAGGCATTTAAAATTGAATGAGGCATATCACTTGAGAGCATATCATAGAAAGAATGTGTGTACTGACTGACTTGAGGAGGAAGAAAGGAAACGAAATGAATAACCCAACTGGCAAGAATGCATGGAGTTTGCAGTTACAAATAAATTTGTCATTTCATGAACAAAAATAACAAATTACCAGGGGAAAGGAAAGAAGGCACAAACTCCAACTGTGATCCAGTAGAGCGAAGGCATTTGCTGTCATGCAACTTACATGAAGGGCATGCAATACTCCAGTGAATTATAGTGTAATGTATTTTGTTTCTGCTCAGTACATTTCACACGCCCTTTATGAAAAGAATAAAAAGCCCTTCTCAGTCCACTGTTGAAAGCCAATGAAAATAGGCGAAAGTTGGATCTTGTCATTCCATGTGCAGATGCATTACAACACAACAAGCATGCACAAGCAATGAATTTGTAAAGCAAAAAGGAATCATAATTCAAGACCTGCCCCAATCTATTTCAGGTAGGAGCTTAAAACTGTCAGAAAGCCAACAGTTTAAGATATTTCAATGGAGAAAAAAATAAAATTGAAATGGGGTTATAGGTGGCTGAGCTGATATGTTGCTCAGCTGTAAGAAACATCTTTCACCTTACTTTCAGAGATTTAATAGTTGTGGAAGATGGAGAGCAAATAAAAGATGAGGAATCTGAACAAAAATAGGAAGAAGGAATAAATAAAGGTTAGTTGTGACAGCCTCCTCAGATTAAGGCCTTATTCAATGACAATGTAATGTGGTGTTGAACAATATACACTCCGGGCTGAAAGACAGGCTAAATATCAGCTGAAGCCTCAATGGTTTGCTGTGCGAGCACCATGTATAAACCTGCATCATCTTTTGTTCAATGAAGAGTTCATCTCAACTGAAATGACTTTCAAAATAAAATCACAAAACATAAAAATCTCTTCCATAATGACCCTTCTTATCCATGTGAAAACATTAACTATAGTAAAAAAAGACATAATTTCATATAAAAAATTGTTCAACATTCTGAAAAAACATTAAAACTTTGTCTGAGAAGAAATTAGTACAAGAAAAAATAAGTATAATATTGACTTAAAAAAAAAAGATACAAACCCCTCTAATTTTCAAATGCATTAAACACAGGTATAGCAGCAAGACCACTTGAATTGAACCTTGAGACCCATAAAAGTGCCTTCTCTAGAGGAGGGATTACTAGTTTTAGAAAGCTTTCCATTTTTAGTTCAATATATATATCGTGGTACTTTAATGACTGTAAAGTGTTTCTGAAGTGAACGTGGTGATCTAATGACTTTTACTCTGCATGACTACAAATTTCCCATTACTTAGAGATCTTCTGAGCAACAGAAAAACAAGATAAACACACAGTGATGCTGTGGTCCCTAATTTTGGTCTCTCTGAAATGGGAAATTCTAAAAACATCTTTGTGAGCTTCTGGTCTTATTCTTTCAATGCATTCAAGATCCAGCCACAAACTTTTCCCTGTCATTCGAAATTTCATTAGTAAGTTCAGTCATACAAGAACTTTAGTGAAATTATATAGGAAGGAACATTTTCCAATTTTTGCTTTTGATTTCTTGATTATTCAACATGTCATCTGACATAAGTTCTTCCTAGCATTTAAGAAAATTTAAGACTCCATGAGGCATATTTCATCAAGATTCTAATATCAATGGAAGAAGCAAAAAAGAAACGAGTTAGCTTTCAGAGAGCCTATGAAGAATAAAATACAAAAAACTGGGAGGGTTTGCAGATAAAAATAGGTTACACCAAGGTGGTTCAGTTTTGAGCGTCCATTTTCTAGTAGACCATAAAAATATATCTTTCTTCGAGAACTTCCATCAATTATAGCTATATTTGGAACACAAGGAAATACACTGGATCTGTTAAAAACAATTCTCATAGCTACATTTGGAAAGAATGATTCTGTCCACTGCTATAAGAGGTTCCCTTGATATTAGAACTAGAGCTATTGGTGAATAATTAATTACTGAAGTAGTACAACCAAGCTGTTAGGAGTGAACAGTTTTGGTTGCAAGCAGCAATCGAACAAGGAACAACAGGCAGAAACTGGAACACAGGATGTTCCATACTTACATGAGGAAGAACTTCTTTACTGCGAAGTTGACAGAGCACTGGAACATGCTGCCCAGGGAGGTGGTGGAGTCTCCTTCTTTGGAGATATTCAAGATCATTATGGACATCTACCTATGCGACACACCGTAGGGAACCTTCTTTAGCAGGAAGATGGGCTAGATGACCTCTAGAGATCCCTTCTAACCTCTCTAGTTCTGTGATTCCTTTTTTCAGATATTTTTACTCAAAACTAAGTGTTGTGTACCACTTAACTTAAGAATACCTTACCTTATCTTTGCCCCATCACGCTGTTTCCTTATCTGTGCACTGCACTAACATTGCTTCAGTGTTTTTTTTTTTTAATAATACAAACAACTCAGCTACCTAAAGGTAATAAGAAATACTGTATTGACCGTAAGCTAGGACTCCTTCACCCTTCCACTGACGATCTAGTACTTGGCTAAAGGAGAAACAAACAAACAAAAACCCTCTAAAAATAATCGTGCTTTTATTTCTAGCATGCGTTTTCAGTGTCTGCTTGCAATAGCCACTTGTCTTACTTGCATTGTGTTACGTTGTACCCATGAACCATTTTCATTCCCTGCTTAGGGGTCAGTTACCTTTCCAGAAAGTCCAGATTAATCCACAAGGACCCTAATCCCACCAATATAGCTGCTTATGGCACCCTGAATATGTTAAAGATCTTTAAACCCAGTGTTAGGTTGAAACTTGGCAGCTCCAGAGGGAATTCAGGACATGGGAAGAGAAGTAAGCAAGAGATGAGAAGAAGATTTAGATTAGATTTGAGGAAAAATTTTTTCTCTGAAAGAGTGATCAGGCACTGGAATGGCCTGCCTAGGGGGGTGGCTGAGGCACCATCCCTAGTGCTGTTCAAGAAGCGTTTAGATGAGGTGCTAAGGGATTTAGTTTAGTAGCTTAGTGGGTAGGGATGGTGATAGGAGGATGGTTGGACTAGATGATCTTGTAGGTCCTTTCCAACCTAATGAATCTATGAATCTATGAGAGCCCAGAGAGAGAGGAGATGGCAGTCAGGAGGTAAAACCTTGGTTTAACTACATAAAAAATGATCTATAATATTTTCATCCATCTTCCACACTTTTTTGTAATTTTTCCACATTAATAATTATATCCAAAACATGGTAACATTGTACCTCAAAGCTGGAGTCTAGTGCTCCAGTGGAGAACCAATGGAAAAGAATCAGAGTAGTTGGTGACTTGGACATTACTTAGCAAAAGTAGAAAGACCTCAGATTAATTCAATGCGACTTTGAGGAAAAAAAAAAAAAAGATGAAACAGAAAAAAATGCAAATAAATAAAGAAATCCCAGTACCTATAGTGTTTACCTCAACACTCTAGTGAAAAGGTCTGTTCCTTCTTGTTTACTGTATTTTGGATTGCTCCCAGGCTTTTTTCTGGAGTGAGTTAACAAGATTCCTTGAGGTTGCAACCCAGTGTTGGTTCACCTCAGTCACAACCACTCTATCTGGACAGCACGAATAATATTTTTTACCACTTTGGCTCACCAGCACTCTTCAAATGTGACATATTCATAAAATTACCAGTATGGGAGTCAGTCACAGACTATCAGAATAATTAAGGTGATCTGAACTGTGGGGATAAAAATTATGTCAAGATCATCATGCCCAATTCTATGTGAAAAAGCCTGAGTGATGTTAGAAAAGATCTGCAATGTAGGTGTAATCTACTCTAATTCTCCCTTTTTATCAGTGCAGTTATAATTATGGATACATTAGTTAAGCTTCTGCTATCAATTGTCACCTATAGGAGCCCTCACCTCCACTGATTGATTACAGAGGGAGTTTAAGGAGAGTGGTTTGCTGCCTTAATCATGTGAATGGATTGCCTTTAGACGAACACTGAATGCTTCATGCATGTGACTGAACCCACGATTCTAATGGAAATGAACAAAAGTAAATCAGTCTTTTTTTTTTTTTGCACAAAAATGCATCCAAGACACTACCTGAAGAACAGCGTGGAAAAAAAAAAAAAAGATTATTACAATGTGTTTTCTTTATATTGGACATCATTAACAAAAAGTTTTAAGCAGGGCTTTTCACTGTGGAGTTTTTCAGTGTTTCAGAAACAAACTTTCGAATATTTGATGGCCAAAGACGGTACAATTGTTATACGTGGAGTATAACAAGCCAAAGATCACAAAACACATTTCAGGCTATATGGAAAGCTAATCCCAGTTCTGAATCACAAACTTGCTTGCTTGGGTATAAAGCCTAGTTTCTCTCTGAAGAACAAAACCAGTGTGAAATGTGGAATAGGTAAGTATTTGCTTTTCTCTCTATGAAAAGATTAATGGGTGAATATGAAGACCCTTTAATAGATAGCTTTTTAGAGAAGAAAAAAACCACAGCAGAATTCTTGGTAAATTTAAAATGTTAAAGTACCATTTCTTATCCATAGCTTAGAAAAATGTCTAGCTTATTTTAACCATCCCTTAGAAAATTCTAAAATCTATCTAAAAAATAGTTCTATATTTTTCTTTCAAAAAGCTTATGCATCTCATGGAATGCCACTAATTCCACAAGGCAAAGGTAGTTAAAGTTGACAGAGCTGGGAAAAAGGAACAAAACAAGTTCGCTGAATGTAGTAGCATGTATAGTTTACACTTCACCCTGGAGAGATCTGTCAGTGTACTGACCTTGCAAGAGTCACTGTCAGATACAAACGCTGTGATCAGTTCTCTCGAGAGTAGTGATGAAGTGAGTTTCTGGGAACAGAGAAAGTAAGAAAGACTTTAGAAGCACTAGAAGAGAATTAAGGTACAGCAGAACCAGGATAACACGACACTGTGGAATGATCCAAATCTGATAGGCGGTCATCAGAAACAGAATGAAGTACAGACCTACAGAACTTGTTGAAAAGGCAAGAATAAAATTTTGAAACAAAAACTAGAATGAATAGAGCCATTTCAGAAATGTGCAAGTATTCTGAAACAGATGGTGCTGGGAAAGGGAGACAAGACTAGAAAAAATAAAGATGAGCAGATGTTATCGATGCTTCATGTGAGTGACTGGTAGGACTAAATTCTACCCCGAAACTGGGATAATGGGAGAAATTACATCATCACCAGGAAGGGTGTGCGTCATTACAGGGGCACATTCACATGTCTAGACTTGTGATTGGATAGCCAGAACCAAAGACAAATTTGGAAGTCAGATGGAAAGCAGAGGAGTCAAAATAAATGAAGCATAACCAGCCCTACTGAAGCAGATGGTTTGAGATGCTGCTGGACAGACTTGACTCCTGCCTCAATGTCACTGAGAGATTACTGCCATGAGGATGTAGGAAGAGGTTAATTAGAATATGTCTCTGCAAGTTTCCTGATTTTTTTTTTGGCCTTTCCTGATCTTTTACTTGCAGTGAGAACAGTCTTAAGTACATGGTTGATGTTTACTGTAAGGAGGCTTCAAGAAAAGCAGCTATTTCAGATTCATTTCAAACTTACGTTGTGAAATCTCAATTTTGCTAGGTACTAGATAGTAAGAATTACCTCCTATTTGTTTTATTTTTTAGTATCATTCATCATTCTGTCTTCATTTTTTTTCCTTTCCAAGGGCCCAAATGTTTTTAAAGCTTTAGCGATTGATTCACTACTGTATTAGCTACTATTCACAGTTCACCTGTGACCTAACATTCAGCGCTCTTGAAGTGACAAACACAAGTGCACCTGTCAGAAATTGTCATGGCTGGAATTCCCTTACTCTTTTTAAGTTTAGCAAGCTGAGCTATCCAAAAGGAGTTACTGACTGGACTTCCTGAACTCCATTCATTACCTTACTTCTGACCATGAAGAACAGCATATGAAGCATATATAGTCCTTCAAAAAAAAAAAAAAGTGATTAGAAGGAAACCTGCATGAGCAGAATCAACTTCTATTGTCTGGTTTCCTTTCATGCCACAAGTATAAGCCTGGTAGCACTCTTGCTCTGTAATTTCAGTTCTCTCTGACAAGGCTGCTATCTGTGCATTCAGATTTCAATTGGTTGAAGTAAAAGATATCACTCATTCTTACAGAAAATCTCTGAATTATTTAGCCACTTAAACCAGCATACTTCTTGTGCTAATCTTTTGTGAATCAAAGAAACATTTCAAAATGATTCCAAAAGACACACAACAATACTTTCACAAATATACTAGATTTTTTTGGCAACCTATGTTCATTCTTATTTAATCTGAAACCTGATTAGAGAGCTAGAATTGTTTCAGCCATTGAGAAATAACAGCTATTGGTGCTGGCTGGATTTTTCAGGATGTAACCAGTTTCAAAGTAAGCCTGTGAGTAGAAAAATCTCAATTTTGAAGACAACTTCTGCCCTTCACTTCTTTTTTTTTTTTTTTCCCCTCAAAACTACATCTCTAGGATCCGTCATACACAACAGCTATCTTGCCAAGAATCTGTGCTTCACAATCACGACATCACCTTGTGACTTCACAGCATTCAGACCTTCCCTCCAAGTCACCACCGCTCTACAACATAAGAATCCACAAAGAATAACAAGTTAATTGTCCTGTAGCTAAAAAGCACTATTCCAGACCTAAGTCACATCGCAGGTCTGGTCCTGATACTGTGATACTGTGACAAAGGAAGGCAAATGCAAATGACTGATGGTAAGAGTACAGTAGAGGATCAAATACAGCTCTGTGCATGTCATTACCACTTACGTCATTGTCACAACTGAACTAACATTTTTTTTAGAGACAAATTAGTATTGGTTATTCACAATTGGCTGCAAAGTAAACCAGTGCTCCCTAGTTCCTTTGTATAAGTGTAGGTAATAAAAATCCTCTCAAACTGCAGTAGGTCTGAAGTAGTAACACCTCTCTGAGATGGAGTTGCTCCCAGAACTTGTGATGTTCTGCTTTGTGAAAACATCAGACAGAGAGTAAATGATTAGAGAGAGATCTTAGCTAAAATCAATGGGAACTTTGCAGTAGCTTTCAGGTAAGGACAGGATTTTACCTTGAAAATCTTCTCGTTCTTTATTTTGATTAGGGAAAGGGGAAAATAACAGACATTCAGCAAAGAAATGCAAATTATACAAATGTGTAAAATACTTTTTATCAGACTTTCTTAATCTGATATTAGAAAGGAATATCTAAATTGCTACTGTAAGCAGACAGCCTTTGGGTGGAATCTGTACTGTTAGGAAGCCATATTCTGCCCTGTGAGTCCTAAGACAGGGGTCTGTAACATGCTGATCTCTAAACAATTTGCTTAACCAGTGGCAGGTCAAGAGGAGGTGAAGAGCAAAGAGGGAGCACATACTGGGAAGTCACTGTAAACCACAGCCTGCTAGGTTTACAGTAAAGCCTCTTCTGGGTAGTACCAAAGCAAATTCATCCTAACAGACAAAAAGGGGTCCCATGCAGAGCCATGCAAATGACTTTGTGCCAGGCATCCATATTACATTATTCCAAGGCTATTGAATCCTGTTAGAATCAGTGTTGGCAGCTCTGTAAAGAAATAACCAGGAGGAATAGCAGTGACTATTGTGGTACTGGTGCTGATCCAAAATGACTCATCCGTTATAGTTTCCACATACTTAACTGCAGTTCTTTGCAATTCTTGCACCTTGCAGGATTTTTCCATAAGTCAGATTTTGCTAGTGCTCCAATACCTTGAACTGTGGAAAGCTGGCATCCTGTGGTGTTTGTTCATCTCCCATGTTCATTCCCTGAGAAGAAAGATGGTCATAAATTACAGAACAGTTGTCTGTCTCCACAGTGGGGAATCTTGGCTCTTGAAGTCTGCTTACAGGGAGACTTCTGCTTGAAAACCAGGAAACAGAAAAAAGAATATATCCTTCCAGTCAAGTATGGAATCTTTCAGACTTGGTATCCTCTGGTGTGTTATCTAAGCTGCAAGAAAGTAAAAATTATGCTAAACTTCTCCATATTTCTTCAGAACCTTTACTTTACACACAGATACAAAATATTGCTATGAAATTTACTTTGGATGATAAACACAATGAAAGAAAGAGCAGCCCAGGCAAGCAATTTTAAGAGAGAAATGTATCAAAAGTGAGAAAACAGGTTGTCCATCCACACAGATGAACCTTCTTTTCATATACATTCAGAAAGAAAACATAATGCATAAAATTTAGCACTTTCACGACAGAAGAAATCACAGTGTCTCTGTGTGATTTCTTTTTTTTTTTTTGAAAAATCCTAAAAAAGTAGGAGGATACAGTAGGAGGAAGACAATTATAATCTGGATTTTTTGAACCCAGCAGTGAAAAGGAGAAAAAAAATAAAAAGAAAGAAAGAAAAGGGAATTAATAGGATGAGTTAAAACTGATTTTTTCAGAGGATGCCAAAATAATTGAGGTTGTAGCTCGTAAAAAATTCCCAAAAGCTCCCTAATAGTTTCTATTTTTCCCTTCTATAAGGGCAGGGATAGAACTCTTCTTCTCCTCCTCTCCCTTGCTGCATCACTCTAAGGATTAGCACATTAAAGTTTATTTCACATCATAACATCAAGTAGTGCATTGGGAGTAAAAGAGTTAATGCTCCAGCTCTGTGGATTATCAATAGCTCTGAGTACATCCGTCTTAGAAGAGAAGGACTATGTACCTCATAGGACTTCATGTTGCTCTGCATTTTTTCCATTTTCTGCTCAGAGGGAAAGATAAAAACTGTTTGCATGTCACAAGACACTCTCTTTCCTTTGGGGATTGACCCAGCAGCACGTGCTCCCTAGCTGTTTCGCCTTCAGCATTTAGTGTAAGTTCTTCAGTTTTTCGGTCACTGTCTCGTTTTATTTGATTTATTAGCTTCAATTCCAATTATATTGTATTATATTATTTTGTATTCTGATATCTTACTTAGTAAATCATCTTTCCTCCTCAGATCATTGCCACTGTTTTGTTTTTAGTATCACCTCCCTTTTCTTTTTTCCCTTTTCCTCTTCCCCTTCCTGAGGGCGTGGGACCATGGATCCCCCACAGCAGTCATCATGGAACCAGGCTGAACCAGCCCGTAAACCATTGACAGTTTACAGACCTGCTAGAAGAGCTGAGCAGAGACCTTTGAAAACAAGTGTCAAGACAACAAATAAAATAGGATTTTGCTTTGATGTGTAAAGCTCTCCAATCTCTGTTCATGTAAGAGAAGCATTAAGGCAGACTTGACTAGGTACACCAGACCTGCAGAGATGGCACAACTACAGCTCTGGAAACTCTCCCTGGAAATTCAGAAAGGGATGAAAGGCAAAATTAAAAATTAAGATTGGTGAAATAACAAAAGTCTGAATAAAGACACTATTTGAGAGATTTTTTTTTTTAAAGACACTGTTACATGGTGCACTACTTGAGTGACATTTACCAGAGCACTGCCAGAAGGAGACACATTAGAACAGTTGGAATTTTTATGCAGTATTTGGTATTAAGGCCACCAGGCTTATACTGTGGAATAATACAAATCCAATAGAAAATTTAAAACTTTCAGCATAGATAACTTATACTACATGTTTATAAAGGAGAAGAGTCATGTATCTAAATAATAAACTATCAACTGAAAATTCTGATCACTCACATTAAGGAATTAGATACACAGACATTGGTCAAGTAAGACAAACTTAAGGTGAGAATTCCTTTCATTTTGTTTTATTTTTACACAAGAGAATAAAGTAATGCAAGGGCAGGACTTTGGTTGTGAGTTTCAGCTTGCTTGTTAGGTACTGGGAAAGATTTCAAGGATGAGGCAGAAATAATCCCAAGTGTCAGAATATTGAGTAGGAGTCAAGTGGCAATTTGGAGCTAAAATTATCCATCTTTTTTAGACTCAGTAGGCATATTACATTGTGGTTCCAAAGGGAAAAAAAAAAAAGCTATTGTTGAATACTGAGTATTACTGAGTTGATAGAAGTCTTGTTCTTTATCTGAAATTGCAGTATTTGAATGCCTTAATGGGGGCCACTGATTCTTCATGACTTATGTAAAACTTACATATAATGAGTGGGACTTGAATTTGAAAATCTGTGGGCAAACACTGGAGATCCATACATCTTTTTTTCTTCACAACTGAAAAATAAGTATTTCAGAAACACAAGAACTTATGAAATCCTGTGAAAAGCTGAAGTTTTTTCACAGCCTGAATTTTTATAGGAACTGTTGACATACAGTCCAAGTATGGGCATATTTACTTGTGCTTTGTGCTTCCAGGGGAGCCAGACTTGGATCATTTTTCATTTCTACAGGATCTGAATGGCAGGTTTTAGAATGCCACATGCATCAAAAAAATGTCAGACACAAGGCCTGTTTTCAGCTACTTAGGTCTGTTGTCCTTGTCTGGCAGCAAAGCTGGGTAAGCAGATAGAAATAACAGTCTTTATCCCAGTGTTTATTAAAAAACAGAACTGACCATCAGGATTCTGGGTCAGACATTAAACAGGGGTTTATCAAGGTGTCTTGACGTTAGACTGTTAGAGCATTGGATGCCTAAGGCTGAGACAGAGGCTGGCTCATAATGATGGTATCTTG
The DNA here is from genome assembly GCA_013399175.1 of Odontophorus gujanensis. Taxonomy (NCBI): domain Eukaryota; kingdom Metazoa; phylum Chordata; class Aves; order Galliformes; family Odontophoridae; genus Odontophorus; species Odontophorus gujanensis. Next base: position 111,340 of record VXAB01000408.1, read on the forward strand.
TGTAAATCCATGTTAAATATTAGAAAGTCTGGTCACTGTTATTATGCTGACTGAGAAAGGGTCAGAACCAGAAAAACAGATGAGAATACAGGAGACAGCTTGGAAATCCAGTCCCTGCCTCAGGGACCTGTTCCTTGATAATCCAGTGTCAGCACCTTACAGTATCCACCAGTAGCACTCTGGTCAGACCTGCTACATCTTTCTTCCCCTTCCTCAGTATTTCTCCTTGAGACTTCCTCCAGACCCTCACCACTAACAGTTAGAAACTTTATCTGTTTCAGTTTACCCAGGATTATTTTTTCACCTTTTGTTGTTGGGGCAAAACATCGTCTAGATTAAATATTTTGTTGTCCTTGGCACTATGACATTCCCAGCTGCGGCTGCAAATAGAAATACTTCAGTTCTATCCAACTTTTGGTGCTACACTTTCAAACACTGAGGAGTTTTTGTTTGGTTCACTTATTTCCTTTTTCAGCAATAGGAGACTGTTTATAGACCTGGAGATATCACCTCCTCCAATTTTCATAATAATTGTGCTATGTTTTCATTCCAAACTGTCATTCTGCTCAGAACACCAGAAGTTGCAGGAGTACAGGACAAAGTAGAAAACTTCTGGGTCACAGCACAAAATATTATGGTATTAATTAGGCTGAAATTTTATATGATGGACTCTTCAATTTAAGGCAGTATTGACTGATTAGGAAATAATTTGATAGTTTTGCACAGTACATGAAAATATTTACATATGAACTAAGAATTTATGCAAATAATAATACAATTTAATATCAACATAGTATGCTGAGGCTAGGAGCTCTCTAGGGATTTCATGAAGATGGGGCAGCTGTCTTCAGTCATGTAACAGCGATGAGTAGGTTAGAGGATAGAGACTGAAACTTATACAAAGACATATCTTAATCTCCAGACAAAACATGAAAAGAAAGTTCATACCTGTGTGTTTGCATCATCAAGTGTCATCTGAGACTGTGCCAGTGCCAGTCAGGCTATGCAGGAACTTTCATACAGATCTTTTCCTGCTCCTGAAAAGTGAACTGAAAGCCTGAACAGAGCAAGGGCAGAGACCATTTACCAGACCCCAATTACCAGCTATGATGAGTGGTAGACTCATGCTTTGTCTCAGTCGAACACCTGGACTGCATCTGCCTTTTAGCTGTGGTACTTGTAACCTGACTGTCATACTTGCATGCTAATGGAGGAGTAATCAAGCCCAACACTATCTTTGCATTTACCTTCTCATAACCTCTATCTAAACATCTACGCAACAGCATTATACCAGTCAATCCAGTGTAAGATTAACAGCATAAATGTGTACAAAAGTTTTGATACACCTGAATTTTAATAAGTGGAAAAAAAACCAAAACAAACCACCACATATCTCTAAAAGATATTATTATTATTATTATACTTTACTTTAAAATTAAATCCAAAAGTTGTATTAAAATAACCCACCTCCCTTCTTTTCTACTTTTGCATTTCGGGTACAGGTTGAAAAGCTACTGGTTACTGACAGTATGCTACAGACAGTGGCAGAACAATTAGATCCACCATGGAAAATCTTATGTTCCAGACACCTAGAGATCATTACTTGAGATTTATATTTAGAGAAAAAGCTTTTTGCCATTGCAATTTGACAACAGGTAAATAGAATCATTTGCTAGTTCAAAATTAAATACAGAGACTTGTCTATTTCTGATCCTTTTGCAGAATCTGTGCAAACGTGACTAAATGTCACCATATTCTGGATATAATTGGTGATACTTTCTGCAACTAATAACACGATGTGGCATCAGAAGAAATGCTCAGATTGAAACTGAGAGAAAAGGTGCGAAGGGAGAGTAATACAAATCAAAGCATTACAGGTAACCTACTCATAACGCAAATTTCTATAAAACTGTCAATGAATTTGGAAGATAGATTTTTATTCTTACGTGAATCACTTTTGCATTGGCAATGCTGTAAACCTGTTTCAGTTATTCTCTTGACACAGATGACTAATTGCAGGGAAAAATCTAAAATCAGAAAGACCTGATGGAGGTAAATAATGTTAGTTTAGGTTACTAGATGAGTAAAGGGAAACAGGCAAAAAAGCTGAAAGAGAATTAATGGCAGAAGAAATGCAAGCCGTTCAGAAAAGCCTAATGCTTCACCAAGAGCAGTGGCAGAGCCTTGGGTATTCCTGGTATTCAGCAGCAATGATGCAATCTACAAATGTAAGTCAGCTTAGTTTCTCCACCAGTCACATGCACCATTAGAAAATAACTAGGGAAAAAAGCCCTAGCAGCAGATTTGTTTGAAGTAGGCAGTGATTTTATCCAGCCCTTTATGAGCTATTGGCAGAAATCCTATTCTTCCAAGGAGAGGCCACCCTTCCACCAAATCAGAAGTCTTGGAAATGATAGTTCAGTGCCGTAGGAGCTGACTGCTCAGTGGAGTATGATAAGAGGACTAAGGACAGCCAGAAACGGTTCACAAAGTGTTACTGTTTCTGCTCCAACATGCCACTCTGCATTTAGCTCTGTGTCATCCTTAACATAAAAATAAAAACTCCAGGAAGTTTTCCAAGTAGTGCTCTTACTTGTTATAAATTGTACAGAGAGGTTTTTTTTTTTTTCAATTATCCACAGACATCTCTCACAGAGTCAAGCCTAAAAATTTATTTCCCTTCTAGGAAAATATAGGGTCCAAACAATTTGCAGCAGCATAGAACTGAATAGTGTGTCTCAGCCTCTTTAAATATGAGAAATCTTGTGGCTCACCTTGTGCTACAGCAACTTGTTTTATTGTTGCATTTCTTGATTTATAACCATTAAAAATTATAGAAAGATCATTATTTTTATTTTCACATGTTGCTTTGTAGAGAAATGCACATTTATTTTTTAAGAAAATAAAGCAATTCCTATCATTTAATGGACTGCAGTCTACGACTCAAGAAGCACCATTGGACCACCAGGTGGGAAGCCCTGGTGTGGTAAAGCACAGGCTACCTCTAAACCAAGCTTCCAGTTTGATAGAAGTGCTGCTCACTCAGCACATTGGAGTTTCTCTATGATCATATCTAGACAAGCTTCTGCTAGTCCATGTTCACTCCACCTAGCTTGACTGATTCTCCAGTGCATGGAACACTGAAAGAAACAATTAACAGTGCTTCTTTCCACTTAACACCAGAGGGACATGCATAATTATAATGTCAGATCAGGTAAAGATCAAAGCATGCAACCCTCTTAGCACCTTTGTCATGGTTTTATGATTTTTGGTACTGGTATTCCACATCATAACATCATGTAGTGCATTTAGAGTTAAAGAGGTAATGCTCCAGCTCCATGGATCATCGATAGTTCCAGGTATATCTGTCTCAGAAGAGAAGAAGGATTACATTCCCCAGAGGACTTTGCTATGCTTTGAGTTTTTACGTGTTTATGCTCAGAGGGAAAGATAAAAACTGTCTGCGGTCACGGGACACTCTCTTTCCTTTGGGATCGTCTCAGCAGTGGGTGCTCGCTGCCGTCTCGCCTTCAGCGTTAGCGTAAGGCCTTCGGTTTATCGGACACTCTCTCTTGCTCATTTTATTTGATTTATTAGCTTTAATTCCAATTATATTGTATTATATTGTGTTATTTTCCTTTTTGATATCTTATTTAGTAAATTAGCTTTCCTTCTTAGACCATTGCCGCTGTTTTGTTTCTAGGCCCATCTCCCTTTTCCCTTTTCCCTTTCCCCCTTCCCCTTTCCTGGGGCATGGGTCCATGGGTCCCCAGCACCAATCGTCATGGAACCAGGCCAAACCTGCCCTTAAACCGTTGACAACATTATTCTGAAGGAAAACACAAGGATTGAGTTGGAACATCTGCCTGTGAAAATCAACCACAGTTTAGGAGCAATCTTTGAATGTCATCTTCAGCTACACACAAACACAGCAATGCTATTTATTGAGAGGAAACTTTCCTCATCAATACCCTTTGTCAGCCTGGTCCTAACAACTCTTCATTGTCTTTATTTGCTCCTGCAAATAATCAAGATAAGTAATAAAAGCCTGTAGTATGTAAAGATACAGCAGCCTTTGTTAAAGTGTGCTCTACAATGCTTAATGTGTACAAAAATTGGATCATTTCTGGATGGCATGGAGTTAAACTGGATCTTTCCACTGTTGATCCTTTTTTCCAGATAGTTTTTGAGTTAAAAAATCTGCACTAACTATACTTGCACTAATTTATGTTTAAAAATCTACATCCAGAACAGCTTCATTTCAGTTCCCATTATTTTTTTCAAACAATAGGCACAGTGTAAGCATGAAAACTGTACACTAAAATTTTGACTTTATCACGAACTGCCTCTAAAAATGAAACAAACATGCAGGATAAAATAAAAAGGCATAGGGAAAACGTAAAGAAAAATAAAAAGAGAATCTAAGTAATATTATTAAGCCCTAAGCTTTTATACCTAAGTGTAATCTTTATCACTTGCACAGAAAACCTGAATTTCTTCATCAGTTTGTCTCAAATTCAATACAATTGTCCCTGCATCAAACTCTCCTGAACTTCCCTGAACTATATATAGCAGAGAAATAGAGATTGCTGGAGCAATTTGGCAACACATCTCCCTGTTATCTTTGGAGCCCTTACAAGACATTTCTGTGGTCCATACATTGGCCATATGCCCTCCTGGATGCAGTAGCAAGACTAAACAACTGTGATGCACCAGAATGAACCTGCAGAGCAAATAATGGACAGAAGCGTGTTTTCCAGTGGAATATGAGTCTCTCAGTGTGGCCACAGCATGTCTGAGACTTTTTGGTGCTATGCACACAGAGATCCAATGAAGCACCTCCAGAACAGCAGGGCAGCTTCTAGAAATCATGACTCATCCAAACAGTAGGAAACCAGAGGTAGTTTTGATATTTTCATTTAGTGCCCTCCACCCAAATGTAACCCTTCCCTAGAAGAGAGATGAATATGTTTTTCACTCATTCTCAGGGGACCTACCGAACTTACTGTCTCCACCTCAGTTCCAAAGGTAGTTGCCACTTCTGTGTTTCATCTGGTCTAATGGGTTGATTTCAGCTTTTGAAGATGGTGTTTCTGTTTTGGACCATAGGGTTGTACCAATCACTTCCCTGTTTTTCTAGCATTAGCAAATTGATCTGATGAAACACTTCACTTCTCACCACAGGCCTTGACTTCCTTCTGCACTTAGATCATTGTGGATATAATACTTCTACAAAAATCTGTGTGTCGCTGATACTGCTACATTTCAGCTCCATGCCTACCACAGAGTTATTTTTTGAATTACTGCTGGACTTGCAGACTTCTGGCATCACTGTCTGTTCCATTGGCTTAGCATGCATGAGAACTTCTATGTTTCTGAGCTGTCTTTTCATGTGGTGGAGCACTGCAGTGTCCCTGGACCACAGTATCCTTCTGACAGCTGACATCAGTATCTGGCTGTGGACTGCCCTCAGAACAGCTGCTGAAGCCAAACTCACTTGGTTCATTCAGAAACCAGCTGCTATCAGAAACATGTTCACTGTGGAGGTAATGGGAGACTAGTAACATCCAGTATTTGGTTAGTGCTTTCTTAAGTAACAAACACTAAGACCACATGAAGTTGGTAAAGCTGTTATCATCTCTGAAATGGGAACTCCAAAGCTTATTGCAGACAGAACTCCTCAAAAAAGAACATGAAATTGCTACCTTTTACCAAACTTATTGATTTTCAGAGATGATAGTCATCCATGCCTCCCAGGAATTTGGTTTTTAGATATGGAAGTCAGTGGATGTTGTGGGCTCTCAACACCTTTGATGATCAGGCCACTTGCCCAGATGACTATGTGGGAGTAGATGCAGGTTGCACCTCGCTAAAAATTCTGGTTTTGACTGTTAGCCAGGTTTGTGTGACATTCCAGTAACAGTTTGCTAATGAATGACTTCTCATCCCAGTATTAATATATACATTCACATTAATTCTCAAAGCAAGATTTTATTTTCCTGTTGAGTTCTGAACACAAGCATAGTTAAGTAAATTATCACACTGTTCTATATGTGCGCAAGAGAGCTGAAAATTGCTTGTATCTCATAATTTATTCTAATTACACAGAAACAGCGTTGAGGAACTTTCACAGGTGGTCCATGTGAAAGTGAAGTAAGGGAGGGTGTGCATCTTATTGTGAGGAGTAAAAATACAGCTTGGCTTAATGCATCCTAATGGCTCCATGAGAGTTTTATTCATTTTCCCTGGGGCAGTGAACTCATAGAATCATTGAACCGTTTGAGTTGGAAGACTAAGGGGCCATCTAATCCAAATCTCCTGCAATGAACACCTACGCTACTAGATAAGGGTGTTCAGAACCCTATCCAGCCTGATCTTGCATGACTGCAGGAATGGCTCACCCACTACCTCTCTGGGCAATCAGTGCCAGCACCTCACCAAACTTGTTGTAAAATACTTTTTCTTTATATCTAATCTAAATCTCCCTTCTTTTAGTTTGAAACCATATACCCTTGTTTTATCACAACAGACCCTGCTGAAGAGCCTGTCCCCCTCTTCCTTATAGTCTCCCTTTACACACTGGAAGGCCACTATAAGGTTTCCCTGGAACCTTCTCTTCTCCAGGCTGAACAGCCCCAGCTCTCTCAGTGTGTTCTTGTAGGGGAGGTATTCCATCCCTTGGATGAATTTTGACTCTCTGACCTTACCCTTTCCTTCCTTGAAATGTGTAATGGCAACATTATTTCTATGTACCCTTGAGGAAAATGCTTTTCCCATTAAAAAGAAGACAAGATACAGAGTCCATGTGATCTGGGCATCCGCTCTGCGTGCTCTCCCCCTACTGTCTCTGCCAGTCAGTCTGTTCCTGGGTGTGAGCAGGAATTGGTCAGGGCATTTTCCAGTAGATGGAGTTTCCAGTTTGGCGATCAGATGCAAATGGTTTCTGAGTTTTGTGGTCTGGAGAATGTAATGCAAATTTGATGCATTGTGTTTAGTTTTTGATAGATTTGTTTTCGTCTTTCTTGTTTGTTTGTTTAATTCTGGTTGATTTGACTGTCAAGATTTTCAATAGCGTCAACAGTAGTAATTTAACTTCTGTTACCTGTTGTGGATGGCTTATGTAATGCTAAATTCATACTTTTGTGCAAAGCACCCAACTGCCAAGACTATAAGCATTATATAAATTATCAAATAAAGCAATTAAATGAGAGCCTTTTCAAGGACTCTCGAAGGAAATTTATTCATTTCTTTGTAGCTCAAACTTCCAAGTTTAGATAAGGAAAAGAACGGAGTAACAGGGATTAAAAAAAAACAAACAAAAAAACCCAACACAATTAGTATGTGCTCTTCTTTCAAAGCATATTCCATAGGACTCTGCTTTTAGGAGTGTGTTGATGCCATAACCAAAGTCACAATCCCTCATTGCTAGCTTTTGCATATACAAGAGAAGAAAGACAAAATCTGCTTTAAAAAGCTGTCTTCACCCCAGGAGACATTATCATCTCTGTTTTATGCAGAGATGTCAAATAATTTGCCCAGCATGAGGAATGCATACATACCTGGATTTGAGCCCTATGACATGGTCTTCCTTCTCATGAACATTCTTTGCTTCTTCCTTGACAAAACATACATAAACTGAAGTCAAGCCCGGGCTGTTTTTTTTTTTTTTTTTTTTCCTGCAATACTGCATTTGAGTTGAGTTGTTGAGTTTTTCGGTAGTTTTGAGTTTTGAAACAAAGGTTGTTCTGCTCTTCATTTAACATTTCTGTCACATTAAAGAGATGTGGAGTCAATGCAAACTGTGGTAAGTCCAGGACCCTCCAAGGTCCTGCAAATTGTGTCTTTTTCCAAGTGCCACTGCAGCACCACCTTATTCTGCTGGCTACACAAGGATATCCAACGTGTTTTAGCTGATGGCACTGCTCCTTAGCAGAACTTTACATGCTAGGACACTGTAGGATTTGGAGTGAGAAGTGAAACAGTAAACAAATCCCACTGTTCCCAGATGGCATGGCTTATGACTGTCACTTCCATCTTGTCAAATCTAATTTATTTACTTTAGTATAATGTTACAGCAAAAATATAATCAAGAATTTCACATTTATGAGAATAAGAAGATGAAACTGGTGTTTTGAAAAACTACACCACCCTGTATTAAAACAGTGAAAGATCCACTAGTAGGTGTTACAATAGAAATAGAGTGAATTAACTTACTAGAAATGAATAGATGTTTCGTGCAAAAAGGCATGAATAGTGGAGAAGAAAATTATCAATAAAAGGCAACCAGATATTAAACATGGTGGAATGTCTTGACTGCAGACTTTATGGATCTCAGCTATTAAACATGCTATATAATAGTGCAAATAACTTTCCTGAAAAATTGCTAATCAGTCTTGAGCCATTAGAGAAAATATTATGTGATATTTTGAATTGGTCTTTAAAATGAAGCCGTTCAGATACGCTGATATCAGGGATAATAGTGGAGTTCTATGTGAGATGATATGCAGTCAAGGAAAATAAGACATAATGACTATGGTTCGCTTCAATAAACCTACAGCTAAACCACACACAGATATATGCTCCAATAAATGTAGCTTGACAGTGAGATCAGCCATAGTGCACAGTGTGAAGAACAGAGCTGTTTGAGAATACTGCTGTCAAAAAATGACTAACATTTAAAAAATGCTGCTAGATAAGAGGAGAAAAAGTATGGGCACAGCATATCTATCATATTAGGTCACCATTTATTAATTTATACTTTAACTGAGTGTTTGGAAATGTAACTCCACACTATAAGGGAACTGAGCATGGAACAGAAGTTATTTCTCTCTCAACTTGATTTAAGTAATAACAGAAACTGTACCATTATCAGTGCTGCAAGCTGAAACATGGATATGCTGAAAGTCTCTAAAAAAATTCTTCCATTGTACTAGTTAACAATAAAGGAAAGCCAATTTCCCCCGACAGTTTGCTTATGGTGGCAGGTATGGGATTTATGCCACTAGTCATTCAAGTGGTTAAGATGAGCCAGTTAACATCTTGTTTCAATCTATCTTTCCAGAGTGGGACTTCTCAAGCATTTTGAAAGTGCCTACTTCTTTTGGCTTGTGCATGCCTGTTCACTCATTTTTGTTGTCAGATGCTCATCTCCAAGGCAGAGTGGTGGGAGTTGGCTGGGATTACTGGCTGCAAGTATGTATTCCCATTCTCTCACTCTGGTTAAACTGAGCTGTAGCTGGCATCTGGAGGTAGTTAGCAGCTATCTAGCTAGTTGAACCACTTACAGTCCAAAATTAAAAATCTGTTCATGCTGAGAATAGAACAGCTACCAGCCTAGGAGGAAGATGAATTGCTATAGATATATTTCATCTAGCACTTCATGAGCTATTTCAGCCTTTATGTGGTTACTCATCTAGGTCAGTTCTGGAATTTAGGTGTACCTATGAGGAAAACAGACCTAGAAGATACTACCCGGGTCATTTGCAATTACAGAGAGGCTCCATTCAGAAAAAGAAGTTACTCCCTCGCTATTACTGGAGGGTTGTTCACATGTCTTTGGGATTAGAATCCTGTTTCTAATTTCCATCAGGTTTTTTCTTGTGTTAATAAGTCCAAAAATATTCCGAGGCTCAGGTTTTTTACATTTCTACAGGTCTTCACTCTTCTCTGCCATGTACCATTGTAAACAGTGACTATACCCCTTCTCCACTTTCATTTTTCTGAAATAAATATATGATCCTTTTCCTTATATCTATCCCACCATATTCTTCAGTCCTTTTGTACCCTTGCATATACTTGCAGCTATGTAACTCTTTCTTGAACTAGACTGGCTTGAATTTGCTAGAGACTTCTAGGAAAGTTCTGTACCTTTTTAGAACTCTTGATATACATTTCCATTTCCGCTTTGATGACTTGTGTGTTATGGACCAAGGCTGAATGTTGTTGGTTGGTTCCTTTTGTACCCAGAATTATTTTGTGGTCACCTGGTACATTCTAGGATTCTTTGTCATTTCCCATTTGTTAACCCAAAGGTACAGCAGAATGTCTTGCATAACCTTTATATTTGGATAGGTAAGCTTCCAGATGTTTGATCTACTGCTCCCTTTAAAGTCAAGGATACTCGTTGGTAACAGTAGCTCCTGGTGTTAAGAAAGTATGGAACCTGAAGCCAACGTTTTTCAATTTGAAGTGTTTGAAATAGAAGAAGTTGACCTGTATGTACAAGTAAGATGTACTGCAGTGAGCTAGGAGCTTCACAGAAGAGAAACAAGAAAATTAATGCTTTACAAACATCAGTATTACAAAATCTGCTTTCCTGTGCTATAGAATGAGAAGAATATTTGTCTGGGTAACATAAATGTTGAACTGGATTCTTCAGTTTAGAAGACGTATTGTGCCTCTTACATTATATATATATNCTTGAAGACAAATACATTTTCAAAAAAATGAATATCTCCTTAAAATGCGACTCACTGTTGGCGTTAAGTTTTCTTTGATCAGATTACTTGCAACTTACTCTGTATTTTTTGAAAGCAGCTCTGTATACATCTCATTTACATGTGCCAGTGACCTTTACTCAGAAAACTCATAAATAAATGCAAAGTCCCTCATTTCTATCTGTGAAATCATTGGAAATAGCACTCAAGAGGAAAAGAGCTTATGATTAGGAAACTATGTTATCAGATCAAGAAGAAATCAACACTGTCTAAAAAATGTCTTTGAAGCACTCTGGTCAACAGTGGTGATTTGTGTTATAATACAGATTTTGTGCAAAAACACTCTCCTCTTTGAAAGAAAAATAGAGAGCAAATTGGCTTACATGAAATACTTTGTGGGAAAAAATGGCACCTATGACAGAATAGAAATATTTATAGGATGATAATTAGAAATAACTGACTCATAGAACCTTTTAGCAATGGCTATAGATAACCATAATGGCTATATGAAGAATTCCAGTCCAAATGTTTTTGCACGTTGCTTGTGTTTAGTAAGGCAGCATGCTACCTTATTCAGGAAAAAAAATATTTTCAATTTAAAATCTATGTGAACTGCACATTGAATATTTCCATTTGAGCAGCTGAATGGGCAGTAAGGAGAGGTACAACAAATGGTGGGCTACAGGCACAAAGTACATGCTAAATTTTTCTTTGTTTTCATGTTCTGATAGCTACCTGAAAACCAATAACAGCTACATGTGGACAGGTAACTTTTGCAATCAGATTACAGGAATATTACTTACATTTACAAATGAGATTCATTAGGAGAACATGGAAAAATTTGTATGTCTGTTGCTGACTGACAGAAAAAGCATAATTGTCCACTATGTGCAGCTAAACTGAGCTGTTTATATAGAAGGTATATGCAGGGTAAGAGAGAAATTGTATATATTTATTTGAAAGTGGTTGTATTTTAAATCAGATGAACTGCTGCAAGACAAAACTGTTACTAAGATCACCCTCATGTAACAAAACAGCAGAGAAGCTGTAAAACTCCAACAGTAAAAGGCACAAATATATGTAGATCCGAAAGAGTTACTGCAGGCAGGCCATGAAAATACTTTGGCCCAGGAACTGAATTGGAAAAGCTGAAGCCCAGTAATCAATGAAAATTTACTTGTATGAAAATACATGCAAGCACAAAACATCTGCTGGTCTTCCTCTTGCAGTGTTGATAACAGAGATGTCCTCTCTGCTGCTCTTCTGCCCCAGACACTGTCAACTGTCAATACCTTCTTGAAGTAGAAGAAATTTGCAGAACTGTAGCAGAATGACTGAAGTATTTACAAATTGTTTGTGGCAAAACATACAGATCCAAATCCAGATTGCTTTCTAATAGTCACGGTTTTGACATACATCTTTCACACAGATTGAAAGCTCAATCCTCTCCAAGCTAAAAACAGGGCAGGCCTGTAATGACACATAACTGCCATATGTGGATTTACTTCAGAGCGTTTCAGATGATAGCTGAATGACACTACCACATGCACTTGCCAGGATAGTGAATTTTTCAGTTGGTCAGTAGCAGAACTAGGAGGAGAAACCCAAACTCCATGGGTCCCCCCTCTGCCTCTCTGTTTTGCTGTATGAAAACTAAGCTGTACAGGAGGCAAAAGTAGTTCTAATTCTCAATGCCATAATAACATTTATCTACCATACCTTGTTTAAACAGTGTTTAAAAGCTTGTCTTTCCCCAGATCCCTGAAGTTATAAAACTCTAAAACTATCACTCATAGTGAGAGTGTATCAGACCAGATGCTGGAGAGGGCTTTTTATGACCTACCAGTGTCTCATAAATATGCTTGGAAAACATGGTTTAGAGACCAATTATGTACACACTTTTCATTAAGCGTATATATATCATTCTCTGCATCTAATTACTAATGAAACATAAATAAAAAAGATCTTTGTTCCCTTGGTCATCAAATTTTGCACTTCATATTTCCATAATCACTCACAGGTGATGCCTAAATACAAAAGAAGGAAGAATCAGAAAACTTTGAATATACAAATGCATGACAGTTTTCTGGGTGGCAGGTGTCACTAACTTTGAAAGATTAAATTGTCACTTGACAGAAGGCCTTCAGTGGTCTTCAAGGAGATATTGTCTCTTAACTTGATTATCTTGAAAAACAAAAAACTATTTTCATTTAACATGCTGGATTTCCTTTATTGTTCATTTTGATGTTTCTCCTCTCCCTCTCTCTCACCCTCTCCCTCTCCCTCCCTCTCCCTCTCCTTCACAGATGTAAATACAGTTTCTTTTCCAAAATATTGTTGATGTTGAAATCCTGAAGATGCATGGCTGATCATAAAAGCCCACAGAAAGTGATTCTGTTAGAGAAGGACAAAAGAAAACTGGCCAAATCCCACAGCAAATCTGCATAACAGAGCCTAAAATAGGGATAAACCTTCACCAGATGAAGTAGATCAGCAGGAGTATTGAGTTTCATGCTGAGATAGGATAGCATCACTTTGAGGAGTAATATTTCTTTATGTATTTCACAGGAACAGAGTGTATTGTCTAATATTTTTATTTTAGGCTTCACACTTATCTAAAGCACACTGAATCACTATTCCTTGGGGGAAAGCTAGCTTTAGTTCCTCACGGATGGCAGTTCAATGAAATCACTTTGAGCAAAAGGTGAACATTTGTTAGTAAAAAGAGGGACTTGTGTGACACCTCTGTATGATCACATTTACACCTACTAAATCCTTGTGACACTAGTTACCAGTACGTAAACTGAAGCTCCACCTACTGCAGCTGGATTCATGTCTAACCTTCTGGAGCAGACAGGATTTCCAGAAATCTGACTGCAAATGAAGCATAAACTGTTCTATTACTCATTCTGCGCCATAATGGATATATTTAAACTTCTTTCTTAGCCCATGTCTGCTAGAGACACTCAGATGTATAAATGGTTCTTCCAGGACATACCTGACAGAGAAGCAGTAGTGATGTAAATCTAAGCATGTGCCTACATGAACAGATGCAGGTGGATGAAGAAGCTTATGAGCTAAGTTATGTTACTATGATATGTATGAATAAATATATGACAAATAAATAAATGTTTATCAGTGGCTTCCCACTAGAGGTGGCTGATTTTCAACCCTCTCATAGCCGGGCTGAAATTCTACCTTTCTTTGACTTTACAGTTGGGCAGAGAGGTGCAGACAAGAAAGTAAGCAGTTAAAATTTGATGTGAAGTTTTTCTGCAAAGTTGAGGAGGGAGACGTCTGAGATGGAAACAGTCACATCAGTTTGGGAGGGTGAATCTCTACGGAATGGAGAGGTGCATGTCAAGGAAACTACAGAAGAAGAAATTGCAGTGATCAGAATGGGATCTGATTGAGCTATTTTGCGTTTTAAGGTGGAGGAAAACAGATGAAATTTCACTGAGAAAGAAAAAGAAAAGAAGATTAGGATATTAGGGAAGTATGAAAGGGATATTTAGTCAGACACCGGAAAGAGTGGTGATGTCATCACAACAGAAATATTGTCTGCAAGAGATAGTGGCATGTGGAAAAGTAGGGGCTAGTCTTGAGACCATTAAGTTCAGAGATTTCAGTGGCTGACTGAAATGTTGATTCACACTGAGAAAAGAAGCTCCACAGTGAAAGAGCTGATTTATGAGTGCTTGCAGAGGGGTACAGAAAACAATAATTGAGAAGCTGAAAGACGCTTAGAGTTTGTGTGCCTGTCTTCTGCATTACAAATGATCTGGGAGAGTGCCGTAAGCCCTTAAGGTAACTGAGCCCATGCCTGTCCGCTTGCCAGAAGTTTGTGTATGACTGAAATTTCATTTTAGTTGTAAATGGGATGGTTTAGGATCCTATTCTTCTTGAGGATCTTGATACACCATCACATTTTGACAAAAGCAGTCAAATGCATTTTATGTTGCTGTGATGGGTCAAATTCTTTGGAGAGAAGTGTACAAAAATAAAGGCAATGCAATCCTAGTATGTTTTACAGGATGCATTTATGATCTTTAACAAAAAAGGAAAAGAACATATCTCAAGACTCTTACACATTTCTAGTATGAGACTATGAGCTCAGACACTTTATTAATATTGATAGAGGTGATGACTTAAGCTTATTCAGTATCAAAGACAAACTGAAATGAGTTGCATTCCTCGCTGCCTTGACTTGTATCCCTCTGTTCATCAAAGACAGATAAAACTGCACAAAATATCTTCTATGTTTATATAATTCTATGACAATTCAGATATATGCATAGATGTGCATATTTCTAATTGAATGCTACCTCACTCAAAACAAATCAAAGAACTCCGAATTGTCACTTCAGTATTGCATCTCTCTATTTCCCACCCCCAACCATTTTCATAGTAATTGTATATGTGCATTTAGACTAACTAACAATGGTTTTTTTTTAGAAGTTATATCAGTCTACAAGGTATTTCAGTCCACAGAATTTGTCTTTTTTTTTTTTTTTAATAAAAAAGGGATACATCAAAAACCAAAAAACTCATTTTGACCAAGTCTATTTAGATTCCTGAATGCTTTGCTGAAGGACTCACTGTCAAAATAGACAAAGATCAGGTAATAAACCTCATCCAGTTACCTGCCACACTGCTCTCACTTATCGGGTCAGGAATCATCCTTGAACTCACCAGTGTGACCCACCATGATTTATGATTTTGATTAGGGCCCAGTATATCGCAGACTAGAAAGGTGCACAAAAATTCCACTTTGTTACCCATCTTATGGGAGCAATAATCAATAGAGAGGAAGAATCACCCGAGCCTTTCTTCTCAAAGGAAAAGTAAGCAAAACTAAAGACAATTAATTGCCTCTATATTGTAAAAGTTGTCAGTATTTCCTTGTAAATATTGCCACTCAGATTTGATGTTTGATTAAGTTTCTGGAAGGGCTGCGTCCTGAACCTGGGGATTTGTTCATCAGCCTACTGACAGGCTTAGAGGAATCTGGCTGCTAATTAGTTTTACCCATCTTCATTCCTGAGGACTATTTAAAGGTGGTAGAAGTAATTCTCCCCATGAAAGTACCATGCTCTATACTTTGGCTAGCTGTCTTATTGACCATCACACACCCTGAGAGCACAAATTCTTAAGGATATAAACCAATTAAAGTGTGCCGTCTGCTCCTTATGGAATGAGAGGAAACTCATCAGGTTTCAACTAGTCTAAAAACCAGACACATCTGTTCCTGTCATCATCAGCTCAAGGGATGAGCAGCTGGAGGATTCCCAGCTCACAGATGGGATTGTTAACACTGGAGGGTCAGTCCATGGGAATTAATGCAATGAAAGAACTTCAGGGGAAGTGTGTGTTACGTAACCACCAGGAAAAATGTAGTTGTATTTATGTTTGTAGTCAGCTGATAAAACCAAAAGTGGATACACTTCATTTTTTGACTACATGCAAAGTGGTCAACAGAGTTATATCAGAAGTTACTTTAGCCTGTAATATTTTGAACAACAGCCAGCTGGTTAATAAAAGGACCAACACTTAAAATTAACTAACCAAAAAAGGGCATGCAGTATTATGAACTTGTAAAGAAGTTGTAATTAGGAAAGAAAAATGTAATTAAGGACTAAAGAGAATATAATGCATCAAAAGAAAGAAATTCCAATTTTCATGAAACATAACTTGATCCACATCAGAGACATTCATCTTCCATTCTGCAAACTACTTTCAGAATAGGATATGATATAAACTAGAAATGTTCATATGTATGTGTCCCAGACTTAGAAATGCATAGGAATACTCTTTAGAATATTTTCTTCAAATGCTCTGGTTTGTTGAATGAAAATCTTTCACGGATATGTATTAGATATTACTTTTTTGGATTGCCCGAGGATAAAATTTTGACTGAATAGAGCTAGTATTCTGACAATATTCAGCAGGTGTTTTAGGCAAGTTTATCAGGAGCCTCCATTCAACCCTCCACACTACTTGCTTTGGAACCTCTGTGGTTTTTTTTACAGTTATGAGGAAAAACATTTTTATCACCTTATATTTTTCAAAAAATAGAAGAAATCCTCTACTTCCGTGAAAACTTGGAAGAAATATTTTGCTGCTACTGATATGTTAACAACTTAAAACCCAGCCAATAATTAGCTGCATATCTCCTATTCGTTTAAAAAATCAATCAATCAATTAATTAATTAATTAGTAGTTAGTTGCCCCCTGTAGCTTAAAAACTGTTCCAGTTTCTTTTCTGTAATCACTCCAGACAATGAAAAAGGAACCTTCACTTACGTCTCAGATAGACATAATTATTAATATGGACAAAGTTTGTTGCATCATACACTTCAATATCTTCCAAATAGTTATAAATATCAGATTATAATTGTGAAAATGCTTGGTCATCATTAATCTGTTTCTAATTTTTTATATATTTGTTGCACTTAGTAAGTTATACAAGACATTCAGGGAGAGAAAAGTATTTTTTTAGATGTATCTACCATGATGATTATGAACTATTGAGTCCACGCTGTATGTGTGCAGTCAAAAATCAGATGTCTTTGGGTTTTGCGCTGAAAGGGATGAAGGAGTGTTAGGTGTCTTATTTTAACTCTAGAAATGGGGATTTTCAGATATTTCCATTCTTAAGGTATAATTGAACCTGTAGAACTAATCACACTTCTGTGCAAAGAGACCTGCAGGAGACAGACCCTGATCAGCACACTGCTAAAAAGAAGAGAGCCAGGAGTTTATCTCTGATTTTGCACGCATGCTGCAAGAGTAGCTCCCAGAGGCTGAGCTAGACAGCTGGGTTTTCTTAGTGCGTGAGTCTGGGTCTCCTCAGGTTCTGGTGCCTTTCTATTTCATTTCTGTGCATTTTCCCAGTTCGGAGTCCCTGGAACACTGTGAAAGCAGTGTTGTGGATTACCACAGGTGTTTCCGTATTGGAGGACAGCGAGGCATAGAATCATAGAATCGTAGAAGGATTTGGACTGGAAAAGATCTTAAAGATCACCCAGTTCTGATCCTGCTGCTCTGAACAGGGTTGCATTCCGAAAGATCAAGTTGTTCAGGGCCCCATCCAGCCTGGCCTTGAAGGCTTCCAGAGACGGGGCATCTGTAACTTCCCTGGGCAGCCCATGTCAGTGCCTCATCAACCTCTGAATAACAAATTTCCTCCTTAACATCTAACCTAAATCTACCCTCTTTTAAAACCATTTACCTCTTGTTATATCACTATATTCCCTGATAAAGAGTTCCTCTCCAGTTTTCCTCTAGATCTCTTTAGGTGCTGGAAGGCAGCTATAAGATCTCCCAGAGTCTTCTCTTCTCCAGACTGAACAATTCCAACCCCAGCAACTCCAATGCCTAAGGGCAGATGTTTGGAAGAGGATTCCAGCAGAGAGTTGTGCTGGGTACAATCACATCAGTGCTGTCTCTCAGCTATAGCTGTCTCCAAATGATATCTTGCCCAGGATAGACTGGGGTATTGCGTCAGAGAGAGGTAGAAGCTGGACTTCAGAAAAAGCCAAGGGATGAATGGAAGAGCAGAGATTCAATTCTCAGGTCTTTTCTTTGTTCGCTTTTCATTTATGAGTATGTACTTAATGAGCTCAAATATCAAGTGGACCAGATATTACATCCTCAGCACTACATTTTCAGAAATTCAGTGAGCTACTGTAGATTAAATGTGAGGTTTAAAAAGGCCTGTTATGCTTAGAAACAATGATCATAAGTTCATTTGCAATATCATTTGTTTCTGTTACCATCTGTGAATTGCATGAATGTTTTGTCCATAACTGTTTTAGAGGAATATTCTCATTAAGAGCCTTTCAGGACTGTTCATTTTGAACGTTCCGTCTCATTTTCTCTCCTGGAAGAGTATAAGATTTTGCTAAATAAACTTATAGTAATAACAGAAATCTAATGAAGAAAAGCAGAAAGCATCCGGAAAAGGTTCAAGAAATCTTTTCTTTAAGGCAACATCAACTGTACTTAATTCATCCCCGGAAAACATTTGTGTAACCTGCTTTTTAAAGTCTCCAATAGTGTAGATTCTACTATCTTCTTTCTCCTAGGAAATTTTCCTGTTTTACATAAATCTTTCTTGCAATTTTAGCTCACCGATTCCTCATGCTCCCCCTGGGTTGATGTGGAGAACTATTTGTTCCTCTTCTATTAGCAGTAACACATTGCTCAAGTAAAACAGCATTATAATATGCCTCTCCTCAGATTTTCTGAAGTGTTTTTGGTCTTATAATCACGGGCTGTTAGTTCTAGATTTGTCTCAAAATGTGAAGCTTTCTGGGCATAGTACTGCTATTGAAGCCTCAGCAGTGTTGGCAAAGTGGAGAGTTTATTTATGTGCTTTATACTCGATACTACTTTTCACAATGCCACACCATCATCTCCCATACAGTGTTTCACTGTTTCTCTTCTTAGCTCCTCTGAGCTTCCCATTGTCTCCAAAGCCCATGAGTAGTTTTCTTCCCTATTCCTGCACAATAATTCTGTGAAGAGTCAGACTCTAGCCAGGACATTGCCAAGTTCCTCTCCAAATACCCTCTGGTTTGATATGAGCTGCCAACAACTATTTTAACAGTATTGTTTTTCAGTTGGTTCGTTGCTTACTGTGGTTTCATCATCTACAAGTTCCCTGAACTTGGTTACAAAACTAACATTTGTTAGTGTCAAAAGGGCAGTAAGAGCCAGGATATAAATCCTAAGTTTCCTCTGCTAACTACAAGGCTGCCATGTTACTATAGAATAAGATTTGTTATGTACTCTTATCCTTATAAACAGATACAGACAGTTATTTATATCCTTGCTGCTGCCAAGTTGCTTATAAACAACTTGGTTGACCAGTTTTACCACCATGTTTCCTGGTTTAGGCCAAAGTCCTACTTTTTACATAGTAAAAAAGTAATGACTCCTATTTATTTCCGTGGAAACTAGAAGAGATCCAAAGAGCACAATAACAGTTTGATAGAGCAAATTCTCAGTTACAGAACACTTTATTTCAACAGTCACAACTGTGAGCTATGCACTTTTGCCAGGTATTGACAAGAGGCAGTGTGCTGCACTTGTAAAACATCTGCACAAGTGGAGGTGAACCACTCACTGTCACCATCACGACTGCTGAAACACACCACTCAGTGCCTCACTGTGCTCATATCCACTGGTTAGTCTTCATCGACATCCACCAAGCCTCAATGACTGTCAGTGGGTGCCATTTTTTTCACATGGAAGAATTCAGTGACACACCTGTGCTTCATACTTTCATGTCAGACACCATTTTATCAGACTGCTTCTCTGCTGTCATCTGTCACATCACACAGCAACAACACAGAGCGCTGATGGAAAGGTTCAACCTCTACTGACATACCACCAACATTCACCTCTGATGTTGTGGACCAATAATAAAATAGGATCATTACTTTTGGAACAACATTTGTACAAAAGAAACACAATTTATTAAATAGAAGTTCGGTACTTGTCCTGTTTTAATTAGCCAGTCACCCTATTGGAATATAATCCAAACACAGTTAGTGGACTAATACTTGACTACTCTTCCCTTTGATGAATATCCATTCTATTTTGCCCTACAACTCAAAAATCACAAGAAAGAAACAGCCTAAGAAGTTCATGGAGTGTGGTAAATGATGCACATTTCAGAGTATCATTTAATCTTAACAACTAAGGGAGCTACTGCCATAACGCAATTTCTTTATCCTCTAAAAAAAAAATTAAAGTGGTTGTTTTCTCATTGAAATTAATTTGAACCTCCACTATAGTATTTCTAGGTAAAAAATTTCCATTCAGTAAAAAGAGTCTATTAGGCTGAGGTAACACTTTCTAACCAGAGTGCAAAATGGCAGTGCTCTGTTGTGTGCTGTTGATAAATGAAAAAGACACCCACAGGTTAAGTGCATACAATGTTAAATACAATATTGAACGACTGGGAAAAATTATGCCTTTTCAATTATGCACTCCCATTTCAGTGGTGTTTGTTCAAAAGTCATTACTAACCTTTGGCATCTCATCTGGGCTACTGAAAACTTGCCACTAAGGTTGCATTAATATTTGAGCAATGAAAGAACATAAAACAAAAGCCAAGGAGTCGTGATCATGGAAATGAAAACAAACAAATAAACAGCCAGAATCTATGGTAGCCATCAGCAAAATCAGTAGTATATTTAAGATAGGCAAGAAAAATGATGTGCTTAGTGATAAGCTGCAATAACTAATTTTACGACACTGTCCTGAAGCTAAATTAATTCTTCTGTTAGTGTCATTTCCACTTCCAGCTTAAATTTTCTTTTGACAAGCTGTTGGTTTTTTTCCTCAAGAGAAGGATAGGATGGAGGATTCGAAGTTTGTTTGTTTGTTTGTTTTTGTTTGTTTTTTTGACAGGAAAAAATACCAGCCTATTTCTTGTTAAGAGATTTATCTGTACAGAGACGTCTCTATTACTGGTCACTAATCTGACCTCATTGTGTATATCTCTCATTAGAGACAGTGGAAAGATGTGGGCACTTCTACTGTACGATTAGTCAAATGTATTTCAGACCCCTGCCTTAGGATGAGGGAGATCAAACCTTGAGCCTGCCTGTCTCTGTCCATGGGGTCCAATCAGCAAGCTCAGAGATAAATGCTCACAGTGCAAATGTTTCTGTTAAGAAGAATAAATACTTCTCTTAAACACTCCAATTATCCTCCAACCATTCATAAATAATGGGGAAATATTCACAACAGTGTGGCTGGAACTTGTTGCCAGGGAAGGCATAAAACTCTACAAAACAAAATAAACCCTCAAAGCAAACCATACTGCTATAAGCATGTTCTGTTGGTTGGGGTTTCTGCTGTAAGGGTACGTTTGTTTCTGTGTTTGTTTCACTGGAATAGCCAGACTCAATGGGACACATGCTTTAAGATTATTTGTTTTTTGAAGAACAAGAGAAACAGAAAATATATTTTGAAGGAATTTCATCTTGCAGTCCAGTGCTTAACTAATGACAATTTAAATTCAGCTGAATACAGGGCTTACAAATTGCACTAAATTAGGAGGATATGGATCCTACCACTGATCCAAACCCATCAGGGGTAGAGTTTGAGTTGTTCCAAAAACCAGCATGGGTTTTTTTGTCTTGAATTTCTGAACATACACAGGGGTAGTACAAAGAATGGAGATGGGCAAAATCCCATTTCACATTTGTTTGACTGAGGGTCAACAAAAGTCTAAAACAAATGTTGTATGCAGCTAAAAGGTATCAAGAGTAGAAGAACTGGTATTTTGAGGCTCAGATTTGTTTGCAAAACCAGTTTCCAAGGGACCTGCTCCCCATTTTGTGATTACTTTCGGTCACAGTCCCAGAGGATTTTTTCAAACTCAAGTTAGCACAGAAATTTGAGGGATTGTGTTTTGCTTCCCTGTCCAGACTATCTCAAAAGAATTGGAATTCTTCATGCAGCAGTATTTAATTGCATTTTAAGCATCAGCAGGAAAAAAACCTTCTTTGTTATTCCTGTAATAAACAAATTACATTTACTCCAGTCATTCATGCTATGAGGGCAGGCCAAACTCACAATTAAAGGTTGCATTGCACAACTGTAACTGGGAATTTTACTACAGCATATAGGCATATTTAGGACAGGTAGCTGAAACTGATTTAAAATGTATGATGCTTTAACATGCTTCCATTGGAGCTTTTGAGTTTTTTTGTTGTTTTTTTTTGTTTGTTTGTTTGTTTGTTTTTTTCTGTTGAGTAACCCAGGACAGAGGCATGAGAGGAGAGGAGAGCAGTTCTGGTTACAATTGGGTGATATTTGACTGTGGGGAAGAAGGCCCTTGGCTAAAGAGTCAGAAATTCATCTATGTTGCACACAGTGGGCAAGCCAGCCTGATATTGTCTGCCTCACTTAAATGAAAGCTGTTTTATCACAAGGGCTGCTTGAGGGAGATGAAATGGTACTGGGGCTTCTGTGCTCATTAATTCCATTCCACATTTTTCAACCTATAGTCCTGCAGCTGTAGAAGAGGGATGTTCATCAAGTCTAGATTTTGGCTAAAATTTAGTTAAATCCAAATAGTAACTTAAGGGCTTAAGTCACTGAAGAAAAACTAGCAGGTTGTAGCCATGTTTTCCACTGGATCTGAAGCAGAAAATCTTGTCCTGACATTCAGGACAAGTCAAGACCAGAAAAGTGTTTTTACAAGCTGAAGTTATCCACCCTCTGTAAGTTCTGATCCTGCTTTTGACTTATTTTCAATGTGGAAAGATTATGACTTCATTTTTATCTGTCTGAAGAAACTCCTAGGAGATACAAAGCATCTTCAGATAGCCATGGAAACAGGAGGCTGGGAGAGGCAGCTGCAGCAGGCAAGAACATGCCAAGGTAACAAGTAAGAGTTTTCATTTCTCAGTCTGTCCTTGATCCTTGTGTAATGGGTTCGGCTTCAGGAACAGACCATGATTCTGTCTAGATTTTAACACATCAAAAATTACATATTTATAATCAAAGGAAAAATATAAAAACTATACACACAAAATTTTTACCACATGTAGTGAAAAAAGAAATGGCAAACAATTTTACTGATGTTAAAAATGATCTTGTGTTAATTGTTGATATTTATGCAAATTGATGATGTTCAGATATTAGGCTAAGATAAACAGTTAATTGCAAAATGCCACTGACACAAAATGTTTGTCTATGGTGGATCTATGTATCTCAGTACAAATTCATTCTCCATTTTATGTGAAAGATTCGCAACTGTTTTTATACATGCAACATCCTTCATGGCAGCAATCTGATTTCCAATGATGAATTTTTTATTCAGTCTCACTTCTAGTTTTAAAACTTCATTTTTTATTATTTTCAGAGTCAGTATTTCCCTAGCATTTAACATCTTACTGTAGATGTTTATTTCATTTTTGCTTTCCCTGTAGTGATACATATATACTATAAAATCTTATAGCTTTAGAGGTCTTTCAAATTCCTTTATGTGAAAAATAAGGTTTTTGAAAACAGTCTTGAGAATTTTGTATCTGCTGTAAAAATGAGCTAGATAAATTGTTACAGTAAGTCCTGGAAATTCGCCTGACAGGAAAAAAAAATATATATATCATATATTTTTATTATTAATCATATCATATATATATATGATTGGCACCTCAAAGGTTTTTTATAATCTGCAGAATGAATGTAAAAGTAAAATATTTTCTGTCCTCATATGTAAAATTACTCAAAAGTCATGCTTCTATTTCTCTCCTACCTTAGGTTATTGATGACAGTTTTCTTGGTAAACTAGCACTGTGATTAATGAATGGCACCTTATTTTGTTTGCATTTTTTGGATTCTGTCTTGTTCCTATTTGAGGTCAAGAATGCAAAACCACTTGAAAGATGTGCACTGTCATGCTGGTATTGAGGCTGCTGGCAGTGCTCAGCAGCAGGAAGCAGCCGGGTGAGGTGTAAAAGGCTATAGCTGGGGCTGTGTCACCCTCCAGGTTTCTGCAGGGAGATGTGCCCTGTGCCCACATCTGCAAGACTTCTCCCTTCTGATCTGGATGCAGAAAGGTATTTATGGTTGCAGGTGTTTTGTATGAATTTCTGGTCTTATCATGATGGATCTGGCTCAGGCTCCTTCTGTTTCTCACCTATCTTTTAATGTAGGTTGGTCCTGTTTCCACCTTGAAAGTGTCTACATGGTGAGAAACAAGAAAAACACTATGAGAACTGGCCAGAGTCACCTAGACAAGCAAGTCCACAGGTGGCAAGGGGCTTCTCTGATAGGGCTGCTGCATTGCCTACCATGATGCATCTGAGGTCTGCATTTGTTTGCTTCCTGGGAATGCGGCATTAGGCCAGAAAAAAAGACAGGATTGAGTATATTTCTCCTGAGACTGATCTGATTGATGCTTATGAATATCTAAAGGGAGTTGGGGGGCAAATGGATGAGGCCAAGCTCTTCTCAGTGGTGTGCAGTGATAGGACAAGGAGTAATGACCTAAAACATGAACAGAGAAAGTTCTGTACTTAATGTGCGGAAGAACTTATTTACAGGGTGGTGGAGCACTAAAACAGGCTGCCCAGAGAGGTTGTGGAATCTCCTTCTGTGGAGATATTCAGGACCAGTGTGGATATCTACCTGTGTGACCTATTGTACCTGCTTTATCAGGGAGATTTGACTCAATCCCTTGATGTCCCTTCCAACTCCTGTGATTCTGTGAGAGATGAGCTGGTAGAAAGCTGTAGGGAATCCTTAAAGTATAACTGGCACCAAACACAGAGAGCTAGGTAGTCTAATGCAGAGTTTGAAACTGTGGTGGTGTTTTTCCAGGACCAAGAACATAAGGGATTTTGTTCTCAGCTTACTCTGAAACTTCTGAAATGCTGCAAATATCCACTGATATTAGCTGATATTTCCTGAATACATATTAGGTATATTTCTATGCAGTTTGTTCATGGAGGGAACACAAACCCTCTACAGCTACAAACAAAGAAACAGTAATGAGCTTTTAAAACTGCTTGTCCATTGTTTCTAAACAATTTGTCACCCTCAGTGTCTGGGCCAATTCTGCCGTGGCTGCAGATATAGATCTCTGATGTGACCGGAGATAGACTGATGTATAAAAGTAGCAGGAAGGGAGAAGAAATAAAGAAATTTCACTGGAGCTGAAATTGAGTCTCTTTCTTTTTGCTTATTCTATATTTGCAATCTCAATTTTTAAATTCAGTGCAACAGACATTACAGAAGGGTCATGAAAAGATATTTTATAATCTTCAAATGATAAGTAATGAAATTGAGAAAATTACACCTAGAAAAGAGACTATCGAGCTGGAACAAGCAGTTCTTGGTTCCCTTTCCAACTGTCATCTTATTTCATGATTTGGACATCAATTTATAAAATTCATAACTGCATTTCAATGCAGATGGCAAGAACATTTTAGATTTTTTTTAGAGCATATAAGGAACTCTGCAAACAGAAATAATCTCCCTGGGTAAAAAGGAGAGACCTTGAACCTTGTAAGATTTGTGTCTACATGTAGGCAGCTGCTATGCTGCCTTCCTGTCTGTGGAGCAGAGCCAGTGCTGGTGATACAGGGAGCCCTTGCGAGAAACACGACAGAGGGAGAAGACCACAAGCTTACCATGACTCAGCTCTTCTTCCTGCTCTGCGTCCTCAGACTGCAGTCACACTCCTAATTTTTTAATTATTCATAGCTAGGGAATATGCAGAGAAATTAAAAAAAAAAAGTAGATTTTCAATAAAAAGAAAATCAGATAAGAAGATCAGAAATAAAATCTATTAATTATGAAAAGAGAACAGCTGTTTTACAGAAGAATTCTGGGTCCCCCTGAGAGGCTAAATGCTACACACTGTACATCTTCATTGTTCAATCTATAAAATCAGGATTATTTCATAGTATGTATCACAGAATCACAAAATTGCAGAGGTTGGAAGTGACCTCAAAAAATCATCAAGTCCAGCTCGTCTGCCAAAGCAGGTACCCTACAATAGGTCACACAGGTAAGGGTCCAGATGAGTCTTGAATATCTCCACAGAAGGCTCCACAACCTCTCTGAACAGCCTGTTCCAGTGCTCCACCACCCTTACTGTGAAGAGGTTTTCCACATGTTAGGGCAGAACTTCCTCTGTTCAAATTTTAGGCCTTTACTCCTTGTCCTATCACTACACACCCCTGAGAAGAGTCTGGCCTCATCCATTTGCCTTCCACCACACTTTAGATATTTAAAAAACATTTATCAGATTCCCTCTGCCTTCTTTTCCCCAGGCTGAACAGATCCAGGTTACTCAGCCTTTCCTCATATTGAAAATGGTCCAGGTCCTTAATCACCTTTGTCGCCCTCCACTGGACTCCTTCTAAGACATCCCTGACTTTTTTGAACTGGGGAGCCCAGAACTGGAGACAGGAGTCTAAATGTGGCCTCACCAGGGCAGAGTAGAGGCGGAGGATTACATCCCTCTATCTGTTGGCCACACTCTTTTTAGTGCACCTCATGATCACATTGGCCTTCTTGACTACAAGGGAACACTATTGTCTCATGGCTAATCGGTTGTCCATCAAGACCTCCAGGTCCTTCTCAACAGAGCTCATCTTCAACAAATCATTCCCTAACCTGTACTGATGCATGCTGTTATTCCTCCCCAGGTACAAAACTCTGTCCTTACTCTTGTAAAACCTCATCAAGTTCCTCCCTGCCCAGCTCTCCAGTCTGCCTAGGTCTTGTTGAATGATATTACAGCCTTCTGATGAGTCAGCCACTCCTCCTAGCATTGTATCATCAGTGCAGGCTAATAATTACTAGTTTTTCCATCTGCAAACAATAAGCAATATTCCTAAAATAATTCAGGTGAGTAAAAAATAGTCCTGTGGACCTAAAGAGGTTCAATAAAACCAAGTGCAAGGTGCTGCATTTGGGTCAGGGCAATCTTGGGTATGTATACAGACCAGGAGAAGAACTCTCTGAGAGCAACCCTGCAGAGAAGGATCATGGTAGCTGAAACACTTAACATGAGCCAGCAGTGTGTGCTGCAGCACAGAAAGCCAACAGCATCCTGGGTTGCATCAAAAGAGGAGTGGTCAGAAGGTTGAGGGAGGTGATTGTCCCACTGTGCTCTGCCCTCATGGTGTCCCTTCTGGAGTGCTTTGTCCAGATCTGAGACCCCCAGCTCAGAAAAGATGCGGAGCTGTTGAAGTAGATCCAGGGGAGGCCACAAGGATGATCAGAAGTACCTGGAGCACCTCTTCTATGAAGAGAGACTGAGAGAGTTGGTCTTGTTCAGTCTGGAGAGGACTCTGGGGACACCTAACTGTGGAATTATGGTATTTAAAAGAAGGGAAATCAACTTTTTGCATGGGTAGATAGTGATGGGGCAAGGGGAAATAGTTTTAAACTAAGGGAAAGGGGATTTAGATTAGATTTCCGGGGGAAGTTTTTCTCTGAGAGTGTAGTGAGACGCTGGCACAAGCTGCCAGAGAGGTTGTAGATGCCCTGTTCCTGGTGACATTCAAGGCTAGGTTGGATGGAGCCTTGAGCAGCCTGATGTAGTGCCTGATCTAGCAGTTTGCAACCCTGCTCACAGCAGAGGATTGGAACTAGGTGGCCTCTGAGGTCCCTTCCAACCCAAACCTTCCAATGATTCTAAGATTCTATGAACCTAAGTGACTTGCGCTTACATTCCTCATTTTTCTCTGGAGGTTTTACCTGAAGTGATCTTCTTTCCCTTACTAACATTTCCTGCTGAAATGGGGAGCTTTCTGGGTATTTTATCATTTCCATGTGATCACAAAAAATTACAGAGTGCCAAGGTGATACATCCATTGCCAAGCAGTGTAGATGGCTCCAGCCGTAGCAGGCAACCTTGCTGACAAAGTAGCCTTTGGGCTTTACAGTCAGTGATGCAGGGCTCAGCCAGCAGTTCTAAAACAGCGTGTGCTCAGTGCTTGGTGACAGTTTTGGTTAGGTAGTTTTTGAAAGCACAGGAGCTAACATCCCAGGGCAAATATTGCTCATCATGAGTAGAAGAGTGCCAGAAATATGTCATAACACAGAGTTTATCTACTTTTTAAGTATGAAAGAGGATACGTACAGACCCAAGTAAGATGAGCAAAAAGTATAGTATTCAGTAACATGTGGTCACTTGAAAACTTTTTAAAGCCTCCTCTTCCCTTGAGGATAGAATCTGAAACACACTCATTCAGTTTGGAGATAAGGAGTTCATGGTCCCTGAAGATTATAGCTTCAGTTTCTAGGAAGTGGATTATCTACTTGACCCTGAGAAATTGTACTCAGTAATAGCTAACTTCATTTGTCAGATTCCTTGTGATATTCTTCTTGATTTCTACTGGCTTCTTTGAATCTTTCCTCTCCTGTTTTTGTTACTACATCTTTGTTCTTCTAGGTGATTGTTTTCTCTTTTCTCTGGATATTATGTGGAGGTCTCTCTACACTTTCTGTCTTCAGAAAAGTTCCTGCAGATTAAGAAATATCTTGATTGTGGACAGACAGAAATGGTTGTGTGTTTTAGAAGCAAGGGCAAATGACCTAGAAATTTAGTTCTCTGCCCCAGATCTGTCTTGCATTTCCAATACAAGCTTAATATTTTAAAAGCCAATTTCTTAGTACTCTTCCTAATTCTTCTTCATTGCCACATTCTACCTTGTTTTGGGTGATCCCATTATCCTGACTTTCACTTAACCTTGTTACAGGGGTATTACCTGAATTATCTTGCAGCTCACACATCACGACTGTGAAAGTATCTTCCACAGAATGTGTCAGAGTTATAACTCTTCTTATCCATCCATACAACTGAAATGCTTGTTCAAGATCTAAGATGTCAACTCACATCTCCAGAAAAGGCAACCTTTCTACCTCTCACCCATCTAGAATGATGCTGTATATCTGGTATTCCCAACCTGGCACCTTAAATATAGTATCCTTGTCTGTTTTTAGATGCATTAACCCTCTATTGTACAGGCATTCACACTTTTCTCAAGGTCTCTTCCTGTAACCAATCACTTCTCAATATCTAAATTAATTCACATTCTTCTGTTGGGCCCAGCTACCACTCTAGGTTGCTTGCCTTTTACCTTTTCAAACAAAAATTTCATTTTTTCCCCCCCTATCCTAGTGTTTTGTAAAGTCTGCTCTGTAAAGGTACTTTTTTTATTTTGGCTGCAACATCTACAAAATTTGACAATAAATACACTACTCCTGTGCTTGTACCACTGCCTATGCTGATTAATATTTTATTCTGAAGTTCTTCTGCACCTCCACCTACCTGTATTCATTTTATCTCAAATTGTGGATCTAGCAGGTCATAAATTGTGACTTTATTCTGTATTTGCCCAACACTGCGATGTGTGCCCAAGAAGTAATTGACCCTTGTGTCAGCATTTTATCAAGACAATTTTAAAGAGAGAACTTTCAGTCCAGCCCTTATCTCCAAGTTTTTGGTTTTTTGTTGTTTTTTTTTTTATTGTTGTTAAAATTAGTAGTTGAGATAGATAACTGCTGAAGAGCTGAAATTGGAGTTGGAGTTCTACAGTGTGAGGTCAGAGAGTGCTGAGGAACCAAGACATTATTCAATTAATTTTCCTTGGTATATCTAGGCCAGCACTAGAAGATAATTCTCCAGTCAGAGTTAAAAGTTTCCTACAATATCATGTACCACAATGAAGAGATTACACAATACAGTTCTTAACTATCATCTTAATTCACTTCTATTAATCTCATCTTTGATTGTCTCTTTCTGCAAATTAAGCCAACAGCACCTTTTCTTATCCTCTTCAATTGATTTAATCATTTAATTTTGATTTTTGTAAAAAAGACTTTTTAATAAATTTGAAAATAGTCTTTGTTCTTGCAAAATATCTTTTCAGTCTTGGTTATATAGATAACATTCTACGATTCTCTTTTTCTTTCATCTGGACTGATTTTCTCTTCCACTAAATCTGTTGTCCAGAGTGGAATGCAGTGACTTAGCCAATACCAAGTAAATGAGAAAAAATACATCCTGTAATAACTTATATTAATACATATGGGAATGTCATCAGCCTTTTTAAGGCAGGATCCTATTATTAATTCATATTCAGCTCACAGTACACAATGCCCCCAGGGCATCTTCTGGCAGAGATGCTGCTTCACCCGATTATTCCTCATTTTGTATTTGTACATTTGATTTCTCTTTGCTAAGTGTATCACTTTGCACTTGTCTTTACTGAATTTCATCTTATTGATTTCAGTTTTTTCAATTTATCAAGACTACTTTGAATTCTTATCTTGTCCTTTGAGATGCTTTCAACCCCTGTCAACTTGAGAGTAAGCTCAGGTTTCATAAGCATACAGCCTATAATATCATGTAATGCATCACTGGCAATATTTCATAAAATCACAATCAGGACAGACCTCACTGGAAATGCCTTCCCACATTGAAACATCCATAATTACTCCTTCTGGAAGGCTTTTCAGCTAGTCCTGGATCCATTTAAAAATACTATCGAGAGTGTGTTTTCCAAGGTTCTTAAGAAAATGTTGTGCAAGACTGTAAAAAAGTTGAATAACTTCAATACTCCATTTGTGCCTTGCTTGGGAACTCCTTCAGGGAGGAAAGTTAAATCAGTTTGAAATTGTTTGCCCTTACAAAGACCTTCTGGCTCTTTTATACCATCTTCTTCTCTAAAAGGACTTCATGAATGGGCTGTACTTGTGTTCAGACATGCAAACTCTCTGAAGGTAGGTGACATTGTGCCATGCAGGCCATGCTGCTGTTTTCTTGAGTACTGATTGTGACTCTGTTTCATTTTTCCACATGTGTCAGAGTGGCTGCTTCAGATACTAACATACAAGATGGGGTGGAGTACCTGAAATGGCATACACCAGAATGCAAAGGAAAATGTCTCTCAGACATGTGGGTTACATATTTTTATGTTGCATATATTGGCAGTTTAATAAGGCTTGTGCTGAAGAAGTATTGGAATAGCTTTAGAACAAGAGCTGAAAAACTCTGATAACCTGCTAGAAGAAAAAAAAGTTTTTAGACATTATTAGAAGGAAAATATATTTAAAAAAATGGCAATGTTCATTTGCATATAATACAAAACCTCATGAAAAACAACCCACTTTAACTGGAAGGAATTAGAAATAAAAGAGGTCAGGGATCAGTCAGAAGCTGCAGTCTGTTGCAGTTTGTTGGGAATAGTGAAGGAGTAATTAAGTCATCAGGCAGATAAGTTGACCAGAACATTAAAAATTCATAGAAGTTATAGTGAAATTAATGCAATTTTGAGATTCTACATGTAATTCAACCCTGTGGGAGGGATAACAGAAAATGTTCAGATAGGTGTATGATAGAAATAATCCAGATGTTAAAACAAGAAATTTTAAGTTATAAATTAATATTTGGCAACTAAATCTGAGCATTTCTGAAGACATACACAGTAACATTGTAATACATATGCTTTTAAAGGGGGTAGAGATTTACGCAAAGTAGAAATAAACTACTTGACATTTCATAGAAATGCCTACAAGAAAGCCTATGAGCAGATTCTTAGAAAATAAGCTTGTCAGGGCTGCAGGATGTCATTCAGAATATTCTCTGTTTTGGGGCAAGATTTTCTACAGATGCCAATTCTGAGAGATGTTATTTCAACCTCTTCTCAACCCTTCCCCACAGTAGAGGATCTCTGGGTTCCCCCAGCAATCTCTTGGTTCTCTTCACAGACTCCAATGCTATAGAGGTTTTGTCAGTGAACAACCAAAGCTTTCCTGCCTGTAGTTTTTGCCCTTCAGTAAGTTTGTGCCTTTCAGTCACAGTCCCAACAGATAGGAAGAGCAATTGGGGCTGGATACAGCTGCATGCCCTTCATAGGCATGCTGTAAGGAGAGCAAAATATGAGGTAGGTGTAAAACCTACCATCCCAAAGACACAAAGCTCAGCAAAATGGAAAAAAAAAAAACCACAAAAAACAAACAACAAAAAAAACAAAACAAAACAACAACAAAAAACAGCAGGCGCTCTCATTCTGGATCATCCCAGTCTCAAATACTGAAGATAATTTGATAGCATAGTAACAAAAACTCCTTTGTTTTGGTCAAAATGGGGGAAATACTACTGGGGTAGTTTGAATTTTTAATTCGATATGGGACATTTTTCGCTGTCAAAATCTCATTTTGCTATGCCTAATTCTTAATCCTTCCTCTTGTTATTTCACCACGGCAATGTTTTGGCCCCATTACTGAGCATGGGTTTTAAATTTAGTTTCAGATGTGCTGATGGATATGAAGCAACCATGCCTGAGATGTAGAATGTGTGTTACAAGGGCAGATCCTCTGCAACAGAAATGTATGTTTACTCCCTAGGCAATTACACTGTCATGATAACATTTCCCTCAATCCACGAGATATCCAGAAGAGGAGTGAAAGGCACTGAGACAAGAGCATGAGGGTGGCAGCAAAAAGGCAATTGGGTTAGAAGGTATGTTGTAGATAGGGATAAGACAGAAAGGAGAAAGGTGAACAAAGATGCAGAGACTTAGGGTAGACATGGAGCAAGACAAAAAAGAGTGGGTCATTAAATGGAGTCTGCTGAGAACACAGCAGGATGAAATGGAAATGGTGAGGGCAAGGTAAGAAAAGTTTCCATGTGTTTGATGGAGAAAAAGTGAGACTGGGAGACTGAGCGGAGAGGAGTGGAGAGGGCAGGCAGTTTAGAGGGAGAGAAGCTGTCAGGTAAGGGAATGGTGCAGGGAGGTAAAGAGTGACAGTTTTCTCCTTCCAGCTGTAAGCAGAAATTAAATGCTACCAACATCTGAGTAGCCAGTATTTGCCTAGGCTTCTGACTTTTCAACCTGAGATAATCTGAGATGATAGTGGCAGGATTCCTCAAATATCACAACACTTATGAAAAGTAGTTCTTTGCAATTTAAAAATCAACGACACATCTGGAAGGACAGCCATTATTCTGGAAGTTTGCATGATAGAAGGTTGGCAATAAGGCTGTTGGCTGAGAAAGCATTTCCACCCTGTTTGAATTCTCTCCTTCTAAAAAAAAAATGTAATGGAAAATGTAATAAAATGTACCAAAATGCATGAAACCTAATCACATAGCTACTTATTTGTATTCAGCAACCAAATCCTTCTGCAGAAGCTGTTATTAAGTGCACAGAATCCCATAATGCTCTTTAAATATCATGTGCAGAAGAATCAGCAAAGCGCAGAGGAAGTGAAATTGCTGTCTCATGTCTCTCCCCCTTTTTATCAAGCCACTGCCCAGTGCAGATTGCAATTGTGGTGTTTGAATTATGCCTGTGGATCCTAAGCAGCAGGAATGTCCATGGAGGAAGACAAGCAGAAACTACAGACAGCTCGAGGGGAAGTCTGACTTGTCAACAGTGTGGCCACTTTCAGGCTACAGAGTGGAAAGCAATTTATGAATAATTCAATTACACCTCAGTGGTGTCACTGAGGGGTAAGGAAGGGTGTAGGCAGAAAGGAGAAAAAAATAGAATAAAACATGCTACTTTCTTTTTCTCCCATACTAAAATCTCAAGTTCCTTTAGTCTGGAAAGGATAGAAATATAGAACATATGGGGTCTATTGTGACCATGGAAGCTAGAATTCTACCTTTCAGTCTAAGGTTCACCCTGTACCTTTTTCAATAGCTGCCTATTTCACCACTTAATGTCATGATTTTGTCATGAGACAGCCTGGTGCTTGATCTCTCATAGCGTTATAGCCATATTTTAGTCAGCTCGGGGTTTCCTGGGGTTGTAATGCAGCCCTGCAGAGGTCACAAAGAACCACCTGTGGTCCAGCCATGACTTAGCCTCTAGCCACCACTTAGACCAAGTATCTGCACTGTGCTCGAGATGACAAGTGCTGGGACACATGCAGCAAGGCTGGCATGGTCACCTCTGACCTTATTCCATGTCCTCTTAGAGTTAGAGCTGAAGAACCACAGCTAATGTGCTCTGCCTGCAAAAACCTATGAGGTGGGCTGGTGGCTGATCTCCATCCCAAGGGTTTTGGTGGGCCTTTGCTCCCACACACTCCCTGGCACACAGGTCTCTGAGGCACAACTTACGAGCTGTGAAGCCGAAGGTAGAGAGGGACATTTTGGACCAGAACAGAGGATGGTCCCCACCTTGAAAAATGTGGCCATACCATAAAAGTTTGAAAGGGTGCTCTGCCAGCTGCCCCTCATGTCTCTGCGCTGTGGGTGGAAAGGACTGAGAGCACCCAGAAACTCTGAGATGATCCCTGGTACAGCATAAGGGGGTTGGGGCATAACTTCTCATGTGTACTATGGGTAAGAAACTGACAGCTGTCCGCTTTGATAAAGCTGAATTTCACAAAGGAGTCATCTTCCTGCAGGTTACTGCTTTGTATATGAAAGTGTCAACAGCAGCTAAGAATCCTTTGCCTTCCAGACATAAGAAATGCTAGGGTTCCCATGTTTATATGCTTTAAAAAAAAAAAAAAAAAGAAAAGAAAAGAAAAGAAGGATTTTGATGCATAAAAGAAAGCTGCAATCCATGAAAATTACTGCCCTGAATTCAGCATCCTCATATCCTATTAAAGTTGGAGACACACAAGAGCTTCTTTTGGGATGGGTGGTGAAAACCCAAACGAACAAAAAATACCTCATGGTTTGACTTGATGTGAATTACATATACTATCAATTTTTTTTTTTTTTTTTACTTTTTGAAAACCTGCTTGTAACTAAGAAGAGGAATAGTTTATCTTCAACTGCCCTATTTACATTATAAGAGTGTGAGCAAGAAATCAATGCACTTAGCAGAAGAGAAAGGTACCGCATTGTAACTAGGTCATAAGCATGCTGCCTCTCTTTTCCCTTGAAGCCCTACTCTTCTCTTTTCTGTTTTGTTTTTCAATACAAAAATGCATTTCTCTTTGAAAAGCTCAATTTCCAAACTTCTGTCTCATGTGCACTTTTCTTTTTCACTGGTACACTGACTATTACAGAATGCTTATCCTGTATGCAAAGTCCATCAGAAAACAAAAGAAGCATATGTGTTAGGGCTATGTCTTGTGTCTCTCCTCCTGAAAATAATACAATTAAATATAATTCTTATGATTCACATTGATTACGTAGGCAAGGGTCAAATAACCCTTACTCAAGCAAACATATTCTTTATTGATGCCTAATCAATTAAATGAAATCTAAGACAATATGGATGAGAAGGACAACATGCTCTACAAGAGAGCAAACTGCCTACCAGTGCTCACAGATTCTCTCTTCCAACAGCTATTACAACCCCAGAATGAGGTACTGGATGGGTCTCAGCTCAGCACTGTCATGTTGTTACCCCAAGCCACCCCCACCATCATTTTTCACTGTGTAACTGTCACTGCTGAATATAACGTATGGTCCAATGAAGCCCTCTGTGGTCAGTGAGATAGGCAAACAAAAATACTCATTTCTTCTGTGTGTTTTGATTCTTCCAGCCATTTCAAGGGAGGGTAGTGGTAAGTAGCATGGTAATTAAATTCCCAGAAGGTAATAAGTCAAAAACTGCTGCAAAGGACTGTCATCCTATCAAAATGCTGCAGCAGAGAGATCAGAGATTAGATGGTCCTTCTAGAATGTAACAAAATGAAATTCAGTTTTGCAACAGGAATTCTAATATGTCTGAGCAAACATAATCAGAAACAAGGATATTCATCTCAAAGAGAGCCTATGTTTTGCAGTGCTAATGACAAAACAGACATTCATGCTAATAGACAGCTAATCAGATACAAATATCTACAGTAAGGCATCAGCAAAAAGGCATCAGCTGAATTTTAAAATCATTGCTCTTTTTCCTCAATAAAGTCTTTGCAATTCCAACAGTAATTACAACTTTCATTGGGCACATGACTTGGATGGTAAGCACAGTGCCTTGCATGGAGGGGTAAGTCCCATTGCCTGCAGGAATTGTTTCAGTTCTTAATGGGCACTGCCAAAGGCAGGTTTATGTGGGGACAGGGAGGAGGCTAAAGTTGTTTTTTCCTAGCAAAAAGTCCAGCACAGGAGGATGGGACATGGGTATTTGAGAGTTATATTGAGTCAAAAAATTTGTGGAGTGACCTCTCAGTGCTGGGGGTCATGGAGAGGAGGACTGCATGCAGGGCAGCAGAAAGGATAAGGTGCGGTGCTTTTGACTATTGGTCCTTACGGTGAGTCTTACTGAGTTTTTTTTGTTTATTCTGAAGAAAAAAGAACACTAGAAAATGCAGAATTCCTTGTCTCAAGAGTCTTCCTTTACCCAAGTTAAAACTCCAGAGGAAAATAACTTCTTTCTCCATTTGACGCATGTACAACAACTTTGATGGAAATGCATTTCTTCATGGAAGTTCAAAGTTACTGAAACAAGCAGATGTATGTACTTCCACACTCACAGTCACTGATAGAGCAGAGGTCATCTACGAATCCTGCAGTTCAGTGAGGGAAATTGTGCCTTTGTTTCACATGGAAAGGATATAATAAGAACGAGAAGGACACTTCCTAGTAACTCTTCGTCTTTAAATAGAAAAATAAATATTGCTGCTGAATTCGTTATGCCTGGTAGGAATTTCTATAAGCCTGCACAAAACATTTTTTCTCATCATTTATGTCTTTGATGGAAAAATTCCACTGGAAGCAGTTAAGTAAATTCTATAGCTAAATGTAATGGAGAAAGTAAATTCTGACCTGCTGCAATTCTAACAGCACTGAAGTTGCAAAATGTTTAAATAAGGATCATTTTCAAAGAACTGTTTTGTCTATAGTACTGTTAATGCTGTCCTTGAACTACCGTATTTTTATGACACAAGCACTTCTCCTATCTTGAATGTTGAACAATTGTGTGTCTGGTCACACACACAGCTGGCAGTCCCTCTGGCAGCTCTATAAAATAGTGGCACTAGGGGAGGCAGGTAAAATTCCTGCTTGGCCTCCTTTGGCCCAGCAGTTTCAGTGTCTATTTATTTATTTATAGCTATTCACTTACAGCTGAGATTATTGGGACAGGGATTTATTCCATGTGGATTCATAGCAAGGTTACTGTGTAGTTAAAATTGGAATAAAACAAAAATAAGGTTCATTTCTTTTTCTAAAACTATAGAACTGAGTTGGTTTATATCTTTCACCTTTCCCCCAGAAATCTGCACATTAGAAACCTACTTAAAAGAGTGAGATTCCTGCAGACCAGGGGTCTCTAGGAGCCGTACATTCAAGGAAGAACTGATATTGCAAGAGATATGTCACATACTACCAAAAGGACTGCCTAAATCAGCTTGTCTGTGAATATGGTCATGAGATTTTCTTGGCCTGTATTTTCCATTGACTGGGCAAAGTGGGACTTTTGCTAAATTAAACTTCTTCTATTTGTTGGTTATTTTAAAACCCAAGTGATGAATGCTGTTCATAGGTGAGGGCTTTTAATTTACAAGCTTACACTCGTCACCTGGAAAGGCTTTCTGCTTTCTTTTGTCGCTGCAACCCAAGCAGGTGGAGATGGAGGTTCCAGGGCAGGTGGAAAGGGAAAGCT
The DNA here is from genome assembly GCA_013399175.1 of Odontophorus gujanensis. NCBI lineage: Eukaryota > Metazoa > Chordata > Aves > Galliformes > Odontophoridae > Odontophorus > Odontophorus gujanensis. Next base: position 148,844 of record VXAB01000408.1, read on the forward strand.
GAACCCTGTACATATGCAACCTAAATCTATTATTATTATTTTTTAATTAAAACAAATGCACAACTTTTAAAGATGAAGTTAAAGTGGAGAAAGAACATTTTACAATTTATATATGATATTTTGCTAGCTGCTACAGATGCCAGCTGAAAGAATAAAGGAAATAATTCTTAAACATAACAGAAGAAATCTGTATTTCAAGTGAAGAAGATATCTGAGGGAAGCAGAGGGCATTACTCTGATAAAAGGAAAGCAGACTTGAAGACTTATCCATAAGGATAAAAGTAACTATCTCAGTCCTAAATAGATATCCTAGTGTGATCAGTATATAACCTTTGCCTCTCACAGACTTTGTATGGAAACATGACTGATAAATCAGATTCTTTTGGCTTTAAAATAGGCAAGAAGCCCAGAGTAAGGACAATTTTATCTAATTTTCAGGCTCCATTGCTTAAGAATTCACAGGGAATTTGTGAACACCAGCTATCTCTGTGGCCCTGCTCTCACCTGTGTCCGAGCGGGGTGAGCAGATGGTCCAGAGCTGGAGGCACCAGACTGAAGCAGTCCATGATCTCTCTACATTGGATTCTTTGTACTGCCTAGGAAGGAGGGAAGAGTCTGGCTTACTGATACTGAACAGTGGATGCTTAAGAAAAGGAGGTTTTTGAAATCAAGTTTAGAGAAGGTGCATGAACTCACACTCCCACATATACTTGTCTCTTCCAGTGGTGAGTTTCATGCTAATATGACACTGCAAAGAGATGACCTTCTCAGAACTTATTAATGAGGTGAGGAAGAATTGTCCCTTCTGAAGGAAAGGTTGCAGTTTCTCATCTGCTCACATCTCAAAACGTTAGCTACTAAACAGTCTGCACAAGAGGAAAATTGTAGCAGCGCTGCAATAAGAGATGGAGATAATGGAGCCTCTAGACCCTGTTGGACATTCTAGAAGCCACTCCATCTCTACAACCATCTCTATTACCATCAGAAAGGTTTCCCCCATGCAGAACAACCTGTTTTCCTCTACAGAAGAGGAGAAAGAGACCAGGACAGGACAAAATCTGTCTACCTTTCAGTTGTATTGCTCTCTTGCAATGTCCCTTATTGTATGGCAGCAGTTTGGCAGCAGCCAGATGTCTCTGGTGTGACAACCTTTCACAGTGGGTACAGTATGGGAACACAGTTGCACTGTAATTATGCTTGTGCACTTGGCTAAATATGGTGAGACTTATTCTTTCCACAGGTTTCACTTAGATTGTCCAACATGTTAAATAATTGTCCCCCAAGGTAGAAATACAGTTTGTTCTCAGTTTTAATTTTTTTGAACAGTGAATTTGTACAAACCCTTTCCTTCATGCTTTCAGGTGCCCTCACTTTGACACTTCCAAACTCTGAAAAATTAGACTACTGTTTCCATAGCAACTTTAATCCTTATTTGTGTTACAAAATTATTCACTCTATGTTCACTAGGCCCTAAGATCTAACCTCAGCATAAAGACTCTCATGGTCTGTTGAAGTCTCAGTCTTCAACAGACTCAGTCTGCCTAGATTTCCAGATACATATATGTGTTTGCAGCCTATTTCCAAGAGACAGGAATTACTGGATGAGTCAGGAGTAAGACTGGTGCAATATTCAAACAATTATAGCTAAAATGTATGTTTTGTACAATTAGTGCTGCTTTTTAATCACTGAAGAGGAAAAGTATTTGTTTTTAAATTGTAATTGCTGAGGAAATTTCTGCAAATAAAACATATATTTCTATCAGATAACAGGTTTTGTTAATATACTAGAGTCCCAGGAATGTAACTGGAGGTAGTAACTGCCTAATTTAGTCAGTTGTCTCATATAACAGTCAGTATGTTTTAGTTCAGGAGTTTAAGATTTTTTCCTTTTTTTTTTTTGCCATGCATATAACCTTCTCAGTTAACTACATCTCTATCCAACACATCCAGAAATGTCGCCATTAAAAAGTACAAACTTGCAGAGCTAAAATATATATATATTTGGAGACATACGCTAAGCTTATAGTCAGACATTTCCAGAGAGACCTCCTTTTCAAAACATTTAGTGGTGTTTTAACTACAAAGCAGATGCTACTTGCTTCATTTGAGCTGATAGGTGCTCAGTGCTTCAGAAAATTAAGGCAGTTATTAGAGTATCTGGCAGGGAGTAAACAGTATTATTTTAGACACCCCATTTTAGAATCTTGTATCTTGGTTTCAATTTTATGCTGAGTATAGGAGGGAATATTAAAATAAACTTGTAGCTTGACAGAATTTGTAAGTTAAGGAACTTGGAAAGCATCTTTGGCTGTAGAGATGAAATGGGATCACAGCAAAGTGTCACTGCCTCAGAACTGAGTAGTTGTTATTGTCCTACTGGTCATTTGGTGGGTGTACAGAAAGATGTGGTTCTCATGAGTCCCACAGTAGAAAATATTTTGCTTGCTGGGGATTGTTACTGACACCCTCCTACAGGCTCTATCTGAAGAAATGCTGCAGCATCCCATGTGTTCAGTTTGTCAGGAAGGCAGGCACACTAAACACTGTCCATACCTATCAAATCGGTTCCAAGGATGGATTTTAACCAGTTTGGTATTCACCTGCTTTAGCAGGCTATCGTAACAATGATGTTTGCCTAATACATGGCAAAGAAACAGAAGGTGCTGGAGGGTATCACACATCTGCGGCCATTTCAGTGACCTGAAGTGCACATAGATGTTGTTACATGACAATTTCTGCAATGCATCTAGTAATCCACAGTCTGGTCTGCCTAGATGGTTGATCTTGAGTATTGGCAGCTGAGGAACCGCAGTCTGAATGGTTAATTCCTTGCTATTTTAGTCAGCTGCCACCCATACTCCCATCTGAATTCATTTGTGACATCACTCAAGAGTTTGTTGGTCTTCTCCACCCTTTGAGCTCATCCTTTAAAAGTAAAAAAAAATTACTCTCCCTTCCTTTCCAATTCAGAAAATAACCGTTTGCAGAAGTGTTGGCATGCACTAAGCGATCTCAGAATTACTAGCAATGCAGCAAGAAGACTGCCAGCTAGGGATTGACAGGATAATATTCATCTGCTGGTCAGATGATATGGCTTTGAGACTTACCACAATGGTAGAAATTTATACCACGTCTATACAACTGCTATCAACTTTCCAGACAGAGCAGAAAATAAAATACTGACAGGAAAGGTCCTTCTTGAGAGCTGCAAATGGGATAGGAGTGGGCTCTGGGGAAGGAAGAGAAGTCAAACGCCAGAGTATTTTAGTTAATTTTCTTTATACCATTATTCTCACAGTCATTTCTGATACGAGAATGGGATGGGCTATCTTGGCCAGCTGCCAGGCACCCACTCAGCTGCTGTCCCACTCCTCCCTCCTCAGGGGACAGACACAGAAAATACGGTGAAAAAACTCATGGGTTGAGCTAAATGCAGAAAGATCACCTCTCACTCCACTGCAGGGCCAGCTAGAAGTGGCTGTCGAGCACAGGGCAGCCCACAATCTTTTCTTTCAACATCTTTTCCAAGGTATCTAACAATAGGATGAAAGGTAAATAGTCTCAAGTTGCACAGAATCACAGAATCACAGAATGGCCCGGGTTGGAAGGGACCTCAAGAATCACAAATCTCCAATCCCCCTGCCACAGGCAGGGACATCAATCTCCCCATTTACTACTAGACCAGGTTGCCCAAGGCCCCATCCAATCTGGCCTTGAATACCTCCAAGGGACGGGGCATCCGCAACCTCTCTGGGCAGCCTGTTCCAGCACCTCACCATTCTCATCATAAAGAACATCCCCCTGACATCCTACCTAAATCTTCCCTCCCTCAACTTAAAACCATTTCCCATTGTCCTGCTGTTATCTACCCTTTCAAAGAGTTGACTCACCTCCTGTTTATAGGCTCCCTTTAGGTACTGAAAGGCTGCAATTAGGTCACCCTGCAGTCTTTTTTTCTCCAGGCTGAACAAGCCCAGCTCCCTCAGCCTGTCTTGGTAGGGTAGCCTTGATAGTCTTCAAGCTTTTCTCAGTGACTTCGTCACTGCCAGCCTGAACTAACAGTAATGGATAATAATCAGAAGGGCAAATCAGTCTAGGAAGTTTCCTAGAAATGTGCCTGACCTGTGCCTCAGGGAGGCAGCACACGTCCCTACTCTTTCTGAGTTGTTCCTAACATTCAACTTGAATCTTCCCCAGTGCAACTTGAGAAAAAAAAGCCTCAAAGTATGGCTAAGTCATATGTCCAACTACACAAGGACCCATGCAAGGGATTTGGTCTGCAGAAGCCTGATTTAGTTGTCAATAACTCATGTATTCACATAAAAATGCCAACTAATGTATCATATCTTTAAGTAGTAGTGCCAACTACACTTCTGTAGGACTGGCAGATGTTTTTCTGGAATACTTATGCTATGCAGTACACTAGTTTAGTAAAATGTATAGACAGCTCTGTGCTGAAAATGGAAATTGTCAGAAGTGTGCCCAGATGAAGGCCAATTTCTCTGTGTTCCTCATATGGTATGTGGTGTGGTTTGTTCTGCTTGAATTTCCAGAACTTTGTCTTGATTTCTCTGCTAACTTAAAAGAGAGATGCACCACACTATTGCTTGGTCAAATTAAATGAGTTGTACAAGCTGGCAGAGGACAGAACATCTTAATTCATTGTCAACGGTTTATGGGCTGGTTTGGCCTGGTTCCCCACAACTGGGGAAAGGGGAAGGGAGAAAGGGAAAAAGAAAAAGGGAATGGTGTGTCTGTGGCATTCACAGAGAAGATCAGGAATGTGACAGTTCTCTGTGATGGGAGATGAGTTTTTAGGGTCTTCACTATTTAGGCAAGTGGCCTTTATTCTGTCAGTGTTATGGCCTCCATTTTTGCTCCTGTTCACTTGGATCAATACATTTCTAAGGAAAAGTTGGATTATCTGCTTATTTTATCTTTTGATCAGTTCTTCAAGGATCATAATCTCAATGCCTAGAAAGCTATAGACCCCAAGTTTATTTTGGAGCATAGCTGGCTATCAAACAGAGGCCTTTACTCCACTGACCTAGCAAATTGGTTATTGTTAAAAGGAAGTATTTTATTTCAGATTTATCAGCACTGCTACTTCAGTTCCATTTAATGACAAAAGTATGTAGTGTATGACCAACACTATTTTCATTTTATAACTTGCTGGGTTCAAAACAGTGATTATTCTCTGGGTCTATTTTCAATACTTTTGTCTCAGTAACAATTACAGTTAGGCTAGTAATGTAAATTGTTACTTATTAAAGATGAAAATTACAAATTATGTACTGTCCAGGCTTGCTTGACCTAGAAACTTCAATGTGTGGTAAATCCTCTTACATCTAGTTATTATAAAGTGCATCTTAATCCCTTGTACATTTTACACACTGAAAGTTGCTGATCTGGTGTTTCATCATTTTTTTTAAAACAATTATGCAGGTAGTAGTCTTTCATGATTAATTTTAGTGAAGTGCAACATGGCAGGAGAAGGAATTGAGAGCAACATCTACTTCAGTCATAGTATCCTGCTTCTCAGTCCTGGTGAAGTTAACTGAAGTTAACTGCAGACCTGTTCTGCAGAAAGGCTGCATGGGATGGGAATTTGAGCTGATGGTCTCAGAAAGCAAATCACAATGTCACTTCTAGGACAAGTGACATTGGATATTTTGCTTTCTAGTTAATACTAGTTAATCAAACCCAACTGCTCAGTGTACTGAACTGTGAAATAAAAGTGCCAAGGAATATCCTAATCAGACACTGATTTAATAGAGCTACTTAAAAAAAAAGGAAGGGAAATGTGTAAGGCAAATTCACTGAGGAAGTGTTCACTTTAAGGGGATTATAAATATGCCATACACATTAACAGTTATGTCTTTTAGTTAAATTTCTGGAAGGTGGAAAGTGTCTCTATCAGAAAGCAGTGAAGTTGTTTTTAAATACCAAAGACTACATTCTAAGTGTAGTGGATTAGAGAAAGAGCGTATGTATTTGATTAACACAAAAGTGAGTGACCATTTGATAACGTAGCTATAGACCTCTGCCAGCAAAAATGCCTAAAATGCCATCAGGCTTCCAAGTGTTGTGTCCAGAAGTGGAAATCACCTCCTGACTGAAAGCTATATGTAGCACATATTGCTATGAATATACCATTAACTAACAACTGCTGCTCACTCATGTAGATTCTGACTCTCAGAGACATCTATTTTGCTGGAGGATTTTAATTAAGAGAAACAGATTCTGACACCAGAATGACTGTTATCTTCTGGTCATTGTACATGCACCTTAGAAAAGTAATCATCTAGAAAACCGAGCACAGGCTTTCGAAGCTTACTTTTTTTTTTTTTTTCTCAGCAGATATGCAACTTTTGGAGTCATCATGGCTCATTTTTAAAGGGAATATGGGTGGTGCTATCACTGCTAGCACTGCTAACATTGCAGCCTACAAAAGAGGAAATCTGCTGTGCTGACAAGGCTTACAGCTTTTCACATTCTAGTTCATCACTTTCTTGGAAAACCGTATTTCTGCAACTGCTCCTCTAGCCTCTCATGCAGTTCCAGTATGTCCTGGATGAATTTCAGTGCTGCTCCCACTATAGCTCAGTCTTAATTGATCCTGAAATTGAAACAAGTGCTAAATTAATCCTTTCAGTGATTTCACTGTACTATAATGTAATTTACTCATTAATCCAATATTTGAAGATGAGAAAACACTCAACACCAGCAAATGTTTTTATTTAAAATCTGCACAGGTAACAGTTTATGCACAGTCATAACGTGCCTTTTCATCATTAGGAAAAAGTAAACAAGACAAAAAAAATCCTTTAACAAATACCAGATTGTTCTGAATTCATAAATATATACTCACATGCACTTTAAAGGGTTTTAACCAGCAGAAATATTTGTATATTTTTTCTAGTACTTTTGTATTGGACTCTGTACTCTATCAGTAATTAGATGCCACAGCATCCAAACTAAATAAACAAAGTTTCAAGTATTGGGTCTGGCGATAGTTAATCCTTTCCCTGCCTGTGTCCACACTTTTTTACGCCTTTAAGTATACACTGTCCAGGGGACAGAAAACAAAAGAAGTTTTCTATACATGGACACAGAACTAAATGAACCTTAAAAATCTGGAAATTTCATTCTGTTAGTGCTTTTAGTGATTTACTAGTAGTGACTGCAACTAATCGGAAGATAATACAAAATCTGCCATTTAGGCTTCATTTTCCCCCCAGTCTCATAATCTAAAATTGAGATCAATTTGATAACATTTTCATGGCAGGTCTGGAGACCAGTATCTGATGCCAGGTATTAGGACATTTCACATGTCACTGGATGACACCAGTACGATCTTGGGTGGAAAGACAAAGTAGACCACAGATCTCTAAACTGTCCTGCAAAAGTCTGAGCAAAAGTTTCAAGGCAATCCTGGTGACTCCATCAGTATTTTTCTTCTCTGACCTTGTCAGTGCACTGAGGAGCTTAGTTTTCCATGTGGAGTGGCTCAGATCGAGCCAATTGAACCTTAGATTAAATGTTTCAAGGTACACCAGATGCATGCTTCCCTGCATTTCTTATTTCCAATGGTAAGTTGAGAGTTTCTCTCAAACATCCGAAGAGATTTGCAAACAAACATACCAGTGTCCCACCAAAAAAAGGAGACTGAGGCATCAGTGTGAGTATGGTACATTTCCATACCTCCAGGTATTTTGTTTCTATGTAAATACATTTTAAAATGTTGTACTGGCCTTCAGATACTGGTATGAGAGGAAAAGTTCTGGTCTTGGATATTTCTGTGAGATACTGGAACTAGAAAGTTGAGGTCCCTATATGCTACATTTCTTTCACATTTAGATGAACTGTTAATCATTTCTTGCATTTCAGCAAACAGAGTTCAGAAAATCATCTGGCAAAGTCCTTCTGAGACAAGGCATATGTCATGGGGCCATGGACTGTTTCTGCTAATCAATGGCTGAGTGGTGTCTGAGTTTCCCTCGAAGAGATAAAGCTAAATCTTCAGAAGATTTCCTCCACTAGGGAAGAGAATACAGCATGTTTTAGTTTTCTCAGTTTAATATACATTTGTACAGCTTCACAGGGACCGAAGTGACAGGATGAAGTACCAAAGCAAGAGAAGCGGGTTTTAAACATAAAGTATAAATTTCCTTAATTGAATGCCTCTTGAATTTAAGGCTTTTGAAGGAAATAAGTTTTGATCACAGGTAAAGTTTTTCCAAGGTCTCATTAAACAAATTAAGATTTCTTTAAGTCCAGAGCTAAGGTGAGAAGGACATGACCACTAGAATTGTCAGGCTTAATTCAAATTTATTATGTCTCAACCCACCTCTTGCACCGTATAAAAGTAAGGTAGTTGCAGCACTAGAAAAATGTTTAATGGTGCTACTCCCTACAATGTAGAGCTTAGCCTACTCTTGGTTTTCATTCTGGAGCTGCAACAACTTGGTTGGCAGCATAAAATCTCACAAGCTAATTTTCACAGTACATTAAAATGCTTACACAAGTGAAAAGCATATTGATACTCATGCCCTCCCCTTCCACTTTAACTACTGCTTCTTAAAGGTTTTGATGAATTGCAAAGTTTTCGCTTTGATTCCTTTAATAGTATCTAGAAAAAATGGAGTAATAATGCAATTTATCATCTGCATTGTGACAGAAGAGGAAGCACAGGTAGACTGTCATGTTCAAGGATGCTAAGCGATGGGGAAAATAGGTGATTAAATTTGGATAGTAAACTTTCTGTTCTCAGAACTACCATTTGTAATTGTACTTCTGAATCTTCTACTGCTATAGGGTTTACAATTCTGATTTGCTTCTAGGTTGGTGTTTCTCAATCTTTCCTAACAGAGGGCTTCCTTTCTTAAAGGAAAGCTTGTCATTTGATGGGACAGTGGAAGGGTGACAAAATGTTTTATACTTACAGATAAAACAGGAAGTGTTGATAGTAGGAGATAAGGTCACTTTCTGTCTGTTGGCAAATAGGCAATCACATGGGAATTCTTTGTCTATTATATTTCTTTCCCTGTTACATAGGCTGTCACTAGTTAATGAACCACAAGTGAGAAAATACTGCCCAATGATGCCAACTATACTTTTTTACATAAAAATAGAAATGATCATAAACTAGCAGAGGAAACTGTGAAAGAAAAAGACAAATGATATTCTACATTTTTTTCCCCTCTGGTTGCAGACAGACATTGGGTTGTAATGGTGTGATTGTCAGTCACCAAAGCCCAGTCTCAGCTGGGAAAAATTGATGAAACTAGCAGCTGAGAAATACTGCAAAAAGTACTTGGTGTGAGAATGCTGAACAAATGCATGTTGCAGCAATGAATCTGTGTTCAAACATATTTTACCTGAACTTTGTCAGGGACCTGGGGAAAGAACATTGAAAGCGCAAAGAAAGCACTTGGCTTTGGTCAGAACTCTGCTTTTCTACTGTTTAGATGAGGAGCATCATTTATTTATTTTCAATAAAATATAATATTTTAGAGAAAATATCAAAACATGCTTTGTTGCCTATCAGTATTTTGCTGACATGTGAAACCTCTTAATTTCATTTTAGTATAAAGAACACCTGGAAAATATTACCACCTTAATACATGAATGAAAGAGTTCAGAGACTGAATATCCAAATTTGTATTTTTTTCACAACACTAATTTTCTCAAGTTCCAATCATGTTTTTTCTTAGTAAATAAAAAAATCTATGAGATGGCTATCCTTGCAACAACAAAAAGAACATATTGTTTGCCTATTAGCATATCTTCATATAAACCCAATTCAGGAAAAAGTAAAATAAATACATATGAATGATAAAACTGAATCTTAGTTTTGTACGTAAACAGAAAAAAGAGACCATAGTCTTGTCAGTAATCTCTTCCACAAGCTGCTCATTAGGACTGGAAGTGGGTATTTTTATGTAGTTGTATGAACTGATAAGATAGAGGGGTTGGCAGGACTCTGACAAGATAATGTTAATCGCTTGGAGAAACCAAGAAAAATAAGGTTGTGTCTACCTAGAGGCAGTTGAATCAGGAACCCATGCAGTAAAGTCACTGCACTGGGGAGCTGATGGTTTGGAATAACACAAATGCCGTGATGGTGCTGGGGAAGCAGGTGGGAATGGCTGGATGAAACTGTGATGGCCCTGGGCAGTCCCAGTAGGGAGAGGTGACACGGTGGAAGAGGTGAACAGCTTAGTTTCTGCTCTCCAGATCTGTTTCAGTGAAGTGGTTGCTCAGGAATGCTGAAGAAAGACCATTTTACAAAATAAAAATCTGAAAATATTCTTTCTGAAAGTGTTGATGTTGTTTGATTTACTGATTATCTACTTTGGAGATTTTAATGAGGTATTTCTACTAATCTTTATGCTTTTTGAGGAGCAGGGAAGGGAGGGGAAATCAAGAAGGTGGAAACATTCTGTGTTTCTTTTAAGAATTTGGCTTTCACTGGAAGCAGCTTCGGTCATGAACTAACCAACAGATCACAGAATCATCATCATACGTTCTTTACATGTATTTATGTAATTCAAATAAAATTTCTAAAGGATGTTTAAAATTCTGAAACCAGTGATCTCACTGAGAATGTCTTCTTGTACAAACTCCTTCCCATGTACAAATCTAGTACTGTGACCAAAACTACAGTCTTTCTCTAAGATGTAAATTGAAGTTGAAATTGAAATTGAAAAGGCATTTCAGTCAAAAGGAAGAAGGTGAATAAATATCTTAATAGGTTTTCTCTTGCTTGTCTTTTTTCAGAGACAATAAAATTAAGAAACTCAGAATTTGTCAGTTATAGTTAAAATCAGAAGGAAAAGAAATGAATAGATTGGATATTGAAAAAGTCATTGCTGATACCATTTACTATGAGCTGTTGAAACCAAGGTGCATGCTGTGAGAATATCAAAACCCTTTTTGAAATTTGCAAACCAGATCAATACCACAAAGTTTGAAATTTATGAAAGAATATATTTTAAAATGAGGGGCCTGATTTACCTCTTCCTATTTAAGTCTTTCGGCCTGATACAGAAAACAAACAGACAACTTCTCCATTCTGAACGCATGGTTTTCACTTACATCCTGCCCTTCATCATCCTGTCTCTGTTTCTGCAAGGAAACCACCACAGTACCATGTGGAATGAACACTCCTCACTAGGGCAAAAGGGGAACTTAACTCCTCAGCAGATCAAGGCTGTCATGTCACAGTGCAAAACCTGGTACATTTGTCTAATAGAAAATGCAGTGCCTTTGTTTGCAAACTGGAGTGATAAATTTGGATTATTGTACCTCCCTTGGTATCCAGTATCAGCTTATTTTTATCTTCTTAACATATTTGAGTTTCAAAGGACATGTATGAAATATATGATAAGATGGAGGACAAAGATGACTAATATGTACAGTGCAACTGAGAGCTTTTAGATTTAATTTACATTTTAGGAAATTTTTTCAAAACACCTGTAATGATATTTTGATAGCTGTAGCAATATGTGTTTACTCGTAGGAAGATACTCATCTAATACTTGCAGAGACAGGGACAGAGGGAAAAATCAATTGTAAAGGTGCATTAAAGTATTTGTGTTCTCAAAATCAGACCTCTTCATGTTGACTAAAGCTGGATACCCAGAAACTAGTCATTCAAAAACACAGTTCATTTATGAAACTCACAGCTACAAAAATCCCAGCCTGTATACATATTCTTTATGAAGACTGAGAAGATCTACCTTCTCTGCAGTCTGTGCCATTAGTCTATCATATGTCTCTCAAGGATTTTGCTCTTGATATTTTCATTTTAGAAAGAATACATTTTGATGATACACACTAATTGTTTCTTGTTGCTGAATGTTTCATGGCTGGGAAAAGCAATTACTTTTTACTGTGAAAGATATGCTTGCATGCTTGAAAGGCATACTTACCAATGAGGATTTTATTTGTGTGATAGTTGACTGCACTCACTGCCTGTGGCTCAGGGGAGGCGTGACAGAAGGGTTTACTAGGTGGAACTGGTAGGGATTTAGCCTGTTTTGAAAGCTGAACTGTGAGGTTAAAAAAGAAGAGATGATACATTAACACGTAAGGTAATGGTGGAGAACCTGTGTCTTGTGTTTTTCCTTAAAGAGTTCCATGCAGGATAACTAGATCAAATGCAGATACTACCACAGCTCTATACTGTAAGACTCTATCAGCATGGAGCATGAGCTGCTCTACAACACATGTATGATGGTGTGCCTGCATACCTGACCTGATTTATACGAGGTGGCAAAAGCTTTGTGACAGACATTATGATCATGAACTTTGTTTTAACTCTTCTGACACTTCTGGCTTAAATAAAATTCCTTGCCACTTTTTTGCTCACATTGGTTAATTTGAGTCCATTGCATTTTTTTTAACCTTTTTTCCCCGGAAAAACAGCATGTCGTTTACGTGGGTTTTTTTTGTTTGTTTGTTTTGTTATTGTTGTTGTTGCTGTTGTTACAATGAGCCTTCTGCCTGTAACCTTTTCCCTGAGGGAGTCAGATGTGGTTGGATGTTGCTTTTATAAAGCTAACATTTTGCACGCATATGCCATTTATGATTACCTTGTGGGAGTGTGAGATGACAACAATTACATTTTAATCTGACTCCAGCTTACACTAAAACAATGTCTGTTTCTTTACTTTTCTTATTATTGTATTCTGTAAAGGGTTTTACTGGAAAGAAAGGCTTTTAAATGTTCCATAAAATGCAAGTCTCTACTTCTCTAGCTCCATAAACTCAGCACCCTGTCTTCAAGAAACTCGTGTGAATTATTCACCTTTGCTTTTTATGTGTCTCTGGTCATATACAAGTAGTCTGACCTGGTCAAGATGATTAATCTTATAGTGCAATGAAAAAGACAACTCAAGAAATGGACACAGTCCATGAAACAAAACAAATTTAAGAGCAGTTTGAATGCCTTCTGCATCACTGAATTTAACAGAGGTTACTAGAAGTTAGAGTTTGGGAGAAGGTAAAGAAAAAGAATAATGAAACTATCCAAATATATTGACCGCAGATTCTTCCTTCATTCAGTAGTTTAGCTAAGTGTGAAACATCCATATTTGAGTATTTATATTCATAGTGAAATTCATCCATAAGGTGTCTTACTCCGTAGTTTATTTCACAATCATTTGGCTAATGTGGAGGCAATTTGCAAGCCTAGTCACAATAAAAAGAACAGTTTGTCTGTCTAGTTTCTGATTCTATTGCTGTTGCTGTAGTCAAAGACATTTTCCATTCTCATGATACTTTCAGAACAGGATTAATTTTGAAATGCTAACAATGTTCTATTTATCTTTGAAATTGAAATTGTTAAGCAATGTTTCTCCCACAAGGCAAAATCTGTCTGCACTCTGAAACCCAACACTGAAAAATAAATACGGGGATAAGTTCCAGGCAGGGTCCTGTTTTGTGAAGCCCTTGGACTTGGGCAGTGCTCACCAGAGCAGGTTTTGTTCTGAAGTTGAATCAACACTGTGTTTGAGCTTGTTTGCACACCAGCAGCTTTGCTGTCTTCTTTCTGGATCAGCAGTGTCTGAACAAAATAGTGTGATATTTTGGACAGTTTGGATCATGAAGTTCACCTGTGTTCAGGATATATTGACAAAATCTTGTACAAAATGCTTACCTATTTCCTAAGATCTTGGTAACAGCCTTGTAGTTAACCCAGCTACAGGGTTTGGTTGTCTTTCTAGAAAAAAAAAATATAATAATAAAAAAAATAAAACAGTTGAAGACTATCAATTGAGTTTTTGTGCAAAACAGAATCTGTTGCAGCTTTGGCCAAATGATCTCCTGGCAGGGACTGGTATCTGATATGTGACAAAACTGTATGAGGATGGGCATGTAAAGAGTGATTTGGACTGTTGAAAGGAGTGTCTTCAGGATTTCAGAAGTGGAGGACATATTCAAACCAGTACTTTTAATATTCAGTGATGGGTATTCATTTTGGCCCCTACAGGTCCACGGGAATGTGTAATTAGGCACCTTGGGGAATTTGCACAGAATGGAAATTTTTGATGTGTTTTTAACCTGTGACCTGAAGATACCAGTTCTTGTACTGTGAGAAATCTTCATAAGTATTTTATTTTTCACCTTATTGCTCACACAGCATATATAGATGTTTCAGCCTCCTCCTTCCTATATAGCCTGTTAGTTCTGTCCTTTCTCTCCATGTGGAACAATCACCTGATTCCTTTAGGGAAACCTTTCAATCTTGTAAATCCACAGGATGATATTTTGTCCAGGAAAGGATGATTATCCACCTCTCAGGAAATGAAAGTACTATTTCTACTTTCACCTGGCTTGAAGACATAGATACCACTTAAGGCACACAGGGAAATCCTTCCTAGCTTTTTCCCCCTGGTTCCTGTTTCCTACCGTTCTGTTTCAGTCCTGAGCCCTGCTGACTGCCAAACTGACGTGTTCACTGAGCTGACATCAGTGATTTCCCCATCTCTCTATGGAGTTGTAATTACTTATTTAGAGTTCATAATTCTGTCAAATCATTTTTCTCAGGTATAACATAATTACCTACACAGATTTTTACAATTCAAATGCTCACCAATGAAGTCTTGCTTTCATTCTTCACGATCATCTTAAGTTTTCATGATCTTGCAGAGTTTTATAACCATCAATCATTCACCTCTTCACTAGTTGCCCATGATATCATATCTCTGATAAATAAGTTACAAAGCATTGATCTTACCACACATTTCTGTAGGATCCCGTGCAAGAGCTTAAGAGTTGTAACACTGGTAATTAGTGCAATCCTTTTCTTCATTCTTATCAATTACTGATCAATGTCAAATTGGTCCCTTAAGAGCCTGTAGCAAGGAATCTTACCAAAGGCTTTCTGAAAATACAGGGATATATCTTGACAAGATTATACCCCTCACAATCGCTGATTTCTCCAAAGAGTTCTGACAGCTTTGTGCAGCAAAACTTCCCTTCACAAAGCTATACATCCTCTTATGCTGAAAAGAAAGATTTTCCCATGTTTTCTTTAATTCTCTTCTTTATTGCAGATAAAGGCCAGCAGTTTTTAGCTGCGGATTTTAAAGCATTGCCCAAGCCAGTCAGCACTTGTTACAGATGAGGAAAATAGATGGCAAGATAGTTACAGTGTTGTGCAGCAAGTAACTGGTGGGGTGGATGTGGCAGACAGACTCCTTTATTCTCTGTCTTGATCCTGCACTTGTGCCATGGCTAAAGGAGGACCTTCAGAGATAATGTCATAGGGTTTTTATGCACTTCCAGTGAAAACACTTCATGCTCAGCTCTAGTTTTATTAATGGACTAGTCCCTACTCAGGGTTCTTTTTCTTTTATCCTACCAACCATGTGCCTCCCTAATAAAACAATGTCCAGTACAGTTTCCCCATCCATAAAATTTGACTGCAGTCTGTCATGGTTTTCAAGTATGACTTGATAGTTACTGTTGTTTCCATTGATTTCAAAAACTGAGCTGAACTGCCTCATACTTTTGTCCTAAATATCTCTTTTCCCTACCACAGGCATTGATGGTCTACTCATTTATCATCATGACTAATATAAGAGTAATATAGTAATAAAGTGGTATGAAAGTTTTATATGAGTAAGTTTAGGACAGCATGTTACCAAAAGTAGAAAGCTGCAGATAGATTACACCAAATGGATGTCTATCAATCCTTTATTGCCATAATACTATACACTCCGGATATGCCAGAAATCACATTAAAACTGGAAGTAGAGTGTAATTTTAGAATAATTTAGTGATATTTTTCACTGTTTTGGTTACTATAAACTCAAATGTACAAAGTGTGAGAAATAGAGAACAAATAATTTTTAGAATTATCTTCTGTAAGACAAAAAAATTACTTTTCCATAGGTTCCAGTCATCTGGGACCTTCTAACTTAAGACATTCTATGATCCTATGATTCTATTTATGACCCAGAAGTAAAACATTATATAATCAGAAACATAGAAAACTTCTCTAATTTCTCTTACTGAAATGATAATAAGAAGAATAAATGTTATGAAAATTTCAGATGACATTTGAGAGAGGACAGAATACTTTCTGTCCAAAAATAAAATTCATGAATTTGTTAAGATGACTGAATATCTTTCCTACAAAATGAACATTTTCTTCTGAGGTTACTCCTGACTTCAGATATTTAAAGCTGAAATGATGGTTGCCTCCTTATTTTCCAGTTTCTTTGTTTTCATCATAGTTTTTAATGTGTGCTATTGATTTGGGGAGAAGAAAAAAGCTTTCTTAATGTTTTGTTCTGATTTCCAGAAGAATAATGGAAAGAAAATCACATACCCAGAACTTTTTATGAAAAGTTATGAAAAAAAAAAAGAAGACCATAGCCGCCTACTTAAATAAATGCCTACACACACACACACAGATGCACTAAACTCACTTCATTTGCACAGGGACACAAGTCATTTTTTTGTCCCTTCTCAGTGACATGGAGTTTTGTCCCTTCTCAATGACATGGAGTCCAGAATTTCTTCTAAATCATTTCCACATAATCTCTTCGCACATGTGGCCACTAAAGACATCTGGGTGCTCAGCAGGCTTTCCAGTCAGTGCTGAGAAGCTCCTGGGCAGGTAGGCAGAGGAGAGGCAGGAATGTGGAGAACAAACGGAGATGTTCAGGAAGATAAGGGTTTCAAATGCATCCTGGATGCGCCTGTAAGATCAGGTGTTGTCCTCCAGACCTTAGCCCATCCCGGAAAACTGCTTATGATGGAGTCTTGACCAAATGTTTCCCTGGGCTACATTTAAGAAGTTTCTAGCACACTTTTTTTAATTTTCATTGACTATTAAACCTGTTGACTCACACCAGTAATTTAAAACAAATATATTTACTTCACTAGTTCTGCATGTTCTCACCTCTGCAGCAACTTTTAACCATTGCTTTACAAAGGTGGTTTCATTTGCATGCTTGTGCTTCAGAAATGAAAGCAGGATGATTTTTTTTTATGGAATTGAGAGATTTGGGTTGCCAACACAGGAGCTTTTTCAAAGAATAAAACAAGAAAAAACATGGACATGGCTGCCAGAAAGTCTAGCTGACAGAATGTAAGAGAGAAATGAAAAGAAGAAGAACCAAATGTACTTATTATCAGGAGGCAAGCAAATCCCAGGATTCACAAGGGAAGTTTATTAAGGAACAGATTTAGGCCCTGTGGAAGGCAATGGAAAGACTCCTGCAGGCTTCTCTGGTCTTTTGGACAGGTATTAAACCCTTAAACTCTGAGAATCCTGTCAACTCCCCTATCACATCAAAATGTACTGAAGAATCTATCAGAAGAGTGGAAAATACTTCAAAGGAAGTATGCACAAAACCCCATAGGAAAAAGTGTGCTATAAATGTGAATGCTCAATTTGATTTTCTTCTCTCTTTAATATTAGAAATACACTGTAGCTGAAGACAGCTATTAGCATACTCAAATATGGGAAATATATCATTAGTGGTCTACTTGTGCTTTGGCTGCTAGTACACATCACATCAAAGATTTCTGCTATTCACACAAGTAGGGATTCACTATCATCTTTGTGATTAAAATGGAAAGAAAATACCATTATATTTTCTTGATTTTCATTCTTCTGATGAAAGGAGTCTTAATTTATAAGGTAAGATCCAATAGATTGGAAAGAAAAGCTACAACAGAGATAGATTTTAGGGGTCAGATTCCCCTACCTTAAGGACATTATTAAAGCACTTAAATGTGGAAGATCTTGTGGTTTGTTTGCAGTGTTTGGACACATTCTCTGAGCTTTTAATAAAAAGACTATGCCATGCCTTACTAGCTGTGCACAGGAAGGCATAAGGCAAATCACAAGTTACACAGGGAACTGTCCACACAAAGATAAAAAGGATGATGGAAGAGGTTCCTTGCTATGCTATAAACAAACAGAAAAAACTGCTGGAAAGTCATCAAAACAATGCACTGTATTATGGACATTGATCTTTCTTGTTGCCCAAATAAATACTAAAGAAATGGGAGAAACTCTACCACTGAGTGAAGGTATCACTGGAAGCTACCATGGAAGATGAGATTAAATGTGTCTTTAGGTCAGCAAGATGAAATTCTTTCAATATTTTTCATTTTGTGTGCTCAGATGTAATTATTATTAGTGTGGAATCTAATAGATATTGGATAATATGGTTTGGGACAGTATGTCCATTTTATAAGAAATCTCATGTTTACCCATACAGTACACATTGTTAAATAATAGTGATTTTAAAAATAATTAAATTTAGAAATATTTCCCCCAAATAACTGTACATGCTCTTATTTCAAAATTGTTAAATAACTCTTAGGTACTACTGCAATACAAAGTAGCATTGATGATTCAGTTCTGTAATTCTTTATTTCTATAGAAAGTATAATACATTTTATTAATGTTCCCAACTACTTTGAAGGAAAATCTATCCATTCTTTCTGTAAGAAAGATATCCCGTTTCAAAGTTTCATGACTTGCCAAAGACCTTTCTTCACTTCTCTAAATAAATAAAATTATTGAGATTTCATGCCAGAGTTTTGCAACACAAAACATGTGAGGATTAGTTGACACTTTGGTGGGGGAAAATATATGGGGAACACCACTATCAGTTGACCAAAGCCTCTGCAACATTTTTAAGATAGCAGAGGTACTTTTGAAGAGTAGGCATTTTATGTGTATAATGCAGCATACCATTGAGTTTTTTAATGCAAAATCTTTGAGAAGGGAGGATGAGTAGCAATAAAAGACAAATGTAAACAGGATAAACTCTTTCAACCTTTTTCTTGTAAAAAACCAAAAGCTATTGTGTGCAAAGA
This sequence comes from Odontophorus gujanensis, assembly GCA_013399175.1. Classification (NCBI taxonomy): domain Eukaryota; kingdom Metazoa; phylum Chordata; class Aves; order Galliformes; family Odontophoridae; genus Odontophorus; species Odontophorus gujanensis. Next base: position 167,699 of record VXAB01000408.1, read on the forward strand.
ATGAAGAGTAATGGTAATACACATAGAATAAGAAAAGACAACCTGAACACTTACATAGTGTTTGCAAATGATAAAAGAAATTAAGGCTGGCTGGACAGAAGCCTACCTTCAGCTCCATAGGTTTCAGCAGTCTCAGCAGGAATAACACTTTCAGACAAATTAATCATGACATGATTCTGGGAACTTTGCAAGTAGATCAGAAATGCTATACCTTGCTGCACTACAGGCTTTCCACACCAGGAAAGTCTCTGTTTCTGATACTTGCTTAGATAGAGAACAGCACACAGACAAATATGTATATTCATGTATATATATGTGCATATAGAGTACATAGGTATACACGGTCTTCCATAATATGGGAAATATGACTCTGCAGTGAGAGGAATCTATGGCATTTTTTACAGAATTGCTTGCTCCGCAGGAACATGTGAAATTGGTTTCCTATCATTAGCAAGGTTTCTAGATCATTCTGGAAAAAAAATAACTGTACTGTTTTGAGCATTGTCTCATGCATAGTCATCACCAAGATAAGCACATTTTATCCACCTGTTACTGATGTTCATCTGAACCCTAAATTGTTCATCTTCACAGGACTGTCCTGGTAAGCACCATATTGTGAAGTAGAATGTCTCATTCTGCTGAAATTCTCTCTTTTCCATAGAGGATATATTTCTTCCTTTCTATGAATATATGGGCATTTTTCAATATTAAGACAAAGTTATGTGTAAATTATCATAACACTGAGTGAAGTAGTGGGAACACACTTCAAATCAAATGGAATGGAGAAGGGTCTGCCAACCAAGCTCCTAACTCTGAAATCCCTTTCAGGCTTCCTGAATAACAAGCAGAATATTCAATGGAGAGTGCTAAAAACTAGGATTTAATGCATAACTTTCAAGCAGATGCTTTTTTGAAAGTGTATTTTGAATATTCAAAGGCATTTTTCTCTGCAGAACAGCTTTTAAAAAGATTGGCATGCCAGACACACTTCATGTTGTCCTTATCTTTATTTAAACAAATTCCAAGACTTGGTGCTCTAAAGTATCAAACTGAAATCTTCTCAGCTGAGCCATGCCAAAAAAAGAGCTGTTTGTACATACAACTATCATCAATTGTAGCATGCACAACAGAGAGCATCTTGTTGGTAAATATATTCAACTATGAAGTAGGAATGTTTTGGCTAAAAGGCTCTACATATAGCAATATCTTGTCCAAAAGAGCTCTGTTTAATTAGCACTAGCTAAAGAAATAAATCCTATAAAGATAATCAGTTTGATAGTGTGCTCATATTTTGGAAAAAATTAGATAAAAGTTTTGAATACTATTAGATCCCGCACAGCAATGTGGTCACTAATTAATAAGCTGTTCATTGACCAGATGAGGAGCCACTTTAAACTTCAGGAGTAGGAGGCAACAAATTTAAACTCCAATGAACCAAAGATGGAATTATTAAATGCTCAACTCTGGGCTTATTTGATTAAAAGCTGAGGAAAAAAATATTAATCATATACCGATAAACACTGTATCTTGGAGAAAGAAGAGCTTAAACCTGAAATCTTATCTTAAAAAGAAGGGAAAGAAAAAAATCCCTACTATTTCAATAGAAACTTACAATAATTAATTTTCAAATTACATTTTATGCTTTAGTCAATTGAGATAATAAAAAGCGTTTCACCATCAGTAGGAAACACCACTAATACAGATACAGAATATCTTTAACTCCAGATGTTCAAGCTCCATGGTGACTAAAACATATATGCTTTGATCCAAGACCTAATATTATTGGAAATGTTCCGACACGTTCCAGTGGGTTTTGGAACTACCTCATAGTGTTTTTTGTCTCTCTTTTTGCTAAAACTAGTTCAAAATGATCCTTGAGCTTGTCAGTGGCACCAATTGTCTCAAATATTCCTATGGATCCTCACAGTTGGGAAGGGAAGGGGAGTTGAATGATTTCAAAATTAATTCTTGCTTTAAACTGGTGTTATAGAGATTATGCATAAAGATTAAATGATATTCTCTAAAGTCAGAAGAACCACAGTGATTTATATAATTTACTTATTTGGTTCTCTTGGTAGTGCTGATTTGGTTCTCTTGGTAGTCTGCAAGGCAGCTTGAGCATGAAACTAATTTGCTGGCCCTGAACCTTCAGAGGCAGTGGTCTAAATTTGGGAAAATATATTTGAAGTACACTTAAAAATAGTTATTCCATTTGTGTGTATGCTGGCAACTTTCTGTATGAAAAATGTGAGATAGATTTGGAAAACGCATACTAGATCATTTATCATGTGAACTCAATAACCATGACTATCAGATATTTTGGGGCTCTGAAAGATAAAAAATGTATAATGAGAGAAGTACTACTTGTAAATGATGTTATGAATCATTAGAACATAATAGTATATGAAAATTTTTGATGCTGGTGGTGAATTCCTCAGGGAAAAAAAAGAAAAAAGTAATTAAATTATTTTAGCTATCTCTGATCATTTAGTACTTTATCACCAATTCCTACTTCTTTGTTTTACCACCAAAAGCCAGAATGGGATGAAAAATGCATCTTCATTTTATGTACCCCAGAAAAAGCTACACTTTCTTGTCTGACACATACATTTTATAGACAATAGTATTTGTATAAGGAGTAAATTATTACCATATTTAAGCAGTTGTTTAGTGGGTATTATGCTATGAAGATTCTCCTGGAAAAGCTGGATGAACTGTTTAGTGCTTTCTAGGAATAAGACAATTATGCAAGACGCACAACAATGAAAGGACCAAAAATAGTTTTGTTTCACATTCAAATGTTAATGTTCGGTTGTTTACTAAATTCCAACCAAAACGAGGGGCCTCACTATGCTATGTGGAAAAAAGAAACCACAATAAAACAGAACTATCAAATTTTGAGCACAAAAGCAGTAACAGAAAAAAGATTAATGAAATTCAACAGCGAAGTTAATATGATGAAGTGTATACAATTAGGGTAAAAGTCATATCTTGGACTGTTTCAGGCATGCTCACTTTTCTACAGTTTGTTTATATGGGAGACAGTTAAAGCAGAAAGCTTTGGGAGAAAAGAAATGCAGTTTATTTTTCACATAAGCCAATAAAACCTTCAGAATTATTTCATTCATGCTTGGTCTCAGGAACACCTTGATGTGGTTAGCATGCCAGAAATAGAACCTGAAGTCTTGTTTCCACAGAGGTTGATGGATGAATTTCCCATTGACTTCAAAGACAGCAAGACTGAACAGTAGATTCTTGCTGAAGATGAAGCAAAGAAAGATGTTGCTTTGCTAAAACAAAATGTTTGTTTTGTATCAGTGCCAAAGTCAATGCCAATGCTGGGGCTATTACTTTATTGATCTAAACTTTATTTTATCCTCCACAACCAGATTCAAATTTAGCTTAAAAATTAAATCGCATCTAGGCAAATTCTTTCAGTACAGTGCTGTCAATATATTCATCACAGATGATCTTGCTTGTGTATTGACTGCTTTAACATTCTTTTATACTGTCCACTAAGATGATGTTCCCCCTGACCAAAAAGTATGGAAGTAACAATGAAAAAAAACAGTAATGACTTTCTAGTGATGACATATTTCCTGTAAGACTCAGTTTTTCGGTATTGCCCAGCAAGCAGCATGAGTCAAAAAACCTTCAGCACTTGCAGTGATTGTAGATGACAGGGTTTATAGAAGGAAAACCTGCAGCAAATTATAAAAAAAATCTTTTTCTGAGGTGCTAGGCTCTAGACTCATGTCATTTTAGTGCAAAGCTCTGAATCACAGGTAGCTGTATTGCTGCAAACATGGGAAATTAATGACTAGTTGAGAGAGCTTCTATGATAAATCTGAATGATGTCCTTTGTTGACCAGATAAGATCTGAAGAATGAGGCATACCACATATATTTAATGTTCTAAAGTAATCATCACACAAAGTGCTATTTTACTTAGGGATTGAAGCACACAAGGAATCAGGCGTCTTCTGTATTATAATATAGTAATTGTAATACAGCTGTTACAGTCAACACAAGTTGCTACATTTGACCCCAGATACCACACTGTTCCTCTGCATGCTGGCAAACCCATCCTGCCCACCTTCTCTCCAAATAATGCACGAGACAGGTAGCAGTACATATTGCAGCTCTGTACAGGCAACTAAGAGTGCACAGATTTAATAATGGGCTAGCCCTCTTTCTGACCATCTGCACCCCAGCTCAGCTTATTTGCAATATGATTTCTAAAGAAATGAAACTTGAACAGGCCCTGGGGCTATGTAGTGCTCCAATTTTATATACAATGTTGATATTCAAGCAAGATGAACTGTGCAGTGCTTTTCTGTATGTTATCATAGAAATGGCTTCAGCATATTTTGGTTCTGAAGATGTTTTGGTGCTTTAAAGGCTTCTGTAACCTTCAAGCATTGTCTTTCTACTGTGCCTTGACAATTATTATCTATGCATTTAGGCACCTAGTCCTTAAAGAACAGTTTTTCTAGAAAGTTGATTAAAGTCATTTGGCTTCCCATTTACATCACCATGAATGTCTCTCTTAAATTTTTTTCAGTTTCCTCAAAACTAATGCTACATTTTTTGCCAAGAAAAACAGACTAATCTTTGCTGAATGCTAATACTCTAGATTAAGAGAAGGTCTCACTGTTTCTTCTACTTCTTTTGAATATTTGCATTTCCAAGCATGTATCACATTTTATTTCTTTATTATGGAATGATAAACAGCAATGAGAGAGAGCGTGATTAGAGAAGTACATACATTCTGTGTTGGAGACATCACATACAGCAGCAGAGATACTGCGCCTCTGTCTTAAAGTGGGGGAATGGTTCGATACCATCATATTCTGTGTTTTGAGGAGCTAGAAGTGCTTCCTAGCATACTTGCTTTCTGAATTACCCAATGCAAGTCATCAGAAAGAATTAAGGGTGTTATAGCAGCCTTAACTCAAGATCAGTAACTCTATAACCTACTCCAGTTACTCAATCATGTGCTTCGTTTACCATTGCTCATTTTATTTATTCATTATATGAACTTGTCTTTCAGTTACTTATTATACTACTTCATTTTTGGTATAATTTTGCTAACTTCATTTATCATGTATGTACCCTTGTAGGGTTGGTAACTCAAATGGTGGTTCTGAAAGAGTCTACACTCATCTGAAGGACATATTTTATTGCTGTTCATTTAGTCAATACCTAGATAATTTAAAATCTTTCCTTGGTCAATGTGCTGGCATTTTTATAGACTCCTTAGTTCAATCACGTTTTTCCCCCAAGTGGTATAGATCAGTAGCTGACTCTTCACAACTTTGTTTATTCTTAGTGTCTATGCAGGTAGGTTATATGCCAACCAAAGTAAGAAATACATTCAAGGTACAGCAAATGGTTCTCAAATCAATGTTTTCCAGTAAATGCCAATTGTGAACTCCATCCTATCTGTTGTGAGTTTGTGCCTACACTAATTGAAAATGCAAACTACTTCAAAAAAATACATATATAAAAGTTTTCAAAAATCTCTGTATACACAGTAAATATGTTAGCAAACTAAACATGTTGGGTTCCAGATATCTTTAGGGAATCCTAATCTACAGCCAACAAATATAAACCCACCAGATTTTAAACAAACATGAGATAATATTATACTTTATGAAAACCCCAAGGATCTTGCTAGAGAAGAGCAAGTTTTTTCCATGAATTTGTATTTTCTCCATGACAAGGTCCAAGATGTCCAGCAAGACTTTTGACTTGTAAGCACATCTGTCAGCCAGACCTTCGCTGTGAGCCAGACTTTTTGAGAAGATTGGCAAGATTTAAGAAACTGGACACAATACTTGAAATTGTTTTCCATCAGGATTTTGATGCACAGTACACACCAATTTCTAGCTGCTTATACTGATGACCAAACTCCCCAGGAGGCTGGTATTATTGTCAGGAAACTCTTCCAATGAGACACAAAGTTTTATGTAAGTTTAAGGAATGTTCATGGCATGGTTTCTTTAGTTTCTGTAGTCACATGACGTCGCACTATTTATTTTTTTTCAGAACCAATTCTTTTCAGATTTTTGATGGAGGGGAAGATACACATGCAGATTACACTTTTTGATTCTTGGGAATCTAGACTGTTTGGATGATAGTGCTTTTTGCTGATTTTCTTTGTCAAGAAGTAAGGCGCAATTCTTCGTTTATTGAATAAGAATAAATTAAACGTCTTGACTGCCTAGCAGGTAGCTGATAACTTTAGCTTGTTGTCTCATCTATGTAAATTGACACAGATAGAGTTGACCAAGGCTGAAATATCAAAGCCTCTTGAAGTGTCTTTGTATTTAAACGGTATGCGTACTTCTATAGGATGAGATATTTCTAAATATCAAGGCTTGCTTGGTCCTTTTGTGATAAGTCATGGGAATAAGATTTGGTTCTTTTTACTTCATTTACTAATTATACTTAGTTTGCCACACAATGGTTTTTACTCATGGATTACACATTTCCCATGTCTTCGTTTAACAGTGTGTTTGAACTGTATATTTTCCTTTTAATTCTTTGATTAATTTAATCTCTCTGTCTTTAACTTTGGCTGATAACAGAACTCTAGCTGTCTTCTGTTACTTTGAACAGATTCAAACACAAGTTTCACAGATGATGTGAACAGATAAGCATGAAATGCTCCTTTTTTTTTTTTTTTTTCAAGCAGCCTTTTGGCACTGCTGAATGAGAAATGAGATTTTATTGTCCTCACTAGCATGGATAAGTTCATTCAGACATTTTAAATGGCAGCGTTACTGAAGTAATATAAGGTCTTGCTCAAAGCAGAGTTAGTAAAACCCTTGGTACGGGCTATTTTAAAGTTGTGTTGACTGTTATCCTACTTTATTGATGCTTGGAAGAAATAATCCCTTTTCCTTCTTTCCCTAGTTAAGTCTATATCCCAGATGAAACTTATTCTTTTAGAATGTTCCAGAGTCTGTTTCCAAAAATATCCAAAGATACATTTGAGATGTTTGTTTTTTTAGGAAGTAAGAATCAGAGTTGTCAAAAGATCGGTACTTATTTACACAAAAGATCCCTATATTATTTAATATCTCTTAATTTTACAAGTTCTGGTGAGCCCATGTTTGTCATTTTTATTTATTTTATCATTTAAGCCATAGCATTTGGGCAGGTATATGATAAAATTGATTGTGCTGAGATTTGTTTCAGTAATGGTGGAAATAGCATGTCAAGAGGGAATGGGATAATGAACATCCTTGGCCAAGGATTTTGCCAGACTGGACCTACTTTTGAGTCCCCAGTTCTTCCACTTGTCATTAGACCCATTTGGCACTGTCAGCTAGAAGCAGATTTTCTATGTATGCCCATTCCTCATCTTCAGCAGTAGTTTCTCAGCACAGTCATTTCTGGCACCCTAATTCTCCATTTCTCATGAGTCTCATCTGACATGAAAATGCATCCTTTACAGAAAGTTCAGCTGCTTTTTTTTTTTTTTTAATTTTATTTGAATAAAAATATGCTGTATGCTCGCAGTAATGGTGAGAACATACAAATTGCTTTTCAGAGACTTTTGCTGACCACTTGTTTCTGAAACAGGAGGTGTTCACTTAGCAAGTGTACTCCCAAGTGACTGGGGTCCTTGCAGGTTGCTTCTTTCTGCATAAACCAGATGAAGAATTGAGATCGGCTGGGGTATTTTTTTGTGAAAATCCCTCACCATACAATAATGGTAAGGGAAAATGGACCAGAAGGGTTCAAGGGTGACCACTCTCCATTGGAATTTGATCCCTTCATTGTTCATTCTGAACTAGAGTCTCTTAACCTTGGAGCATCACCATAAATCTCTGCTTTTCATTCAGGCTATTGCCCTTGAGCATTCAGTGAGAAGATTCAGTATAGGGGACTCTGTGGTTTTGATAACCTTTAATTTTTCATACATGAACATTAAGTTCATTGTCTGAAAATATTATACACATTGAGAGTAGTATGCAAGCAAATTCTAAGCTTTTTTCAGCTTTAAAGCTGAAAATGAGATTTATTTTATCCCTATTTGCACAACTCATTTACACCATCTATAGGAACTTAATTAGCATATTGAATGTCATTACAAATTTTTGCCACGATGGTAGCTTTCCTATTATTATGACTATGATAACAGAGATTCTCACTGATGATAGTACCCAAGGAAATCATAAATTTATTTGTTCTGTGCAAAATACTTCTCTGGAAGTGTTCTGTTTCTCCTGTCAGTTACCTTTAAAATTCAGACTTGTGCAACTGTTCATGCTTGAGTGAGAGTTCAAGGGAAATCTTGTAGATCCTTGTAGATTCTCTTATGGTGAGAAGAGGGAAGATTTCAGCTCATGAAAGATGGAGTTACATTTACAGTATGCTGGTAAACAGTATTGGTTTCTTTATGGCACTGGAGTCAGGGTGACAACAGAAGATACGATACTGTGGGAGGTCACTAGTTTCAACTGAGATAGTATTAGAGCGTCCTGTAACTGTAAAAGAAGATGTTAAGTAGAAGTGGACTGTGGGAGATGTTGTCTAATCGTATTGACGACATTCAGTTCACTGAATGTTTCACCAGGTCAGAATGTGGATTTGTATTTCTAACAGGATTGTGTCTGGATGGCACTTTAGTTTTCTGTCTTCTCTGGAGCTGGAGGCAGCCACAAAGTTTGAGTCAATGTCTTAACACTCTTCCCTTTCCACTTTTTTCTTTCTCTGCCTCTCTCTTTCATAAGCACACAAATGCTCATACACTTAAACACAAGTAAAGATAAAAAATCTGTGAATTTGAGGTTTGTGTTTTTTTGTTTTTTTGTTTTTTTCTGAATTCCTCTGGAAGTTGCTAGTGAGCCATAAAAGAATCCACGAGGGCTGCCCTGTGAGTGATGTCTTCTATTTAATTACGTTGGCCCAGGTCATCATAGGCAAGTCTAGGTGGTATGGCAGTAGAGGTTGAACCTTCCCACCAATACTCTACTACATTTTGCTCCTGTGTGACAGATGGCAGCAGAGTGGCACTCTGACACAATGGTGTCTGACATGGAAGAGCAGATGAGGCAAAGGGGTGGAACTGAATTCCTCCATGCATAAAAAACAGCACTAACTGACATTCATAAATGCTTGATGAATGTTTATGGAAACCAAAATGTGGATCTGAGTACAGTGAGGTGGTGGTTGGTCTATTTCAGCGGTGCAACAGCAACATGGACAAGACACATTCTGAATGTCTATGGACAGCTGTCACACTACAAAATGAAAAGTCTCAATCAGCTCATCTGTGTGAATCAGAGGACTATGACCGGGAAGCCATGTGTACAGAGCTGAATATCAGTGTTGGAAAAGATGCTGACAACGTTAGAATATCTCAAAATCTGTGCCAGATGGGTCCCACGAATGCTCACACAGGAACACAAAGAGCACTGCATGCAAATTTTTCAGGATCTACTGAACCTGTGTTAGGCTAAAGCTGACAATTTCCTGGATTGCATCATTGCTGGTGTTGAGATGTGGTGTCAACACTGTGATCCAAAGTCAAAATGGCACTTCATGAAACAGCAACATGTGAATTCCCCAAATAAAAATTTCTAAACACAGCCTTCAGTGGGTAAAGAGTTGTTTTTTCAGATAGGAAAGGGCTGATCTTTCTGGATTTTCTAGAACCAGGACAAATCATCAACTCCAACAACTATATCATGCTGACTAAACTAAAAGACAAAACTTCCAGAATTGAGCCAGAGAAGAAGACAACCTTTCTCTTGGAACATGATAACACCAGACCTCCATACCAGCTTGTGATATGGATGACACAGTCCATCTTTACTGGACTGTCCTACTAAGCCCATTGTGTAGTCAGGGTTTGATGTCTTCTATCTTCCATCTGTTTGTGCTGATGAAAAATGGACCACATCAGCAACATTTTCCTAGCAACAATGCTGTCATAGTGGATGTGAAGAAATAGGTCACCTTCGCTGGGACAGAATATTATTAGTATGCAGGCTTTTGTTCATTGCTGGTGAAAATGTGAAAAAACATAGCTAATGGTGATGGCTATGCTGTAGAGCTGAATAATAGTGTTATGTAGCTGAGAATTTGCTCTATCAAATAGTGATATTGTATTTCCAGAGAAATAAATAGGCAACATAACTTTCAGAGCAACTTACGAATCTTAAGATATTTGTTGTTTTGTTGCTATATTCTGTTTGCATTAAGAGGTTAATGGAAACTACACTGAATGCTAAAAGAAAGAATGGATATTGTTGTATAATAATAACTGAATAAAAGGCCACCTGCAGGCTTACACAGATGGAATGAGTATGAGTATAAAACACGATTAAAAGTAGAATTTTTATATAATTCATGAAAATTACCTCTGTGACACCAGGGAGATTTACCTAGCTAGGGACCAGCTCTGCCATGTTTCTTGTTGCTGAGCTTAGTCCACAGCGTCTCACTGAACACCACAGAAACAATTCCGAGATGAAAGTATTGCTGAAGTAGGAAAAAATAGAGTTCTGCTCTGTACTGAGATAATAAAAGTTTTTGGGACAAAGTCTACTGACATTGCTCACTTTTTTTTGGTTCATGGAACAATCTGAATTTAATAAATTAATCAGTTAATCAATAGTTACTGCACTAACTTTTGAAGAAACGCATCACTTCATCAAAAGCATTTTGTTACTCTAGGAGTTCATAGAAGGCATTATC
>VXAB01000408.1:178937-202683 GCA_013399175.1 Odontophorus gujanensis
CTGCATGCAAATTTTTCAGGATCTACTGAACCTGTGTTAGGCTAAAGCTGACAATTTCCTGGATTGCATCATTGCTGGTGTTGAGATGTGGTGTCAACACTGTGATCCAAAGTCAAAATGGCACTTCATGAAACAGCAACATGTGAATTCCCCAAATAAAAATTTCTAAACACAGCCTTCAGTGGGTAAAGAGTTGTTTTTTCAGATAGGAAAGGGCTGATCTTTCTGGATTTTCTAGAACCAGGACAAATCATCAACTCCAACAACTATATCATGCTGACTAAACTAAAAGACAAAACTTCCAGAATTGAGCCAGAGAAGAAGACAACCTTTCTCTTGGAACATGATAACACCAGACCTCCATACCAGCTTGTGATATGGATGACACAGTCCATCTTTACTGGACTGTCCTACTAAGCCCATTGTGTAGTCAGGGTTTGATGTCTTCTATCTTCCATCTGTTTGTGCTGATGAAAAATGGACCACATCAGCAACATTTTCCTAGCAACAATGCTGTCATAGTGGATGTGAAGAAATAGGTCACCTTCGCTGGGACAGAATATTATTAGTATGCAGGCTTTTGTTCATTGCTGGTGAAAATGTGAAAAAACATAGCTAATGGTGATGGCTATGCTGTAGAGCTGAATAATAGTGTTATGTAGCTGAGAATTTGCTCTATCAAATAGTGATATTGTATTTCCAGAGAAATAAATAGGCAACATAACTTTCAGAGCAACTTACGAATCTTAAGATATTTGTTGTTTTGTTGCTATATTCTGTTTGCATTAAGAGGTTAATGGAAACTACACTGAATGCTAAAAGAAAGAATGGATATTGTTGTATAATAATAACTGAATAAAAGGCCACCTGCAGGCTTACACAGATGGAATGAGTATGAGTATAAAACACGATTAAAAGTAGAATTTTTATATAATTCATGAAAATTACCTCTGTGACACCAGGGAGATTTACCTAGCTAGGGACCAGCTCTGCCATGTTTCTTGTTGCTGAGCTTAGTCCACAGCGTCTCACTGAACACCACAGAAACAATTCCGAGATGAAAGTATTGCTGAAGTAGGAAAAAATAGAGTTCTGCTCTGTACTGAGATAATAAAAGTTTTTGGGACAAAGTCTACTGACATTGCTCACTTTTTTTTGGTTCATGGAACAATCTGAATTTAATAAATTAATCAGTTAATCAATAGTTACTGCACTAACTTTTGAAGAAACGCATCACTTCATCAAAAGCATTTTGTTACTCTAGGAGTTCATAGAAGGCATTATCAGGGAAGTCAAATCCTGAAGAGTTTTAATAGTCTAATCTTGAGGTAACAAAAGCATGAGTAGGCTCTGGATAAGATACAACTGGCTGCAGAATGATCATATTCTGTAGGCACACTCAACAGGAATTTGATTAAACCAGAAAATAAACAGAAATCCTAGGTAAATTACTATTAAAATACGTTCAGCATCAACCTTTGCACAGAAAATTTTTTAGCCTCCAGAAATGCGCATTTTACAAGATTTAATACATTAATATCAAAATGGCAAGCCATTCCCTTCCTATCCATTGGTTCTAATTTCTTTCTGTTAGATGAACATTTAGATACTCCTTAGTTATTGAAACCAAATTTTCTTTTTTTCTTGTCTTTTTTCTTCTTTTTTTTTTAATTTATCTTCTTCATTCTTCTCAAAACTTGCCTTGAAGTTAGTAGTAGGGTGAGAGAGATGCCCTCTCCTCCCATGCCTGTTAGAAGGCAACCGTAAGACAACTAGAAAATTATAAGCACAAAATTTATTTTGACTGTTTTGAAGACAGAAAAAAATAAGTGAAATCATTAAAATTTTTTAGAGAGTAAGAAATAAAAATGGTTAAATCCTACTTCCATGTTTATACAATGATTCTCTCAAAGGATTCTTGATGTGGAGCCATTTGAAGTCAACATATCATACTTCACTATGACCAAATACAGTCAAAATAAATCACTCCAAACTTTGAAGGCTGAGCTCTTTGATTACCAGTGACCAATAGACCCATAACAGATGGTATCTAGAGCGCATATTCAACCAATGAAGATCAGAAATCTCACTATGTTGAATGAGGCATTGTCATGACAAAAGAACAAAGTCTGACAGACCATATTATCAAAGTAGCTGCATAAATCCCCTCAGAAATATTAAAATGTGTCATAAATATTGAAACAGGACTTTAAAAGTATGGGGCAAATTTAGATACTGTAGTTAAAAGCCAAGTGTCTAATCACTGTTAATCCTACTTTAGTCCACTAATGAAATCTAAGTTGAATTTCTCATACTTACTTATTACTGGATGCAAGTTTTAAAGACAACTAACAAGCACAATAGACTATTTGTCTAGAGACTTCATGCTTGTAGAGAGGAGCTATGGTTTATAACAATATTCTTAAATGCATTTTTGAGAAAATCAAATACATTATTGATTGGCTAGTGCATTTTACTGAGCAGGTGTTTATGCTTTTACTGTACAATACAGTGTTCTCATGCAGTTAAGTCTGTAAACATCCTTCTCTCATATTGTAAAAGATAGGTAGCATTTTGTGGAAAAAAGGTTTAATTTTGGCATGAAGGGTTCTAAATCAAGGGCTAGCTGTACTGCTGAGTAGCTCACAGAGTCTGAAACACATTGTGTTGTCAATACTCTACTCCTCTTTCCCACAGTCTGCACCCTGTCCTCTGCATTTAGTGCAGCAGCTCATCAAAATGTGAAATATTTTCCTTTTAAATCTGTCCAGTTCTTAGCATAGATGAGACTCAGTCAGCAAGTAATAATTTAATTGACACTATGAAACAATTCATAAGACAAAACTACTTTCAGTTTGGTAGTCTACTAAGCTATGATGCTGTTTCCTGAAAAAAAAAAAAGGGAGTTCAGTCATGTTTTAAAGGGTTTTCATATGCCAGGCTCCAACTTAATTACATATCTATGCAGAACAACCAAACTAAGAGTTTTATAGAAAAAAAAAAAAAAAAGTGAATTTCTCATTACATTAAGGCAAGTTAGAACTAGGGAAATCATACAAGGAATTCTCTAGTTTCAACCTATCACTATTTAAAAAACACCTAATTTTATTTCCATTTAAATACACACTGGAAGTTTTCTAAATGCTGACTGTCAGAACAAAGGATCAAAGCTTACGAACTATGCATAGTGTGTTGCTCTAATATTTTTTATTTATTTTGGTATGCAGCTACCTTCTTCCATCTGCCCCACATCTGCCATTCAACAAAAATAACAAATGAGTCAAATTAAATTAGGGAATCCACGTTCTTCATGTTGTTGCCAATATAGCCTAATCTATCTTCTATTACAGAAGTAAGAAGACTCATTAATTGATTTGGTGTTGGAAGTTTTCAAGCAGGGGAAATAAACTGACTTCATTAGCATTTGTTTTCTGACATCCAAGTTAAGTTTGAGGAACTGTCATCCACATCATCCCTTAAATCCATTTCCTAAGCAAATTTTAGCTTTGGATGTTTTGGAAAAAAATAGAGATTAAATCCTTTCCATTTTTTTCCATAGTAAGGCTGGAGGCAAGTGGAGGCAAATTTCTTATCCTTTTAGGAGCCTAAGACACTCAAAAATAAAACAAGGTCTTGAAACCTACAATTTTACAAGTCCCATTGCCTGCAAATCCATCAAGTGCTTCATACTAAAACAGATAAGCTAAATCTCCACAGGGAACTATGCTACGTATCTTTCTGTGACAAACCAACAAAAGGTAGTTCTGTGAATAAACACTGAATTGGCAGGAAGATCAAATCCACTCCAATAATATCTTTAGTATTTCAAACAAGAGGGAGTATTTAGAGAAAAAACTGAAGAAAAAAAGAAAAAAAAATAAACAAGATGAACAAAAAAAGCTCCCAGAATTCCACAGAATTCCAACCAGATGCAAATCTTTACTGTAAATAAACTGGTGCAATGGAACTTTTGAGATTTACAGAAGTGAAGCCTAACACAACATGTGGAGTTTGGAGGTACAGTCCTGTGAACACCAGATTCAGCAAATGACCATCATGCAAACCTATCTTTTCTTTGGACAGGTGTTCCGTATATTTTTATGAACAGTACTTCCAAAACGCTGTTCATTTGAAGTTACAGTACAGATAAGTTTTTTCCATTGCAGTTTCTTGGTCTTTTGTTATTGCAAGGAAACAGAAGTATTTCACCAGAGACCTGAACATACTTCTATCTATCCACACTTCCAGGTTGCGCCCACAGCACATGCTTTTTTTGCCCAGTGTTAAATGTGTTAAACTGAATTGTAAATATACACATGGTGCTAAGGTAGGTGACTCCACATGACGCGGCATTCTGCAATTTAACATTAATCTAATTTTCTGCCTTTTACTACAGGGCTCCATCAGGCAATAAAGGCTGGATTCACAAGAAAAATATGCCACCAAAGCCCATTCTTTCCCAATCTCGTCTACACAACTGACTTGAAATTCCAGATTGTGAATATGAAGTACACAAAAAATTAAAGACGTCTTGTTGCTTATAAAAGTACTAATTAGAAGATTTCATTATATTAATCAGAAAATAAGAAAATATTTGAAGTGAACAGAGGCAAACAGTACTCTCAAACTGGTTCACACTGGCTAATCAGCTGCACAGAAATACCAAATTCTTGCAAATCTAAGTCTTCACATGAAAACATCTCTTCAGTGACATTTTCATGAGGTCATTTGTTCTAAATTAATGCATCAAGCAGTTCCAACATTAAGCTCTTTAATCAACAGTTCATTCGCTTTCTGAAGGAAAGCTATCCTCCACGATTGTCATTTCCTGATTAAGGATATGCTGAAGACATATAATAAAGGATACAGAAGGGTTTCAAGAAGAGCTGGCTTTTCCTTCTGAATTCAGTGTCGATGCTGCTGTTGTTTTCAATACTATGGCTTAAGATTTTCAGTGTTGCTCAGAAAAACCTGTAAGATATTACACTGTCAATCATTGCCAATCATAAGAAGAAAAGTTTAATTATTACAGAAAGATCTCATCCTATGGTAAAAATTCCCACAGCCTTTTTTTATACTTGTGGGCTTCAGTGCATGTGATCTGATTATATCCTAAACACATCCCAAACTGAAATGTGTATTCCCCATCTCAGCCTGCCCAAAGCATGCTGATGTCCCTCTGTAGTGTGGAGACCCATGACACAGTGAGCAAGGCACCAGAACAATGAAGTCCAGCAGTTTAAAAATGATACACCTCTATTTCCTTTGGAAACATTTGCAAGTCAGAGGCTGCCTTCATTAACCATTTCCAAAATATGGAAGCCAGTTATCAGCTCATGATGTCTAATTTGGTCTTCTTTAGTTGCATGGGCTCTTTGCACATAAGAGCTGAGAGGTCCATCATGAGTTGAACTCTTCCCTTCTAGAGCTGTTAGAGAACAAATTTTGAAAGCAGTTCTCAGAGAGAGAGTTTATACTATACTGCATAGTTTTGAGCTCAACTTTTAATTCAGTATGCAAACATCTCTAATTAAAGAGGACATTCAAAGAGGAAAAAGCGAAAGTGTCTTTTAATTTCATTGCCTTGACCTGTGCAACTCAAACACTTTCCATAGCGTCTCATAAAAAATTATAACTGTGTGTATAGCCTTCAAGCCCTGATCCCAATTACCTGGTCTGTATTGCCAAGTAAATGGTAGGTGTTTGTGCACATTCTGTCACTCATTCTTTTGTGGTTTCTGAGCAGATCAGAAAGGCTCCCTCTAAATATGTCTCTCCAAACATAACATTTTATACACTTGTTTCATCATTCAGTTAGTATGAAATTCAGAATCGAAATTCAGAATGATTCTATGATGTAGAATTCCTTTATCAGAAGGATCAAAAAGAGGAGAAACCTAATGAATTATTACTTATGCTTATACAAAAGTTATAAATCAGAGGAACATAATATAAACCCTGTAACTGGGTACTATTAAGACTGTCTAAAAAGAACATACATGCTTTTGTCTCTTAACTGCTAAACTCTGACTTACAGTTGAACAATGGTGATGGAAATTCTTGTCTGAAGAGAGGAAGATTTTCTTTCTATGGTACTATATCAACTGGAGATTGCAGTAAGTGTTGAGTCTTCTGTTGCTCTGAGAGGTCCACTTAAACATGACCAAGAAAGCAACAGTTTATGCTCTAGAGATTGTGTATGCATTTTAAGGCTATAAACACAAATGGAAGAGATGATAAGGAAGAATGGAAAAGGGAGAACAAAAAGGGAAAGGGAGGGGTTAAATACATAATAGTGAACATATGGCTCAAATTGATGACATCAATTGTTTCAGCTCACCTCACACTGAATTGTTTAGTCTTTCATTTCCTGTTTTATGAAGGAAAAGGAAATAATGAAAATGCAATGAATAATGCATATTCATATGCCAGCAAGAGAGTACAGACTAGCACTTCTGCTAATTTGTAATTTAACAATATTCTGTGGAAGGAACAATGAAATTCTCTTAGTCAGGAGACTGGCTCAGAGTCATTATGAGAGATGCAAGCTCACAAGTCAATTTTCTGTTCAGTTTTTTTGGAAAGTCCTTCTGTTCCCAGACATTAGATGCTCTAGCACTAGGCAATTAAGAACTCTGCTGAGCTTTTGCAGAAGTCACTTCCTGATTATTGCTTGGCATTTGTTAGCAGAACTGTTTGTGCAGAAGTGTTCTTAATAGAGGACTACAAGGAGTTGACCATCTAGATGGACAAAAGGAAGATACTCACGTAAATGGCAGCATTAATACAAGAAAAGCCCTTTATGCAAATGTTTTTTCATTAAAAAGTTTCAATTTCAGCCAAAATTAATCAAAATGTCAGAACCATTTTTAATATATATATATTATTTTTTATTGATGAAATAACTGGAACTATAGGTGGAAAGTATATACATAGATTTTCCCTTTACTTTACCTTTATTTTCTTTCTCCAGTGTGAGAGAAAGGAAGAATAAGTAAAGATAAAAGAATTTAATCACAATTTAAAGGGAAAACATTAGATTTTTTTTTCAAATCGCAATGCTGAATATCTTCAGTATCAAAAAGAACCCACAGTTATCCAGCAAAATAAGTAGTCAAAACACTTTTTTTTTTTTGTCAAATTCTTTATCTTGATGAAATCAATGGTCTCTAATCATTCTCCACAGTCTGAATATGAAGTGCTAGGCTCTTTCAATTAAACAGTGGTGTTGGGAAGTAGCAGCAGCCTACACAAATACATCAAAGAAGAATTTGACCAAGAGCTGGAGGAGACATTGGGAGGTTTGTAATCCATGAGTACCATTATAAAGAAAAAAACTTTTCTTTTTTGGGCAAATTTTAAAAGATTGGACTTGTGCAGCATGTTGTATTTTTGCAATAAGAAATGAAAAGGGACTCCCAGCCTATTTTATTGTCCTCCTTCTGTTTCTTTAAGGCTGACAGAAACCTCTATAGCTGGAAGATAACTCCCCAGAGCTGGCTTCTAAGATGAATTCAGCATCTGACATGAAAAAAAGTATGGGGATCAGAAAGCGACAAGCTAGAGAGCATGGCCCAAAAGTATCTCTGTGCTTTGTGCCTCCCTTTGATCCTATACCCAACACAGATTAGCTAGATTCAAGAACTGACTCCCTGCCTCTACTACAGTAGAAAAGAATGATTTGCGCATAAGAACACACAAGACATTATCTCCAGTCAGCATAAGCCATCACACTTCTGCTGTTTTATTTTGATTCATGCCTGCAAAGGATCCAGCTCGTCAGTGTTAGGAAAGGTAGTTTAACAAATAGCCATAATTTGTATTGACGGGCTTTTAAATGGCAATACTCGAAGCATGAGTGCATGTAGTTACTACAAAATATTTTTCAATGTCTTGGTGTTGACGAAGGAAACTACAAGTGCAAAGGTCCTTCATAATACATCACACAATTCAGGGTGCATCACTGTTCATGAACTACGGAACCTCAAAACTGCTATAACTTTCATAGTCTTCCAATGATTGTTATCTAGATACTAAGATTTCAATTTCTAGATGGATGCCCTCTTTTTATCTTTTAAAATATTACCTACTGATTGTAAACTGCTGTTCAGCTTCCTAAAAATCCATACAGTAATACATGGGCATGGTTTCATAGCAGTAGTGCTGTTATCCTGATGGTCTTGCACTTGGAGGGGAGTTCATGTCCCTTCTCAGGTTTAGACTCATGGCAGGAACTGAAAAGTTTCTGTGTGTCTTGGGCTCCACTGCCTCTTGGCCTCATGAAAGAATTCTTGGCCCTGCAGCTTCCTCCCATACATGACATATCTTCCTATAGTCCCCACAGTGTTGTATATATTTCTAAATCCAAGGCATACCCAGGAAGGAAAAATATTCCTTTCCCTTTACTCAGAACACCCTTTTCAACATTTCATTCCAATCTTCTGACTGAGCTGGCTGAAATCATACTACAGGAAGCATTTAGTAACATTGAACTAACAGGTTGATTACCACCTTGCCTTATTGAGCAACATCTCTCAGCTCTCATATTTCAGTCCTTTGTTCCCTCTAAATTTCAAATACTTGGCTGGGAACAAGAGAGTTAATGTCTGAGGAATGCAGGACTAGGATTAATGCTTGAGGCAATTAGTTACTCAGCAGAGCTGTCTGTGCACACCAGTTTTCATGAGGTTTGACATAGCCAGTACTTAGCCATATAGAGGAGTTTTACCAACCTGGAAATTCTCCTTTTTCCTGAATTAGATCTCCAAACTTCCTTAAAGTTGGTCATGTGTATTAGGAGCTGAAAACTTTAATTTAACACTCTGAAGTGAACTATATTAAGGAAACCTTACTTTGAAACACAGTCCTGAAATTTAACTGAAACGAATCAAGTAGAGCATAATCTTGCTTTGAGTTCGAGAATTCAAAAACCCTAATTCCACACTAGACCTAATTGCCATGTAATGGTAGGTCCCCCATAACGTGAGCAATCTGCTACAAATGATGACATTGCAACACGTACAAAGATTATTTCCGGAATGTTAACACACATAGAACTTATAATACCCATTTTATATCTCCTTCATGCAAAAGTAAACTGTATTTAAAGGCATTATACATGCTTGCTATGTAATTACGTTAATCAGAGAAAGCTTCTTCTCTGCGTTCCTCTGGTGTTGCCATGGCAGCACCCCCATGTTTGCAAAGTGCAGAGCACCCATTCTTAATTATACTTACAAAGCAGCTACATTTCAAAGAAACACAATAAATACAAAGTTAAAGTGAGGGTGCTGTACAGCGTGGATAGGAACAAACACATTTTTATCATGTCTCGATCTCGTGCACACTTCTTACCCATTATTAGAAGGTTCTGCTTAACCCCCAGCTTCCTTTTGCACATTTATGAAAAACTCCAGATTTCTCCCTGCCAGAAAATGCGGTGTATGTTGCAGGCCCAGAGCTATTTCTGTTTCTAACCTGAGAACTGATCTTTATGAAACCAAAGCAGCTTAGAGCAACCTTTTAATCGGCACCCATCAAATGATGGCAAATGGGAGCATCCTCTGATTTTCCACTAAGCAACACAGATGTCACCACTGCTCTCCATTCCCACCAGTGCTCCAACACCCACCCAGCAGATGATCAGTGAGCTGTTCCCTGCTGCTGTCACCCATCTCAGTGCCACCACATTGTTTCTGGTGACAGAATGAAGGCCTCACCATCATCAACCTGAAATGTCAGCATGAGGCTAATGAAGCAGAACGCATTTCCTATAACATGCATGAACTCCCAGCTTGATACAACACACAGTACCAGTGCAATCCTTGCTTCCCAGTGAATGAATAACAAGGAAATTGAAGTTGCACAGAAATTTGCAATTTTACCCCTTTAAAGAAATGAGGGATTCCCTCGTTCTGAAATTAATGTTCTCCCTGAAGTTGAACAGAGCTCATGCAGATACGATATGCAGATATGAATTATGTATTTTCTGGGGGTGGAATGTCATGCAATTTCAGTTCTATTCAAGCCACAAAGATCCATCGGGAGCGAAGTAATTAGAATATTTCAGAGCCCCAGATTTACATTTCTTAAGCTTGTGAGCAAAATGAAATTGGCTGCCTCCAATTTACATGTCTACAATCACACCATGAAAAATCTGTCATATCACAGCTTTTGGATTTGAAACCTCTGGGGAACAAACAGGTGCTCTGGCAAATGGTGGTGTTTCTTTGGTGAGCACACAGCTCATTCTGAGATTAGCCTCTGTTGAGGTCTAGGATGAGCTGTGTTATTGCACATATATGGGTAGTAAAAGCAGTTGGATCAGAGTTACAGGTCAGAAGCTCTATTTTACAGCTTCTTTGTTTCTAGTTTAACTTGCTTTCCCTACGCGCATTTAATTTTCACCTTATGCACAGGAAACTCTGGCAGTTTCACTCAGACATAGGAAAGGGAAGCACTTCTGTCTTCTTAACAAATTGTGCTCTGGGTTAATTACCTGGATAGGCAACATGGCCTGGGCATGGATAGCATATAAATACATGTGGGAAGTGGTGCTTCTTTTACTGTTAACAGGAAAATCATTCTACAGTGTGAGCAATAAGCTGTAGCCAAATATTGTATTCTCCTGTCTCTGTCTACCCTGTCCAGATCTATGCCATGGCAGTGGCATCAAGATTACGGTGACTTCTAGATAATTTTTCCACCTTATCAGACTCCATCCTGCCAAGAGTGGTCTCCAGGTTACTCTGGCTGGAGCTGAGGACTGAGCAGGAGGCTACAAGGTCATTGCAAGACAGAAATTTTTTGTTTCTTGCAGTGCATGTTGATCCTCAGTACTAGCCTCTGCGAAGGCATTTGCTGATTAAGGTTGATTTTTCTGTATGAATATTTGAAAATATACACACACGTGTATGTATAGGTGTATAGATATTCATGTATATATGCCTGTTTGTGCACATATGTAGAGGCTGTCCCACTACCACCCCTATGTAGAGCACAGCTGTTATATAATGCTACCAGCCAGGAACAGAGAAGCAACTGTATGACTAAGCAACAGAGTGTGACTTATGAATAACAAATTGTACATATTTCCTAAGATATTCCCCTAGCTGATCTCCAAAAAAAGAAATCTGCAAAACAAATGTGTTTGAGAATCCTCCCATCTCCTCTAGGACTATGAGGAGATACTGGAGGACAACGAGAGAACAGAGAAGTAGATGGAATTTATTCCGTATATTTACATTGTTCCTTGTAGATTACTCACTCTGTCTTCATAGTGACTTCATATATTGACTCGGATGATTAACATGTGGGTCAAGATTTTTCACCCACACTGCTGCAGTAGTGACTGATCTCAGATTTACAGCTAACAGCAAACCCACTCATGGGAGAACTCTGAGGAAGGTTCAGGGTTCAGAAGGACAAGACCAGGGGAATTTGCTCTCCTTCTGCTTGACCAAGAGGAAGCCTGCATGCAGACCCCTGCAGCTCCTGTGGAGTTAAAAAAACCTCTCACCTTGCCTCTTTGGCAGTACCTCCTGCATGAACTGATAACTGAAGAGACCTCCTAACTCTACTGTCTGCATGTGAAGTGATGGCATCAGCAAGGCAGACACTGCTAAAATCTTACAGCCAGATCCTTGTCTGGCAGAAGTGGGCAGGGCTTCAGTGGCATCAATAAAACTGTGCCAGCTGATTCCTGCTGGGGCTCTCAGGATCTGATTTCTCAGGGAAAAACACAGCAAAATGATGACAAAATAAGAGAGGGGAAAGCTTATAATGCCTAAAATATGATTTGGAGACAGAAAAGGAAGGGCCGGGGGCAGAGAAACAAGGATGCACTTGAAAAATTCAATAAGCAAATGGAAAAAAAAACCAACCATGAAAGTATTATCACACATAATGGGGGAGAAGGGTGATTTTCTATCTCCTCTCTGAATTCACACTTTCTCAAAGCTGACGTGGCTTTTCCATGGAGACAACAATATGACCGCCTGATCCAAGGCACTGTGATTTAAGACATCTTCCCACAGTAGCATCCTCCAGCTCTGGGATCTCTGCTTGGTCTAGAGTTGGTGAGGTGATTACACAATGACCTTATCTGCTGAATTTGTACAATGTTCCCCCTGGAGTGGGCGTGCCTACACCTGCATAGCAGGACAAAAGGGAATGCTGAGCTCCAGCTCCCCTTTGCTGGTCAAGCTGGTCTGAGTCAGCTTATTGCTAACCTTGCTCAGCACAGGGGAGCACCCAGGGAGCAGTGCCATCAGGGGTTGGCACTGGAGCACTGCATCACTTTGGGCAGAGCCTTAACATCATGTTCTTTGCAAAGACTCAATGAAGCCAAGTGTTTCTGATGACTTTTTCAGATGCTCACCAGTAGGACTTCTCCCTTATCCACACTGGCTCACTGCCATTCTCTTGCTTTCTTTCCAATACAGTGCAGAGTGAGATCTTTTAGGACAGCTGAAGTCTACTGCACTATAAAAAAAAGAAAAACAAAAAGAAACACTTCCTCTCTGACCCAGCTTGCTAATAGGGGCTTATTCTTTATCTTTTTCTCATTTTGCACTCTTCTTCCCTCTTTAGCCTATCAAGCCATGGTCTTATTTCCCCCTGCACAGAATATGTGAATAATGTGAATAGGCTCTTAATTGCTGAGGTCCAGAGTTTGGTTGTCCCAGTGAGAGAAAGCTCAGTACAGTGCAAGGATATGAACAGTCCAGCATGATGCTCTTCTGAAGAGTGAAAAGAAGATGACTGCTATTGCTGCTGATTTGTGGCAGATTACAATTTGGGCTGGACAGGCTTTGACCAAAACAATTAACTGTTAAATGGATGCTAATGATTTTTATGGTGTGGATACAACTAGGTCATGTCAAATCTGAATGTAAAAAAAAACAACTGGTGATCAACTATTACAAGGAAATCAAATGAACACATGTAGTTTGTCCAGGAACATTTCAGAGATGTACCAAGATTAAAGTATTTGAGGTCCACCGGTAAGAGGGAAAAGATGCATGTATGGGCAGGCTACTGAAATTATCAATTCTAAATGAGCTACTACCTGATTTGGAAGGACTCCAAATACCTGGAAAATGAGTTCTGTTTGCATTTAGCATTCAATTATCTGAAGAACTAAAATGAGTGCTCACCATAAATCTTTCCTCAGTGATATATTTGTCGAAAACAGTGATAAGGCAGCAGCATAGAGACAACAATTTGAACAACTCTCCTTTTTTATACCATTTTCCATACCTCCAACTCTTTGAACTTGCCTGCAGCTGTCAGCTCTGATGAGATTTATTCTCCAGTAATAAAGATTCCAGGCATTCCCAAGAAGTGAATGCATTCAAACATTTATACTGACCTGTTCCCCTTTTCACATTAACTCTCCTCTGTGCCTATAGCCTCTCTTCCCAGCTCCTCTGTGACTTCTCCCTTAGCAGCTCTGCTTTCATCCTATCAAACATTTCTGAACGTGGCCACACTCTCAGAGCTAGCAATGGTGAAAATGTGCCATAGCAGAGAGAGTGTGATGCTTTGTGGATTTTTTTTTCTGGGGGGGAGGGGGGGGAATGATTTATTTTCCTCAGGTTGTGATCTCACTGTGTAGCAGAACACAGCTCATGCAACTAACACCATGCATAACTAATACTGACTGAAGGAGCTCCCAGTGTAGCACAGCACTGTTAGCCTGGTGCTGACCACAAGATAATGAGCATTAAGTACATTGCTGTGCTAATGTTTCTGTCTTGAAGACTGAAATAGTTCCTCTACATAGTGTGGCCTGGTGTAATACTTACCAGATTTAGGGACTCAGAACGCACACCTGCATAGCATAAGGATGTGCTTCCCATCTGAGAGCAAAAGTGAAAAGCCACCCCTTTCCCCAGAACGATAATCCAGCCAACCAGACAAGCAGTGGGTATTGCAGTGCAGTGAAACAAAGTAGTGCTCATAAGTGATGGAAACTGGTTTACTTAAAATTCCTTTCTGAATGGTGGGAACCACCAGACACCTATGGCATCTGAGTCTCCAGCTATGGTGGTGATTTTCCTACTGCAGAGCAAAAGTAGGCTCTCTTTCCTCTACCAAAATCTGTAGGAACATAACATCCAGCACATCTACTAAATTTCATTCCAATGAGTTAGTAAAAGCTGGTGGTAGACAGGTAGACTTGTGTATGCACACTCATACACATTCTTATTCCAGCAGTCTCAGCTTAGAAATAAATGACATGCTCTCATCAAGCTTAATATAGTTCAAAGTGAAATAAGTTGCCCAAGTATCCATTTATTAATGTTAACCAATGAGTATAATAACAAAGCACATTCAAGGCCTAAGGAACCACAAGATCTTGCGCATATGTCATTGTTCCCCTCTCTTGCAATTGCTATTTCACGAAGTCCATGCAACAAATGCATATTGTTTTGGGGAAGGATTTCGAGTACTTCGTCATATTCTGAACTGAGCAATGAGAGGGAATTACTATGTAGTAGTATATGGGAGCTTTATTAAAAACAGACAGGCTGCAACACTGCATTTTCTTTCCTATGTGGAATTCATTTTCTTTTGTTTCCTTCTTATATCTAGGTCTATGTGAAATTATCCTCTTGGGTTTGATCATTGTTAATGAAAAAATAAAACATGGCCATCAAACACTCCAGTTAGCAATTTGTGTCACAGACAGGACCCTTTATGACTCTTCATGTCAATTAGTTGTAGAAAGGACAACTGACCCTCTAGCAACCAACAAGAGTTATAGCTTTTCATCTATTGAATTTTTGCCTTTCTGATGGAAATACAAGCATTTTCTAGATCCTGTACATACCACTAAATACCCTAATATATTATGTCCTTTCTGTGCACTACCATTCTTACTTAGCCTATGCTTTATGCTTTGAAGAGTCAGTTTAATGAAGAACTACACATGTTAATATTTTTCTTTATTTTCATTTGAGCAAGCACTGTAACATATTGCTAGTTTTAAGGCAGGTAGTACAACTTAAGATGTTTGCTTTCCTAGAGTAAACAGGCACTTCTAGTTCTACCGTTTAGTTTGGTCCCAAAGTATTACCAGCCTTCCCCAGAATGATATTTACACAGAAGGAAGGCAAACTCTCACCCAGCTCAAGTGATTTTTATGGTCCACTGAGTAACAAGATATTAGTCACCAGAAGAGAAGGTCTTGTGACCTCATTCATTTTTACCTTCATTTCTGCTAATAAATATATTCCTGTTGTTATGAACCGCCCAATTTTTATGCAGGAAAGGTCACCTTCCTGGAAAATCTGCCAAAAGCTAGTCAATTTCAGATCATTACCTTGGAAGTTAAGACAAACAAATTATTAACTCAGGCAACAACAGCACAAAAGCAATTCTTCTAACCTCTACAGTACAGGAATATGGAAGCAAGGGCATTGTATACACTGGCCATAGGAATGACTTTAACTCCTCTGTCCTTAATCCCTGAATTTGGAATCTCTCGGCTGTTTAGAGGAATCTTCTCAGATCTTTTCCAGCTGAAATATAAAGAAAGCTACCTGGACAAGGCACCCCTAGCTATTGGTGGAACCATGTCACATTTTTGTAATATGAACAGAGCTTAAAGAGAGGAAGGTTGCAAATTTCTTGGATATGGCACAGGGGAAGAACTTTTTGCTCATGAGGCAATGTTAAATAGGAGATGTATTTAATCACAACTTCTTCCAAGGCCTCTGCTGGAGCAAAGGTCCAATCTGGAAAAAGCATCCTGCCATGTCAGCAGGCGGGCATGATTAAGGCAGCCAAAAGAGGAGCGAAAAATCGATGCTTGTGGCAGAGTGACAGAAGGGGAGTTCATCAGAACTGAAAGATGCAGACAGCTGTTTAGTTTGTAGACTGCAGTGAAGAAATATAACATAACTCCACACAAACAGGGAACTAGGATTGAGTCTTCAGCAACAGAAAAACAGTTTTTTACAATGTGAGTCACCAACAGGCATCTACTCTTGTCTGTGAAAGCAGGTTCATTACCCTCCATGGACAACACTGTGCCTTGTTACAAGAAAAGGCTGGGGGGACATGCCTTCCTCTTGAAGCTGGCTTATTACCCTTGCTGAGACCATATGCAGCTCTGTGCTACTACTCAGCAGGAACACAGTCATCAAAATCCTTCTCAAAACCTGCAGAAAAATGCCTGAAATGCCACAGCTCCCTAAGCTGAAATCTGCAGCCTCTGCAGAGCAACAGAGGATTGATGAGAGCTTCTAACAGTAGCCTGTACAGAAAAATGGTAGAATTAGTTTGTTTACCAACTGGTAGCGCCCAATGTGCCAACTTAGCAGTCAGCTGCAATCTATGGAAAACATAAGCTGCTCTCCAGCTGCAGTAATTTTATATTCTAACAAAATTGTAAGATTCACCTATGAAACACTCTATTTTTGTATATGTTTATTAGAAACTGTGAAATTTAATTAGCTAAATTATGAGCATTTTATTTTGTCTGCTGCAGACAGACATTGGAGATGTGTATATTCATTGTGGGTAAATGCCCTTCCCAGAGAATTTCTCTTTTGTCCCAACTCTTAATCCTGCCACTTTTCCTCTATTTTTTATTTAATGTCTGTTGTACATGGCAATTTTGAAACAATGATTGGTAGGATATTTTTAGTGAGGGTCATATCGGCACCATATATGCAAGGACTGCTCTGAAATTAATGCCTCCTATGGTAGTAGAGGTTGAACATTTCCACCAATATCCCACTACATGTTGTTTCTGTGTGACAGATGGCAGCAGAGGGGCAGTCTGACACAACAGTGTCTGACATGGAAGTGCAGATGAGGCAAAGGAGTGGAACTGAATTCCTCCATGCAGAAAAAAATGGCACCCGCTGACGTTCATTAGTGCTTGATGAATGTTTCTGGAGACCAAACAGTGGATGTGAACACAGTGAGGAGTGGGTGGTGCATTTCAGCAGTGATTACAGTGACAATCTGCTCCGCTGGTGCAGATTGTTATGAGCATAGCATGAAGGCTCTTGCTCATCCCTACAGAAAAAGCATAGCTCCTGATGGTGACTGCATTAAGAAATAGTGTTTTGTAGCCGAGTTTGTTTATTTCCATGGAAATAAATAGGAGGTATTACTTTTGGAGGGACCTATGCATTTTGAAGCCTCATTGTGCATGCATGGCAGTAGGCGCTTTGCCACAGAAGCTAATAATCTGTGAAGGACACAAGAGCATTGATTTCAGTGCAAGTTTGTGTTTCAAGAGCTAAAGCAGACAGGCTATATGGAATTGCTATCTGCAACAGTTTTCAAGAGCACAGGCTTTCAGAATTGTCCAGAGATAGTCCATTTTTATGCATTGAAAAAACCCTCTTTTTTAAGGGTGGTTTGTTTTTACTTTTTGAGATTTCAGACTTACCAAGATGTTCTAAAATGTGTCACAACAAGCAGAAGAATCCAAGCATTAACATCTCTCTTTTCAGTTCAAGATATAAATGCTATCTTACTGTTATAACTTGAGTATTTCTTGAGGCTTTTCTCTTTCTTACTCCCAAATGGACTGCAGAAAAGATTTCCTACTCTGTATTTGTTTAATAGACCCCACTATTTTCCAAAAGAAAGTTATTTAATTCAGCAAAGTGCTTAAGCTTGTGCATACCAGCAAACATATGAGTTTTGTTATTGAAAGGAGGAACACCACCTACATACAGTCAGTATGGACTGCAGTGCTTCGGTAGGTCAGGCCACACAAGGGCTGCTGATGAAGTCAGTAGGGTAGGTGACAGACTTTACTCAGGCACATCTACCACTGCTTGCACAGTGGGAAGGAGCTACAGGAACTAGGAACTTCCAAACTTTCCGAAATTACATTCTTCAGTGTCTAGGCTCTCTGTAGATGGATCCAGCCCTAATTTAATGGGCTGCTGGCTGCTTGCTATAAATCCACTTAGATGTTTCAGTATTTACCTGGAATGACTGCCACCAAAACAAGGCCATAATTTGGTCTCTGTGCCAGGTTTATCACTGCTGAGCTCACCAAGAAAGGGCAGCATCTTTTCTACTTTGTGCTGTGCCAGGAACTGAGGTGTACTTTCTGGCTGACAGGTAAGAATCACTTTTGTTTGTGAGAAATCTGAGATAAGGTAAAGAGATAACTAATCTCTCTCTATTGTCCTCCACTCAATTCTCTGAGATATTCATCCACTTCTTAACTATGTAGTTACTTTTCCCTTCCCAAAATTACTCAGATATATTCTTCTAAGCAACACTGTCACTTATCAAGTGATGTAAAGCACACACTCTTCCTTAATGGATGATAACCTAGAAAAAATCATGTTACTAAGAATAGTGCATTGAGACCTTGCTACAGTTTTTGTTGTCACAGCTACTGTAGGGGGAGTTCCAGTGAAGATCCAGATGAGTCAGAGCATCCTTGTCAGGAGCGGGACAACAGAGGAGCTCTGGGAATGCTCTGCTGGTGTGTGGGCATCCCCAGGCTGGCGGTAAAGTGTGTTGACTGTAGTCACTAGCAAAAAGGAGGGCAAACCAACACAAAGAAATTCGAAGAGAAAAATCAAGTTACTGTAAGCAACCTGAATTATGCAGGAGTCATAAGGGGAAGACCGACAGACCTGCATAGGAAAATTACTGAAAAATGTATAGCAACATCTGCCTTGCATCTGTATCAGAAGTGAGACTGGACTGGGAAGCCTGTTTTGATGATTTAGACTAAACCCTTCCTTATCCCTCAAGAAGAATACATAAAACACTGCTCAGTGTCTCTCTGGTAGCACTTTCAGCCTTGTCTGTGCATTTCTGCAGGTCCTGCAGATCAGGGGGCAGTCGCTTGTGGTACTGACATGGCTGGACCCCAAGCTCAGCGTTGCCAAGGAACAGGCATCCTGGTACTGAAACAGAGTATAGCTGCATTCCTTCCCACTGACATGCTTTGACCCGTGGTGAGCACCAAAACCCGTGTCTGGAAGGCATGGGAGGAAGGCCGCGGCCCCACCAAGGGGTCAGCGTGGTTGGGTCAGGAAATCTCAATTTTCAGCCCAACCACTGCAGCTTCAAGCATGGAAAATCCCTGTGGACAGCAGAGAGGGAAATTCATGAAGGGAGGGGTGTAGCAGTGCCTCCTCAGCTGTTTTTCTCATTTGCAGCACCTCCCACATCATGACAGGTGAAACAGGAGCAGCCTTAGGTCCTGTGTGCCCCCATACACCCCCATGCACCGCCACGCTGTGTTTACACCACCTGCAGTGATGTCAGGAACCAGAACACTCTTCAGGTTATGTTCTTAGATGCAGAGGTGCACAGCAAAGCATGTAAGCTAATAGTCTGCTTGTTCAAGACAGTGACATTATTGCCCACCAATCATAATTTTGAAAAGATATCATGAAAGGACTGGAAGGGATATCTTTTTAGAGTTTCTGAGCAAGGTTGGAGGGTTTTGAGGAAAAAGTGGGGAGACTAGGTAATCTTGCTTATATTTTCAACCTTTTCCTTTTAAAACAATTTTATAAATCTGATTCCATTTTTCTGCCTGAAGTACATTAGTTTCTATGGAAACATTGTAGTTCTTTATGCTCATGGTGTCTTCTGACATCCATATGTGGAGTAAAAGGACGAGGTATGTCATTGTTGTGAAACAGGCATTTATGCGATGCTTATCATGACTACATGAAAGAGAGAGGATGCTTTACAGTGGTGTATAATAGATGCACAAATCCAGATGCAGGGAAGCAGCAGTGATCTCAGCTGCAGAATTTAACACACTCGTTCATCAATAGCTGCATAGAAGAAAAATGAGATATTCACGTAATATTTTGAATTTGCCTATTTGGTGCAGCTATGTCTGTCTTCACTGTGTAGAGCAGCACTTGAAGCTCAGCGAATTAATCACTGCAGAATCCAATGATGTAACTCATCCTTCCTGTGACAACATCCAATACTGCTGAAGGAAAGAGAAATAAAACAATCATGCTGTTTCTGCTTCATGAAAAAGAGAAAATTATATTGTGACACTATGTGTAAATAACAGAACTAAAGCCACTGGTTTTCTAAGTATCTCATTCAGTAGCATCAAACAAGCTTCCAGCGAATGATGTTTGTTTCCTATGTTTTAATCAGGCTTTTATGAATCTACATATCATATCTGCTGAAGGATTAGTGAAATCCTCCCTATTTGAAGTACATTTTTAAAAGCAGTGCTACATCAGTTTAGGAAATGTAGCCTCTCCTCCAGCTTTAATTTATCTTTTAAATCTTTGATTTATAATTTTCAGAAGCACTGTTTGACACTTTGTAATCATTTTGACCATTAATTTTCTCTATCAAGACATGGAAATCAGCTTCTGTCAATATGCCTGTGCAACACAAATTAAACTGTCACAGGATTATAACCTCTGATGCACAGATCAGTTGTCTTACATGTTATATCACAGTACTAATAACCAGCAAAATCTGTAGTGATACAACAGATAGGACAAAATAACCAACCAAGCAACTGAAACCAACAGAGTTTTCTGATAAGAAGATATAGAAATAATTGAAATGTTGTAATTTATTACAGACAACACAATGAAAAAATTTACTTTTTGCAGACCCTTCCTGTAGATGCACAGGATTCTGCAGTCTTCCTTTTTGAAACTTGTATACTTCATATATATGACGAATCCTGACACAGGAACAAGCAATATTCCTCTAAGAACAGCCCTGGCAGTGACAGGAGTTTCTCTGTTAGGCGCATTTCCTCTCTCATACAACCTTTGAGTGATCTTCTCATGGTTGTAGTAAGGGCTGCCAACTCTGGTAGGAGACTGAGATGAGGACAGAAAATTGCCCCAATGGCATGTGGAGTGATGGCACATATAGTCCCAGGGCTTCCACCTCATCCTCACAGAGTGGAGCAGAGCTGAGCAAAACACAGGTCCTCTTCAACCAGGTTAGGTGATATGGGCAGATCTGGTCTCACAGTCAGTTTGACACCATGACAACCACTTGTACTGAATGGGCATTTGCTGTTAATGCAATGAGGAAACAAGGGAAATACCACACAGGAAAATCCTGTATCAGCACTGTGGGTAGTGAACTCAGAATTTTCAGCATAAGACCAATGAATTCCATAATACAAGCAAACCTTTGCTATTTCAGGTCAGTGCTAATGGAAAATTAAGTATAGAGATAGATAGATAGATAGATAGATAGATAGATAGATAGATAGATAGATAGACAGACAGATATATAGATAGATACGGTGCTAAGTGGATCATAACAATGAAAGAAGTGGGATCAAGATGCTAAAAGGAACAAATTTTGATGTCATAGAATCACAGAATCGTTAAGGTTGGAAAAGATCACTATGATCATCTGTTTCAACCATCAGCCCGTCACCACCATTGATACTAGGACATATCCTTAACTGCCACATCTACACATTTCTTGAACTCCTACAGGGACAGTGAATCCACAGTATCCCTAGGCAGCCTGTTCCAATACCTTACCACTCTTTCTGAGAAGAAATTTTTCCTAATATCCAGCCTGAACCTCTCTTGGTGCATCTTAAGGCCATTCCCTTTTGGGAGATAAATACATCAACCACGGGAATCAACAGTAATGCAAATTCCTTTAAAAACTTTGGTGAATTTATCTTGCCTTCAGTTTTCCCTGAATCTCTCCATTAGGCAAATCTTCAATTACCCATCACATTTAATATCATTCTTTCTTAAGAAGTTTTTTATTCCCTGGGTTTTGCCATAAAGAGAAGGTTGCTGAGGCACTCACCATGGTGATAGGGAAGAATATAGTGAAGAAGACTTCATGTATATACATTGCCCACTTTAAATACATTTTAGATTGAGAAACTATTTTTCAATGGGAATTGTAAAACCTTTGTCCAGATGCAGGGAATTACATCCTTGAAGTATAAGTCTGGAAGAACTAAGGGATAAAACTATTGCAGAATGTAGGATTTGTTTTGACAGTGCTCACTGAAACTGTATCACGGCTTCAGTCTCATATCATTTTTCTCTGTTTTGTCCTTACAAGGAGTGAAGTTTCTGATTTGTAGAAAGGTCAAAAGGGTCAGCTAGGAAACAAAAACATGGTAAAAGGATTGAGAAACGTGGAAGGGAAGGAAATGCTGAATATTTATCTTGGTGTCGTCTCTGGGAACTGATCCAGAACTCAGCTACATGATGCTATGTCAGAAGGGGAGATAGTTGACAAGCCTCCAGTCTTTCAGAGCTATTCCTTTCAGCATTGCATTCAGCATTCCATTTCCAGCCCATGAGAATGATAGCTAAGAAATTTCCTAGGAATTGCACACTGGGAAAGGGCGTGATTCTCTCAACACATGTTCTGCATGTATTCCATGAAATGCCAAAGGTAACATCATATGTTTCGTAGTATAGGAAGGTTGAGTGAATCTGTGTTTATGATACAGTGAACTGTCCCTCAAGATTATTCTGTTAATGCTCTTTGCTTATGGCTATTGAAAATGATCTGTAGCTCTGCCAGAACTGAGGAAAGTTGATCCTATTTAGCTTACATTCATTCAACTCTCTGTAAATCAGTCCTATTCAATTTATTGTGTTTTAAAGACGGGTATCAATTTCTCCTCTCTTAGAGCTTTATTCTGTCACTAACTACTATAATATTCACAAGTGCTTCATGCAAAATCAATAGCAACAGCAAATTCCCTCGTGGACTTCATGGAGTCTCTCACACATTTTAAAGTCAGATCTGTGCTTGAGGAAGCTACTTTGACCGGTGATCTTGATCTGTTTCATCCTGAGTGAAGTGAAAGAAGCCGAGGACTAAATGAGGTATTTTATTTGTTAGCACTACAACTGGAACAGAGGCTTTTCCTTGAAGGATAACTTCTTATCTTGAAGGATAACATCAGGTTCACTAAGGAGAACTGAGACATTGCTCCAGCTGCAAATGTCCTTCCATAAGGCTGGAACCATCTGACCCCCTCCATCTACAGGGTCAGAGCTATTTTCTCAAGTTTTGGCAGGGCAGGGGCTCAGTACATTCATTAACTGATTTGAAAACTGAAGACATGACATCTTCTTGGGGCTGGATGTTGACCAAGGCCAGAGCCTGGCTGAAGTTCTGCTGGCAGCTGCAGGACAGAGTTTGGTGAGCAGCCAGGTTCTTGGCTGCAGAAACCTCTGAAGTGAGGTTGGCTGCAGCAAGTTATTTCATGCCAACATGGATGACACAAATGCTATGGTCAAGCCCTTGTCTTGATTACCGGCAAAGAGCATGTTCAAGAAGGAATTTTTACAGGTTTACTCAACCTCATAACTGCTCTGTTCAGAGCCAGATGGAAACACAGGGCCTTGTACCAGGTAGTGAAGTGATGTTGTTGTTGGAAACTGGGAACAGTCTTTTAAAACATCTCTTTCTGACCAGAATTAGCTGAATCTGGTCTGTGTTCAGCTTCAGTTAATTGTTCTTTGGATGTTCTAATGGGTTTATTGGGTTCAGATGATATCTATTTATCTTTTATATCTATATATCTGTGTCATCACCAGTTTATCTGTATATATTTATACATAACATCATTATCATCATCCCAAGGCATTAGAGCATGTTGTCATTTCCTAAGGGTTTCCTGTAGCTTTTGATGAGAAGATAGATTATGTAGGACATAGGTTCTGAGTACAACTGTTGTACAATGGCTTTTTATTCTTTCTTTCTTTTTTTTTTTTTTTTTTCCAGAAGGATCTTTTCCAGAGGG
>VXAB01000408.1:202830-235293 GCA_013399175.1 Odontophorus gujanensis
GGCTTTTTTTTCTTTTTTTTTTTTTTTTTTTTTTTTTCCAGAAGGATCTGTTCCAGAGTGTTTTTCTCAGAATTTTGCAGGTGTGCTGGAATCAATCTCAGGCAGAGCCAGTGTGGCATAGGATGAAATTGAAGCAAGAAGCTTCTTTTCTCACTCCTTTAATATTATGTTAATATTTAACAACAGTTTATCAACAGGCTTGCACTGACTGACATTTTCATGGAAATGTGATTGTTTTGCAGTATCCTTTCAAAGTAGGAAGCAATTATTATCAGGTAACAGCTGGAGAGCAGTTCCTCAGAGAAGGCAAGTGCCATCATGATCATACTAGAAGAAGCCTCAGATGGCAGTGGGGGAAGGTCATGCCCTGACTATCACTAAATCTGTTTTCTTCTGAAAGTGTGACATTTGCAAGGTCATGGTCTGATAGTTGCTCAAGCTACTGTGCAAGCAGATGAGTACACCTTACAGACTCTTAGCCCTACCTGTGCCTGTCACCAGAGCTTTTCCAAGAATAGTCCTTGCCAGCCCATTCTGCAGAACTTGGGAAGGATGAAAGGGCAATTGAGCACCTAAATGTCTCCAGCAGTATTTTATACTGATTTCGACAAATAATCTTATGTAGCTTTTTCAGGATATCAACTATGGTAAAAACACCTCTAAGATCTAGGGTAGAATTTTGGCCATAGGAATACTATTTTACAAGGAGCTATTAGTTGCTTTCAGAAGGCAGCAATGCATGATTATTTTCTGTGTTGAATAGTTTAGTTTAATGCACAATATTATGAGTGTCAATTTCTAATGTTTTGTGATATAAGAGATTTTTCATCAAACTGTCTTCATGAAGCTGAATATTTTGCTCAAGAATTTTGAAATATCAAGGAGCCTGGACTTCACTGTCATGTTCTATATGACTATGATGATAGCTTTCTAGCAAATGTATACTTCCTTTGACTTGATATTCAACTATTTTTATTTTCCATCTCATGGCAAGACAAAAACATGCAAAAATACAGATGACTTGCTGGAGAGGAGCTCTAAGGAGAGTAGGGTGTCCTGATGGATAACAGGTTGGCCATGAGCTAGCAGTGTGCCCTGGTGGCCAAGAAGGCCAATGAGATCCTGGAGTGCACTAAAATGAGCATGGCTTATCCTCCCCCTCTACTCTGCCCTGGTGAGACATTACCTGGAGTATTGTGTCCAGTTCTGGGCTCCCCAGTACAAAAAAGACAGGGATCTCCTTGAAATAGTCCAGCGGAGGGCTACAAAGATTATAAAGGGTGTGGAACATCTCTTATGAGGAAAGGCTGAGAGACCTGGGTCTGTTCAGCCTTGAAAAAGGTAGACTCAGGGGGGACCTGATCCACATCTATAAAAATCTAAGGAGTGGGAGGCAAAGGGATAAGGCTGAACTCCTCTCTGCAGTGTGTGGTGATAGAACAAGGGGAAATAGTCACAAACTGAAGCATAGGAGGTTCCACACAAATGTGTGTGGGAACTTCTTCACAGCGCAGTGACGGAGCACTGGCACAGGCTGCACAGAGGTTGTGGAGTCTCCTGTGGAGATGTTCAAGATCCACCTGGACACCTACCCGTGCTATCTGGTCTAGGGAGTTGCTTTGGCAGGGGGGTTGGACTCGATGATCTCTAGAGGTCCCTTCCAAACCCTACAATTCCGTGGTTCTGTGATTTCTTCTAGTGGTAACAGATAGAAAAACTCTCTACTAGAGAGTCAATAAGCAGTACTCAGCGATACCTAACACTCAGAACCCACCCAACAGGAAAATAAAATATAAATCAATGTTCTCTTCAAAGTAGTATTTTCTCCAGTTCTATTTAACCATGCTCTATACCAAAACACTAGCTGTTAAGATAGCTCTATATGCCACAACATGTGTTTAGGAACCTGACCCTTTTGCAGTCTCCAGCAGGAGACAGTTGCGATACTGTATTGACCAAATGGACACTTAGGTTTGGCTGGTTAGAAAGCAGTGTACACATTTCTGCCTACAGTCCTGCCTATGTTTATTGTCCTGGAGCCCCTGAGCAGCACCATCTTCTTGCTGGTGCCTTCCTCTCATGCAAGGGCAAGTTGAGGCCTGATGGTTAAAAGTACACTGGCTTCCCACCAGCTGCTGTTACC
Source organism: Odontophorus gujanensis (assembly GCA_013399175.1). Lineage (NCBI taxonomy): Eukaryota > Metazoa > Chordata > Aves > Galliformes > Odontophoridae > Odontophorus > Odontophorus gujanensis. Next base: position 204,974 of record VXAB01000408.1, read on the forward strand.
TTCCTTCCTGCCCCACTTTCTGCAGGGCAAATCTTTTGACTTACTGTTGCCTTTTTATCTCCAGCTTGTAAAAACATCTTGTTATGCAGCTGAGCACAAGGCAGGGCTTCTGCACAGCTCTAACCTACGTCACTTGGTCTGAGCAATTTTGGGGAGGCTTCTTACCAAGATGTTGTGCTTCTTGTTTTTGTCCATCCTTTTCTTAATTTATATTAAGCAACATCAGAACAAACATTCATAGACACAGAGTACTCAGGAGAATATTGTAGATTTTTTTCAAGTTATAAGTTGTGTGTACTCCCCTAGGATACAAATTCTAACTATAGAGCACACACAGCGCCTAGCACTGTGAACTGATTTTAATCATGGTCTAGCAAGCACCTTAGCAAAGAGACAGATGAGAGTAAAGAAAGAAGGATAACATCATGGAAAGGGTACACTTATACTGGAAAACAAATGCTGTGCATTTTATTGAATATGAAATATTGATGAAAAACTGGAATAACTCCATTTAATACAGTGCTGTTCAGACAAGCACAGAAGCACAGTGGTTCAGATACCAAAAATATTTAAACACACAAAAATTCTCTCAAGACTTCTAATATATACACACATCAGACCTAATCAGGACAATCTGAACAGGTAACTGAGATTCAGGTCTGGGGAGGAATACAAGATATTTTTTTTTGAGGGAGTGCATGAACATATAGCTAAGACTTCTGAAAATCGTCTTGTTTTCCAGGGCAGGAAGAATAGCACAGCATAGCATAGCATAGCATAGTGTAGCGTAGCATAACATAGAGTAGTTGTACAGAACCTAGAAAGACCATTAAGCTTAATTGTGTGACCACTTCAGACCTAAACAGAAGTTAAAACACATCACTGAGGCATTGCCCAAATTTCTTTTGATAGGCTTGGGGCATCAGTAATCGCCCTAGGTTGATCAGAGGAATGAACAGTGAAATGAGTTGAGTGTATTCCAGCAAATGAGCAGAGCCTTATCAAAATACATTATTGCAAAGAGCTTAAAAAGGGAAGATCCTTCTCTTGATTACAACAGATCTCTGCGCTCTCTTCACACCTACGTAGTCTCTCACTGAATTCAGCAGGGGCAGGATCAGGCCCTCCCTGTTTGTTTTTTTTTATCAGTTCTTTACTCACATTCCCAAAAGGCAGACAGCAGTGGTGGTGCAGTCATCTTCAGCTATGACAGAAGCCCAGGCAGCATCTTCTCGCAGGTGGGAGTGTACCCCAGCAGTTACTGCCCCCACAGAACATGATGCAATAGTGCAGTCATCTGCCCTACATCATCATGCACACTCTGTTTAATATCGTTATTGATGATATGGACAGGACAATTGAACACGCCCTCAGTAATTTTGCAGATGACACTGAGTTTGGGAGAACTGTCAATCTGCTTGAAGGAAGAAAGCATGGTGGATCGGTGTTTGGACTTAATGACCTTAGAGGTCTTTCCCAACCTCACTGATTCCGTGGTTCTATGATTGTGACAGCTAGGCAGCAGAAAGTAATGCATCTTACTGGGAAAATTTTGTTAGGTAGAAGTAATTGCTCATGCTGAAATTAGGACAGAAAACTTTGCCTAATTGCACTGGTTATGAACTGCACATGAAGTGTGTGGTATTTTGGATGCTTTGTGAGTTAAAATGTCATGAAATTTCTGCTGACCAGAAGTAGCTAAAAATTAAGTTTTACATTTTTACCAATTTCTGCATTATTACTCTTGCTCTTAATTATTTGCAGTTAAAAAGCTCTTGAAGATCAGAAGTTTATTGTATAAATGTACATGACCTATTGTTCCAAGAGGCCATTGTCTCCAAATATCCAGCATCCTTCTAGCTCTGCACTGCTTCCAGTAGCTGTTGCAGGGCTATGAAGAGGATTTACCTGCTGATAACTCAGAATTTTCTGTCCACAGAGACATTTATATTTACTTCTGGGTTGGGGTCCCCTTTGTCCTATGCTAGCTGTGCCAGACAGACATTTAGCCTATGGTTGTCTCTCTGCAGCTAGTGAAGACAGAGGGATATTCAGAGGGCAATTCACCTTATCTGTCATAAAAGTTGTTTCCAGACAATGAGTCATTCTCCAAAGGAACATTTCTTTCCCCATTGACCATGGAAGAACTCTAAGAACTGAACATATATCCTCAGTGCCTCTAGAATCACAAAGCAGAACATCACAGAATGACCTGTTAATACAGAAAACAGCTACATCTCTTACTTTTCCCTTGCTTTTATGCTAGTCTGAGATCTTAAAAACCTGATTCACAAATGAAGCCAGAGTCTGTGTTTAGCCAATAGCTTTTGGAGTTGTGTTTAAATTACAGCAAGATTGCAGGAGAGGAGAACTGAAAGATAATATTTAGTAATGCTAAAGAGACACTGGACCCAATAAAAATATTGGCACAGTCNGCATCTTCTCGCAGGTGGGAGTGTACCCCAGCAGTTACTGCCCCCACAGAACATGATGCAATAGTGCAGTCATCTGCCCTACATCATCATGCACACTCTGTTTAATATCGTTATTGATGATATGGACAGGACAATTGAACACGCCCTCAGTAATTTTGCAGATGACACTGAGTTTGGGAGAACTGTCAATCTGCTTGAAGGAAGAAAGCATGGTGGATCGGTGTTTGGACTTAATGACCTTAGAGGTCTTTCCCAACCTCACTGATTCCGTGGTTCTATGATTGTGACAGCTAGGCAGCAGAAAGTAATGCATCTTACTGGGAAAATTTTGTTAGGTAGAAGTAATTGCTCATGCTGAAATTAGGACAGAAAACTTTGCCTAATTGCACTGGTTATGAACTGCACATGAAGTGTGTGGTATTTTGGATGCTTTGTGAGTTAAAATGTCATGAAATTTCTGCTGACCAGAAGTAGCTAAAAATTAAGTTTTACATTTTTACCAATTTCTGCATTATTACTCTTGCTCTTAATTATTTGCAGTTAAAAAGCTCTTGAAGATCAGAAGTTTATTGTATAAATGTACATGACCTATTGTTCCAAGAGGCCATTGTCTCCAAATATCCAGCATCCTTCTAGCTCTGCACTGCTTCCAGTAGCTGTTGCAGGGCTATGAAGAGGATTTACCTGCTGATAACTCAGAATTTTCTGTCCACAGAGACATTTATATTTACTTCTGGGTTGGGGTCCCCTTTGTCCTATGCTAGCTGTGCCAGACAGACATTTAGCCTATGGTTGTCTCTCTGCAGCTAGTGAAGACAGAGGGATATTCAGAGGGCAATTCACCTTATCTGTCATAAAAGTTGTTTCCAGACAATGAGTCATTCTCCAAAGGAACATTTCTTTCCCCATTGACCATGGAAGAACTCTAAGAACTGAACATATATCCTCAGTGCCTCTAGAATCACAAAGCAGAACATCACAGAATGACCTGTTAATACAGAAAACAGCTACATCTCTTACTTTTCCCTTGCTTTTATGCTAGTCTGAGATCTTAAAAACCTGATTCACAAATGAAGCCAGAGTCTGTGTTTAGCCAATAGCTTTTGGAGTTGTGTTTAAATTACAGCAAGATTGCAGGAGAGGAGAACTGAAAGATAATATTTAGTAATGCTAAAGAGACACTGGACCCAATAAAAATATTGGCACAGTCCGGTAATGTCATTTTCTATAGGCAAACTAATTACATAAATGGTTCTTTCTGTATCTTGCTCTGTTCAGAGGTGCAAATGGATCTGCATAGAATTGAGGTTGTCTGCCATTTTGTTCATGCCATTTAGATACTTGGCATCTTATGAACACTGCATTGATAACATGTCCCATTAAACTTAGGATCTCATTCTGCACTGAGCAAAATCCCACTCGTATTTACACAAGATTGTCTGAGTAACTAAATAGCAAATGTGTGAACAGTACAGACTTTTGACAAATAAGACCCTAAAGGGCTCTGTTACTGACTATAACACTTCAGTTGTAACTTGTTTTTGTTTTCCATAGCCAAAACAATACATAATAAGTGTTTCCGGCAGGACATAGCTCTTCCAGAGTCCATGCATAGACTGTGATGCATACACGTTTGCAGAATACTGCACATGCACATCTGCAGAATCAGAGATGTTCCCTGTATCCAGAAGAGCAAAAAAACAACTGAAAAATTGCTGTGTTAATCTTTTGCAAACCACCATTAATATTCCTCCCACCACTTTTGAATGCTCGTTCCTTCAGATTCCTTTGTATCTTGTCATTAACCATTTGATCTAGCAACTGTAATTCTGCCTGGTCATCACAGTTATTTCTTTATACTTTAAAGAGATGAATGTGTATTCTTTGGGATAATTATTTTCCAGCACTTCATGGAGTGATTTATTTTTCATTAATGAGTGGGTGAGTAGAACGTTCTGTCCTAGCTTCAGACTGCGGGAGTTTCCTTTTTGTTTTATCAAAGAAGAAAAATATTTCTTAAGGAGGTTGTTTTTCAATTTGCTGAGATAAGAAAGCAGAGAGCTGAACTGTAGTTTCAGCACAGATAGGTAGAAAGTTGGTCTTTTTCAACAGAGTACAGAAACAGTACATGTCCGCATCTAAAATATTCTAGTTCTTGACTTGAAACTTCCTTAGAAGTAAGTGCTACATCATGTTCCTAGTAAAACAAACAAACAACAAACAAACAAACCACTACTAGTATTTTTGCTTATGAGACTGTATACATTTGGATGTTTTAGGAGTGGAAATAAGTCTGTGTGCAATATTTGAGTGAATGCATTCCTTCTGCATAGCACTCAGTGACAGGGAAACAAATTGCAAACGTGCCTATAGCTTCTGAACTACCTCTTGGCTTACACAATGAAAAAATACTGTGAGATGAAGTATCACTGTCTTACATCATGAATAAATACCAGAACATAAAGCATGTGATCAATTCTTTAAAACAGTGGCAGCAATCCAAAAGTACAGCCATGCATGTGCTCCAAATTATACATGCAAATATTTCTCATGATTTACAATAAGTATATGCTTAAGTGTTTCTCCAGGTCAGGGCCATAACCTCTGCTCATTCCTACTGCAGCAGAGTTCTATCTCTCCATGTTCTGTGCTGCCATGCAGGAATTCACACCAGATGTTACACATTCGTGTCTTTTGAGTTCTGAAGATGAGAGGCTAACAGTATTAAATTGTGCAAATTAGTTCAGATAGAAAGGAGAGAAAATTTTTATTTGAATCTGACAATGTGGCTGCACTTTGGGAATGAAATACAAGTTTAAACAGGAAGCAGTGAGAGGAGATAAGAGAACACAGGTCTGTTGTATGTTATCTAGCAATGAAAAACCTCAGTGATATGAGAATTTATTTGGAAAAGGTAGAGATACATAGAATGGCACATACTGAACAGTAGCAAAAAATTCATAAATTTCTATCAGAAATAACCATGAAGTGTGTCCAATTCCCCTGGCAGCCCCTTCCCAGGCAGGAGAGGAGGCTTAGGGAAAGGGACCAGCTCAGGCAAACAGAGTGGAGATGCTGTATTCTATTATCCCCAAACTTACCACCAGTAAATTCTCCTTGACTTCTTTGGGGCATCTGGGAAAGGCCAGCCACAGACTGCCTTTGAAGATTTCATTACCATGAGCTGAACAGTTCATTAGTCACACTGTGCATTCTTTCTCAGCGAATCTAAGACACATAAAGTGGTACTGAAAAGGTCATGCTGTTTAATGTGGGATAAATAAATGTGATCTTATTTTAGTAGGAGTCAATCATATTTCAGTGTTGTTACAGAAAAGGCAGTGTCAAGTGCCAGCATCTTTAGCAAGTACTTTTGTTTATTGTTTTGTGTGTCTCAGGAAGAGTAAAGAATGACTTCACTGGGAAGAAAAGTACCAGTAATATGTCAAAATGTTATTAATGTATTTCTCAGATTTACCATTTTTTCTTTTTCTCAGTGACCAAACTGAAGAAATCAGTAAGAGGCAGCTTGTTGTTATGAAGTCTGAGACAGAAACAAAGTGCTCAAAGTGTAGAAGCAGCAATGCGGCTTGGAAAGAAGGTAAATAAATATTTATTTACAGAGATACTTTATTACCATAAAGTATTATGTTATGCAGTGAGCTGAAATGTGCATAACAGGTAACCAAAAAGGAAAACCTATTAATACATTTATGAAATCATTCCTAATTCTTTTTCAAAATCTGGTTGTATAACTGAATATTCAAGTTGAAATATTCAAGGAACATGCGATACAAACTTTTTAATAAGGTATTAAGAAACATTATTCAAAATGCCCAGACTAATTATTGGACTGGTCAGCTCAGCAAACCAGCGACAAATTGCTTTTGAAGTTGCCAAACAAAACAATTCTGGAAAACCAGAACAGATGCTCTCTGGGATAAATAAACTGGGTCATTCTTGTAATTACACAATGGCATTAGAACCGAATGATTGTTAAGAATAAAATATTTTTTGGACTGTGTTCTTCATTAGCCATTATGTCCAGTGACCCGAATGGCTCTGATGAAGGGCTTTTTGGCCTTTCTGTTCCACAGTATTCACCAGTGCACTGCTCATTTATTCAGTTAACCTGCAAAAGATATAAAGGTCAAAAAACCTATGTGGTTAGTGTGTATGTAACATGCTGACTAAGTTAATAATTAATAACATAGATTATATTTTTTAAGAAGACAGAAAACTTAATACTTAGCTCAACACTTAAAAATTGCTCATCTTAACATTTTATGAGAGCTGATTTCTCTCAGAATCCAGCATGGGAAAGTAAATAATATATGTGAAAAATTATATTATTCAATAAGCAAAAGCATATTAAGACAAGGCTCCACAACTTTGACTACTTTATCTTCCCCAAGCCCATGAATACCACAAATAACCACACTTTTCCCATATTTGTTATGCATATATCATTTTGTAATTTTGTATACAGGGCAAAATCACACCATGAGATAAACAGGTAAAGTACCAATGTACCTTGTACTGGCCAGCAGTAACTTTGCTTTCCACTAAGTGTCTTTGATATTTTGATATCTGATGAGTAGAGGTAGGGGAGTGTAAAGAGAGAAGAAAAAGGAAATGGGTTCAGAGAAAATATATAGCTGAGGGAGGCAGGATAATCTGAAATTAGTGAGACTTGATATTCACACAAGGTTTTCCTTGTAATTACTGTCTAAGAAAAAATTCTTCCAATTTTTAACATTTGGGACCACTCTACAGTACCGTACCATTTAATTGGTGAGAAAGCGTTATGTGCTTTACCCCTGTGAGTCACACTCTGACATTCGTTCTTTTATTAAAATACTTTATTCCATATTTAAAAAAAGGACATCCAAAACCATATTCAAATGTTGTAGATATTTAGTTTGAGATAGTTTTTTGTTGGTGTTCAGGAAGTGACAAGAATATTCAATTTTGACTGCAAATTTTGAGAAATATGGATATTCTAAAATGTGATCATTTTTGGAAAAGTAAGGTTACCTAAGGAAACACCTAAATTAAAACAAAAACAAAACAAAACCAAAAGCCTTTTTAGAGCTTGTTTGATAGAAGTTATAAGAACTTGAGAACATTTTGAATTCTATGTATTAGATTCAAGTTAAATTTCAAAATTAAGAAAATTTACAGTTATTTTTCATTCTACATAATCTCTATCTTACTGATTTTTCTTTATCTCACACTCTGCCCTCCCTGTGACTGAAGTATGTAGAGAAATAAAAGGTAGAAAAGAAGTAGAAGGATGAGGAATGAAGTTAACTTCCTACTGGAAGAAAGTTAACTGTTACTCTAGATTGTTTAGAATATTCTTTCTGGTGATACAAAAATAATATATTTGAAGATCTAACATATCATGTTTATTTATGCAGAGTCCTACTTCCTTTTGTGTTTCTAGATAGGGAGGGAAGGAGGGTGAGGGAACATAAACTTCCCTCACTTCAAATTGATGCGTCAAATATATCAAAAACATTTTAATAATTTTTCTAAAACTGCCATTTCTCCATAAAACTCTGATATCATGATCTTTTCAAGATATTCCATTTTAAAATGCCAGATCTTTAAAATAACTTCTAACAAGCAGAGAGGACTTCATGCCTACCATCCACTGCACTACCTCAGTATTACAGAATCTAGGGACTTAAAATGAGACTAAGATGCCATGAGAGCAGTAGTGTACTCCTGAAACTGCTGTGGTGGCCACTACCTGGTAAGAGATAGCCATAGTTGAATAATTCAGAGGTGGCCCTTCTAGAAGTGGGCTACCACTGGGTGTGAGGTGAGGCACCTCTCTTGCCAGGGCTGAGCCTCAGGGTTCTCCCAGGTTCAAGAAGTACCAGATGGGGTTAGTTTCTGGCTTCTGCCTTCTGCCCATTTTAATGCCCACACTGCTCTTTAATTTGAGCCAGAAAATGATAGGAGGTCAGAAGACTATGGACCCATCCCTGAAAGCATTCAAGGCCAGGTGGGATGGGGTCTGAACTGGTCGGGACAGTCCTGCACATAGCAGGGGAATGAAACTGGATGGGCTTTAAAATCCCTTCCAACCCAAGTCATTCTGTGATTCTAGGATTCTATAACCTGTAATGTTGCAGCCTGGGCTGGATCTCCAGCTGGCAAAGGAGAGGGCAGCATAGCCCCACTTCTGGCTTGGCTGCTTTTAGCACAGCAGCTCTGGTTGTCTTTCCTCTCCTTGCTCAGTATTCAACCAATTTCATGAGCTCAGCATCAGGAACAACGCAAGTTAGGGAAGGAGCATCTGTCACACCACTTCTATTGGTTTTGTCCTAAAACAAAATTAACTAGAATTTTTAATGATGTGGAAGACCTCTGCTAGAAACAGATTAAAATGTGTGAAGAACAGCCTCAACCATGTACATAAGTCAAAGTGTGAAGTATTTTATGAGCTCATCCCCTTTTAGGTCTGTGTGAAAAATACAGCTTTTTTCTTGGACACTTGAGCCAAGTTGTAAATAACCAACCTAATTCTTCAGGGAAAAGTCTGAAGGAGCAAGCAAAAAGAAGCCTAGGAGAAGAAAATCCACATGGAAATATGGGATATATTGTTTTAATATCCTTAAGATCCTGTTCCAATGTCTGACCACTACTTCCGAGAAGAAATTTTTCCTAANGTGTGAAGTATTTTATGAGCTCATCCCCTTTTAGGTCTGTGTGAAAAATACAGCTTTTTTCTTGGACACTTGAGCCAAGTTGTAAATAACCAACCTAATTCTTCAGGGAAAAGTCTGAAGGAGCAAGCAAAAAGAAGCCTAGGAGAAGAAAATCCACATGGAAATATGGGATATATTGTTTTAATATCCTTAAGATCCTGTTCCAATGTCTGACCACTACTTCCGAGAAGAAATTTTTCCTAATGCTTGACCAGAACCTACCCTGATGCAACTTGAAACCATTCCCTTTCATCTTACCTCTGTCACCTGGAAGAAGAGGTTGACCGCTCCACCTCATCACAACCTCCTTTTTAGGAGGTTTTAGAGAGCAATAAGGTCTCTCCTGAGCCTCCTCTTCTCCAGACTAAACAATCCCATTTCCTTAAGCTGCTCCCCATAATACTTGTGCTCCAGACCCCTCACAGCTTCACTGCCCTTCTCTGAACACGATCCAGAGCCTCAGTGTTTTTCTTGTAGTGAGGGGGCCCAAAACTGAGCACAGCATTTGAAATGCAACCTCACCACGGCTGAGTTGCAGAGGGATGATCAGTGCCCTGCTCTGGCTGGCTGCACTACTTCTGATACAAGATAGGATGCCATTAGCCTTCTTGGCCACCGGGGCACTCTGCTGGCCTACGGTGTGGCATGGAGGTCCTATGGGAGGTGGGAGGTGTGGTGCCGGAAACACAACGGCTATAAACATCTCACCAGTGAGAAGAAATGCAGTCCCTGAGCTGGACCAAAATGAAACCAACACCAGCATGCAGTAACACCCCTTGCAGCCTTAGAGCTGAGCATAGTGGGCAATGCATCAGCGAAGAGCTGGAAACAGGAGAGAGCATTGTGCAAACATACCTGCTTTGTTACCAACTCCACTGAAACTTTTTTGTACTTAGACATATTCTTTCTTTTCCTGTCATAGTTATAGCTGTAATAACAATTCTTGGGTTGAATTACTAAGCTTTCAGTTATACTAACAATAAATTCCTATCCTTATATATAAGATGTACTTCCTGTTTGCCTGCAGAAGAAGATAGGGAAAACAACTAGCTTCTCCAGCTCTGAGCTAAGCCATAAAACATTACTTGTTAGCAGTACTGAAACAGAGTCTCTTCCTCATTAGTGTAAAGAGTGAACCATCTACAGATTTTAACCCAGAACTCACATCAACTGAAGTTTTGTCTGTCTGCCACACAAGCAAAAGAAAATCAAGAATAATGATTTCCAGGAGTGCAAGAGAGTGTTACTTTGCGGAGGTGTGAAAAACACAGGGCACTGACTTCAGCTCTGAAGTCAGGAAATTTTGCAACTCATTGCTACTGAGATTTCACCCAAGGATATTTCATCCTGAAAGACACCCTTAACCTCCAAGAAAACTGGGCCAAGGCCAGCCATTCATTCAGGCTGGAGCACCCAGTCCTCCCATGTGACTGAGCATCCTTACTAGCCTCTGGCCTGGAGGAAAACACATAGGCAGTGTCCACAAGGGTGTTACAGAAACATGCCACAAGCTTAACTGCTGTCGTTGAGATTTTCCAGGTGCAGTACAGTGACATGGATGGGTGCATTAGATTAGCTGATGCTACAGGGCACATTATAAATAAAAAAAGGAAGAAAAGAGAACCAACAAAAAACACCAACCCTGAACCAAGAGGAATATATTACCTGCAACTGTGATTAAGAAGAATTTTTGAGATTTAATGCTCCAAAATAGCATTGTTAGAGCTATGGAAATGCCTGGAGGATATCACAGAAGAAAAAAAAATTCTCTAGACATGTTTGTACCTCTACACGCCTGCCTAATTACTTTTGATTGATGTGATTTGCAGGAGTATCTTTGATTCAATCACATTTCAGTTTAAAAATGTTTACAGGGGCAGCTCCAAAAATAATGCCTCCTGTTTCATTATGTTAGCCCACAACACCAGAGGCAGATGTTGGTCGTATGGCAGCCGAAGCTGAATCTTCCCATCATATCCCATTACATTTTATTGCCATTTGACAGGTGGCAGCAGAGTGGCAGTCTGACACAATCACGTCTAACGTGAAAGTACAGGTGGAGCACAGGTGTGTCATTCATTGAATTCCTCCATGTGGAAAAAATGGTACTTATTGACATTCTCCAACACTTGCTGAACATTTCTGTAGACCAGACAGTGAATGTCAGCACAGCGAGGGATGGGTGTTGTGTTTCAGCAGTGGGGACAGTGACAGTGGGTCACCTCTGCTGGTGCAGGTTTTTCTGAGCACAGCATGCAGGCTCTTGTTCTTTGATGGCAAAAATGCATAGTTCATCATGATGGCTATGTTGAAAAATAGTGTTTCGTAGCTGAGAATTTGCTTTATCGAACAGTGTTACTGTGCTCTTTTTGTAGCTACTACATGTTCCATGGAAGTAAATATGAGGTATTTCATTCAGAGTGACCTACATACATGAGTACATATATACATAAGAACACCTTCTATCTTCTTACTATTAAGAAAGTGTTTTAGCTTTCTATGGATCAAAACATATTATATTAGTTTCCATATAAAATATTTGGGGAAGGTAGCTGGTCTATTTCAGTCAAGCTATGTCATCTGAAGATATAAGCCTATAGAGCCAGAATGAAGGGAACGTGAATGACCTCCTTAAACTAGGAATTATTCATTTGACAGGGAAAAGTTCTCACATTGTTCTGGGGATAACTGGTGATTNAATCAGTAAGAGGCAGCTTGTTGTTATGAAGTCTGAGACAGAAACAAAGTGCTCAAAGTGTAGAAGCAGCAATGCGGCTTGGAAAGAAGGTAAATAAATATTTATTTACAGAGATACTTTATTACCATAAAGTATTATGTTATGCAGTGAGCTGAAATGTGCATAACAGGTAACCAAAAAGGAAAACCTATTAATACATTTATGAAATCATTCCTAATTCTTTTTCAAAATCTGGTTGTATAACTGAATATTCAAGTTGAAATATTCAAGGAACATGCGATACAAACTTTTTAATAAGGTATTAAGAAACATTATTCAAAATGCCCAGACTAATTATTGGACTGGTCAGCTCAGCAAACCAGCGACAAATTGCTTTTGAAGTTGCCAAACAAAACAATTCTGGAAAACCAGAACAGATGCTCTCTGGGATAAATAAACTGGGTCATTCTTGTAATTACACAATGGCATTAGAACCGAATGATTGTTAAGAATAAAATATTTTTTGGACTGTGTTCTTCATTAGCCATTATGTCCAGTGACCCGAATGGCTCTGATGAAGGGCTTTTTGGCCTTTCTGTTCCACAGTATTCACCAGTGCACTGCTCATTTATTCAGTTAACCTGCAAAAGATATAAAGGTCAAAAAACCTATGTGGTTAGTGTGTATGTAACATGCTGACTAAGTTAATAATTAATAACATAGATTATATTTTTTAAGAAGACAGAAAACTTAATACTTAGCTCAACACTTAAAAATTGCTCATCTTAACATTTTATGAGAGCTGATTTCTCTCAGAATCCAGCATGGGAAAGTAAATAATATATGTGAAAAATTATATTATTCAATAAGCAAAAGCATATTAAGACAAGGCTCCACAACTTTGACTACTTTATCTTCCCCAAGCCCATGAATACCACAAATAACCACACTTTTCCCATATTTGTTATGCATATATCATTTTGTAATTTTGTATACAGGGCAAAATCACACCATGAGATAAACAGGTAAAGTACCAATGTACCTTGTACTGGCCAGCAGTAACTTTGCTTTCCACTAAGTGTCTTTGATATTTTGATATCTGATGAGTAGAGGTAGGGGAGTGTAAAGAGAGAAGAAAAAGGAAATGGGTTCAGAGAAAATATATAGCTGAGGGAGGCAGGATAATCTGAAATTAGTGAGACTTGATATTCACACAAGGTTTTCCTTGTAATTACTGTCTAAGAAAAAATTCTTCCAATTTTTAACATTTGGGACCACTCTACAGTACCGTACCATTTAATTGGTGAGAAAGCGTTATGTGCTTTACCCCTGTGAGTCACACTCTGACATTCGTTCTTTTATTAAAATACTTTATTCCATATTTAAAAAAAGGACATCCAAAACCATATTCAAATGTTGTAGATATTTAGTTTGAGATAGTTTTTTGTTGGTGTTCAGGAAGTGACAAGAATATTCAATTTTGACTGCAAATTTTGAGAAATATGGATATTCTAAAATGTGATCATTTTTGGAAAAGTAAGGTTACCTAAGGAAACACCTAAATTAAAACAAAAACAAAACAAAACCAAAAGCCTTTTTAGAGCTTGTTTGATAGAAGTTATAAGAACTTGAGAACATTTTGAATTCTATGTATTAGATTCAAGTTAAATTTCAAAATTAAGAAAATTTACAGTTATTTTTCATTCTACATAATCTCTATCTTACTGATTTTTCTTTATCTCACACTCTGCCCTCCCTGTGACTGAAGTATGTAGAGAAATAAAAGGTAGAAAAGAAGTAGAAGGATGAGGAATGAAGTTAACTTCCTACTGGATGAAAGTTAACTGTTACTCTAGATTGTTTAGAATATTCTTTCTGGTGATACAAAAATAATATATTTGAAGATCTAACATATCATGTTTATTTATGCAGAGTCCTACTTCCTTTTGTGTTTCTAGATAGGGAGGGAAGGAGGGTGAGGGAACATAAACTTCCCTCACTTCAAATTGATGTGTCAAATATATCAAAAACATTTTAATAATTTTTCTAAAACTGCCATTTCTCCATAAAACTCTGATATCATGATCTTTTCAAGATATTCCATTTTAAAATGCCAGATCTTTAAAATAACTTCTAACAAGCAGAGAGGACTTCATGCCTACCATCCACTGCACTACCTCAGTATTACAGAATCTAGGGACTTAAAATGAGACTAAGATGCCATGAGAGCAGTAGTGTACTCCTGAAACTGCTGTGGTGGCCACTACCTGGTAAGAGATAGCCATAGTTGAATAATTCAGAGGTGGCCCTTCTAGAAGTGGGCTACCACTGGGTGTGAGGTGAGGCACCTCTCTTGCCAGGGCTGAGCCTCAGGGTTCTCCCAGGTTCAAGAAGTACCAGATGGGGTTAGTTTCTGGCTTCTGCCTTCTGCCCATTTTAATGCCCACACTGCTCTTTAATTTGAGCCAGAAAATGATAGGAGGTCAGAAGACTATGGACCCATCCCTGAAAGCATTCAAGGCCAGGTGGGATGGGGTCTGAACTGGTCGGGACAGTCCTGCACATAGCAGGGGAATGAAACTGGATGGGCTTTAAAATCCCTTCCAACCCAAGTCATTCTGTGATTCTAGGATTCTATAACCTGTAATGTTGCAGCCTGGGCTGGATCTCCAGCTGGCAAAGGAGAGGGCAGCATAGCCCCACTTCTGGCTTGGCTGCTTTTAGCACAGCAGCTCTGGTTGTCTTTCCTCTCCTTGCTCAGTATTCAACCAATTTCATGAGCTCAGCATCAGGAACAACGCAAGTTAGGGAAGGAGCATCTGTCACACCACTTCTATTGGTTTTGTCCTAAAACAAAATTAACTAGAATTTTTAATGATGTGGAAGACCTCTGCTAGAAACAGATTAAAATGTGTGAAGAACAGCCTCAACCATGTACATAAGTCAAAGTGTGAAGTATTTTATGAGCTCATCCCCTTTTAGGTCTGTGTGAAAAATACAGCTTTTTTCTTGGACACTTGAGCCAAGTTGTAAATAACCAACCTAATTCTTCAGGGAAAAGTCTGAAGGAGCAAGCAAAAAGAAGCCTAGGAGAAGAAAATCCACATGGAAATATGGGATATATTGTTTTAATATCCTTAAGATCCTGTTCCAATGTCTGACCACTACTTCCGAGAAGAAATTTTTCCTAATGCTTGACCAGAACCTACCCTGATGCAACTTGAAACCATTCCCTTTCATCTTACCTCTGTCACCTGGAAGAAGAGGTTGACCGCTCCACCTCATCACAACCTCCTTTTTAGGAGGTTTTAGAGAGCAATAAGGTCTCTCCTGAGCCTCCTCTTCTCCAGACTAAACAATCCCATTTCCTTAAGCTGCTCCCCATAATACTTGTGCTCCAGACCCCTCACAGCTTCACTGCCCTTCTCTGAACACGATCCAGAGCCTCAGTGTTTTTCTTGTAGTGAGGGGGCCCAAAACTGAGCACAGCATTTGAAATGCAACCTCACCACGGCTGAGTTGCAGAGGGATGATCAGTGCCCTGCTCTGGCTGGCTGCACTACTTCTGATACAAGATAGGATGCCATTAGCCTTCTTGGCCACCGGGGCACTCTGCTGGCCTACGGTGTGGCATGGAGGTCCTATGGGAGGTGGGAGGTGTGGTGCCGGAAACACAACGGCTATAAACATCTCACCAGTGAGAAGAAATGCAGTCCCTGAGCTGGACCAAAATGAAACCAACACCAGCATGCAGTAACACCCCTTGCAGCCTTAGAGCTGAGCATAGTGGGCAATGCATCAGCGAAGAGCTGGAAACAGGAGAGAGCATTGTGCAAACATACCTGCTTTGTTACCAACTCCACTGAAACTTTTTTGTACTTAGACATATTCTTTCTTTTCCTGTCATAGTTATAGCTGTAATAACAATTCTTGGGTTGAATTACTAAGCTTTCAGTTATACTAACAATAAATTCCTATCCTTATATATAAGATGTACTTCCTGTTTGCCTGCAGAAGAAGATAGGGAAAACAACTAGCTTCTCCAGCTCTGAGCTAAGCCATAAAACATTACTTGTTAGCAGTACTGAAACAGAGTCTCTTCCTCATTAGTGTAAAGAGTGAACCATCTACAGATTTTAACCCAGAACTCACATCAACTGAAGTTTTGTCTGTCTGCCACACAAGCAAAAGAAAATCAAGAATAATGATTTCCAGGAGTGCAAGAGAGTGTTACTTTGCGGAGGTGTGAAAAACACAGGGCACTGACTTCAGCTCTGAAGTCAGGAAATTTTGCAACTCATTGCTACTGAGATTTCACCCAAGGATATTTCATCCTGAAAGACACCCTTAACCTCCAAGAAAACTGGGCCAAGGCCAGCCATTCATTCAGGCTGGAGCACCCAGTCCTCCCATGTGACTGAGCATCCTTACTAGCCTCTGGCCTGGAGGAAAACACATAGGCAGTGTCCACAAGGGTGTTACAGAAACATGCCACAAGCTTAACTGCTGTCGTTGAGATTTTCCAGGTGCAGTACAGTGACATGGATGGGTGCATTAGATTAGCTGATGCTACAGGGCACATTATAAATAAAAAAAGGAAGAAAAGAGAACCAACAAAAAACACCAACCCTGAACCAAGAGGAATATATTACCTGCAACTGTGATTAAGAAGAATTTTTGAGATTTAATGCTCCAAAATAGCATTGTTAGAGCTATGGAAATGCCTGGAGGATATCACAGAAGAAAAAAAAATTGTCTAGACATGTTTGTACCTCTACACGCCTGCCTAATTACTTTTGATTGATGTGATTTGCAGGAGTATCTTTGATTCAATCACATTTCAGTTTAAAAATGTTTACAGGGGCAGCTCCAAAAATAATGCCTCCTGTTTCATTATGTTAGCCCACAACACCAGAGGCAGATGTTGGTCGTATGGCAGCCGAAGCTGAATCTTCCCATCATATCCCATTACATTTTATTGCCATTTGACAGGTGGCAGCAGAGTGGCAGTCTGACACAATCACGTCTAACGTGAAAGTACAGGTGGAGCACAGGTGTGTCATTCATTGAATTCCTCCATGTGGAAAAAATGGTACTTATTGACATTCTCCAACACTTGCTGAACATTTCTGTAGACCAGACAGTGAATGTCAGCACAGCGAGGGATGGGTGTTGTGTTTCAGCAGTGGGGACAGTGACAGTGGGTCACCTCTGCTGGTGCAGGTTTTTCTGAGCACAGCATGCAGGCTCTTGTTCTTTGATGGCAAAAATGCATAGTTCATCATGATGGCTATGTTGAAAAATAGTGTTTTGTAGCTGAGAATTTGCTTTATCGAACAGTGTTACTGTGCTCTTTTTGTAGCTACTACATGTTCCATGGAAGTAAATATGAGGTATTTCATTCAGAGTGACCTACATACATGAGTACATATATACATAAGAACACCTTCTATCTTCTTACTATTAAGAAAGTGTTTTAGCTTTCTATGGATCAAAACATATTATATTAGTTTCCATATAAAATATTTGGGGAAGGTAGCTGGTCTATTTCAGTCAAGCTATGTCATCTGAAGATATAAGCCTATAGAGCCAGAATGAAGGGAACGTGAATGACCTCCTTAAACTAGGAATTATTCATTTGACAGGGAAAAGTTCTCACATTGTTCTGGGGATAACTGGTGATTCGGGGCAGCCAAAACAAGCAGTACTTTCCTAACGTTTGCTCAGAAAAGCACAAGCCCAACATTACTTTTGTTGTTTTGTGATATTAGATCTACATGTTTATGGTCATAGAGTATCAACTCCATTTTCTCAGAAATTAAATACCTGAGTCTGAATTATTCACAAATGGATTCTTTTACTGTCTGTTGAAAGAAAAAAACATTTCCAGCAGGCAATTCTTCTTCCTTCATGTTAAATCCCTAAAGCAAATCACCTTCCAGAAACACTTGTTTCTCTTAACTGGACTTTGAAGGAGAACAGCTAATATTGAGATGTCAGGAAGTTGTTTATTTAATGTTAGGTAAGATTAATCCTTTTCAAAGTCTGTATGGGGAGGCACACAATAGGTTCTTGCGTACGTCTAATCAGGAGGCTGTAAAACAACATTATATACTGTGTACAGCTGAAAGACAGCTTTGTATAGGACTATTCAGCATCCTCTAGTTATGAAGTCTTGAACTTTATAGACAATCTACTGAAGTCAGTTACTGAATTTGGAAACAAACACAGTTTTATTTATTTATTTACTTACTTTACAAAAAGAGGTGTAGAGTGTTGTTTTCTTTATATTTTTTTATTAGGAAAAAAGCCACAACATTTGTGTGATAATTTCAGTAAGTTCAATTCTAAACAAGTTATATGATACATTGGAGGCATTTCACAAATATCGTTAAAAAAAACCTTTAAAGCACCTAAGCCTTCCAGTGGAAAGTGTGATCAGTTAGAACTTTTAATGATGATTTTTTTATGCCTTTCAGTTTCTTAAAAATTGTGTGATTATTTTAATAGTAGTAGTAATAATAATATAATTAATAATAAGCTATTCTGTGAAAAGAGTAGAAGATGCTCAAACTTTCTCAAAATGGTCATTTTAGTGAACTTTTATTAGCATGCTTTTAACACACCCTTTCTTGTTGAATTTACCATATTATGTATTATATTGTTTTATGTATTATATTGTTGCAACAACCTAAAGATGTTTCCCACCACTAAGCTAAGTGCTATAAAACAATAATAAAATCATCATTAAATGTAACAGTAAGCTTATCATAGTGGGAAAACATGATAATCCCTGACTGGGAAGCTCATTTTATGGAGTAATTCAGGACAGCCACACTGAGTTCAAGAGCAACTTTGGTAAGAAACCAAGTGTGTTGCTCACCAAGTGCACCAGCTGTGGGGGCAATTGCAGCTCACACCTCCCCATGAGAGGAAAGGTTATGGCAGCAATGAGTGGTAAGGAGGAAGCACTAGCAGTATGTTTGTGTACATGAGGGCAGTGGACAAAGGAAGGAATTGCTGCATGCGAGTATCTCAGATGAATACAATTCCGTTTCAGCATCTCACCCTCAGGTCTGTACAGCAGCAAGGCATAGCGGGTGATCCCCATAGTATACACATCTATGCAGAGGCTGTACCTATATATACAGGGCACACAGACAAATATACATGGACAGACACACAGATCGACACAGACTGAAATGCTCAGTACTCGTGCACACACAAATAGCACCAATGTCCTCATCTTGTTTCCCCTTCAGCTGATCAGTATGAAGGTCTTTAAGGGAAAGTTTATATACACAAAATGACAGAATTGTAAAATCATAGAACCTTAGAATCTTAGAATCATAAAATCATAGAATCATAGAATCATGGAATGGTTTGGGTTGGAAGGGACTTTAAAGCCCATCCGGTCCCAGCTCCCACCATGGGCATGGCTGCTGCCCCCTACCAGCTCAGTCTGCCCAGTGCCCCATCTAACCTGGCCTTGAGAGTCTCCAGGGATGGGGCACGCAAAGCTTCTCTGGGCAGAATTTCCAGATTTATTATATATATATATCAGTAAGAATTTCCTGATTTATTATATATCTACCATCTTTAACACACATTGGAAGAATTTTTTTAGCTCAGTGCAACTCTGTTCTCAGTTTCAGACCTCTCCACAGCTGGAGAGCCTTAGCTGTGTCACTGGAGTCCTCCTTCTGGTGTATTTTTGTCCAAAAGGAATCCAGATTTGTGTTCAGAAACCATCTTCTAGTGAGTCAAAGTACAAGCAAGAACCTCACCTCAACAATGCACTTTCGCTGTGGACAGAAATTTGCCTACAGATGTGCTTTCAACCCACATGAAAGGAAAAAATTATATAGAGCATGGCTTTTGGCACACACGGGAGCAAACTCAATACATTCCTAATGTGTTAGTCCAACGAAAAACTAAAATATGTATATTGCAAGGGACCTACCCTGATTCCACGAGGCTCACTCTGCAGTGAGTACACAACACCCTGCTCTACCTGCTGACTTCAACATGACCCATGTAAGGTTTCTGCATTTAGACAAATCCATACTGCCATTCCAGGGAGGGTCTCCAAGGCCAAGCCTCTTCAGATGTGTGCACACCTTGTTTTGGAGAGACCTGGTAGGGTCATAGCAAAAGAGAGTAGGAGAGTATGCCAACAGGGATGGTTTGAGGACAGAATCCGTAAATGAGCTGTGGACTTAGGCTATCTGCCTGATGGAGCTATCAACATGTCATGGCTTTATGATGTTTTGTTATTGGTATTCCACATCATGGCATCATGTAGTGCATTGACAGTTGAAGAGTTAATGCTCCAATTCCGTGGATAATTGATAGTTCTGGGTATACCTGTCTCAGAAGAGAAGATCTACATACCCCAGAGGACTTTGTGTTGCTTTGTATTTTTCCATTTTCCGCTCAGAGGGAAGGATAAAAACTTTTATTTTTTATAACTGTATTATATTGAGTTATTTTGCATTCTGATATCTTATTTAGTAAATTAGCTCTCCTCCTCAGATTGTTGCTGCTGTTTTGTTTTTAGGCCCATATTCCTTTTCCTTTTTCCCTTTTCCCACTCCTCTTTCCCAGAGCATGGGTCCGTGGGTCCTCCCGCCCAGTTGTCATGGAACCAGGCTGAATCAGCCTGTAAACCATTGACATACCATCTGAAAAAGATATTTAGTTACATTCCAATAAAAGCACATTTCTGTCAGAGAGCCAGTCCTAGAATAGTATGTCTTTTTAATTTCTCCTTTAAAGCAGAGGTATTTAATTTTGCATATTTATTAAGCAACTATTATAGCAATTATAGTGTAATTACAGTTTGCAGTAGACTCCATATTAGTTTATTAACAAGGAATGGTATTTGTAAATGTAGTGTATTTTAGACTCCCTGAACTAAATGAAAAATCATAGGCCATGCCTATTACGAAGGCATGCAGGGAAGTTAATGAAATAAAGGTGAAAAGTAAGTAGGCCTAAACTGCAGGTTGATAAATGCCATCTGGGTGCTTTTATTCAGGAATAAAGTGGCTTTCATTTTCTGTATCTTAATTCTATTTAAATTGCTGCAAACTCTGGCCTCTTTATCCTGAGTAAAAACACATGTTCAAAGGGTTTAACGTGCTTGACCTTATGCCTGTTAACTTCACCACTTCATTACCTACCCCTTTTCCAAGTCTCCCCAACTAAACTTGCCATGAAGACAACTTTTTGCTCCTTCTAGCATGCAAGCACAGCACTATGCTCCAAGCAAGACATGAGCCACACAGATTAGGCTTGTGGGATTCTTCTGGTGTGTTCTTTCTGTCAAGTTTGTATGTGTTTTAGGATCTCTAGCTTCCAAAGACAACAAGTGAACCAACTGAGGAAGCTAAAAGCATTCTAACTCTTTTCTCTGCACCTTTTCTGAATTTATCCCAAAAGGGTCAGGGACTCCATTTTATAAAAAAGATGCAAGTTGGCAATACACATCAAGAAAGACTATGGCAGACTCAGAGCTGATGTCAGATGTTAGTAAGCATGTTGCTTTCTGGCTCTCAGCTCTACCAAACTCCTCAGGAAGACAAGCTGCATGTTCTGCTTCATCTTACCCATACAGTGCCCTTCACTGTTCGGAAGGGAAATACTTCTCAGTGCACTGCTTCTGATTTAATTTCCAGGTTTAGCATTGTGTCATATTTCTCACCATTTAAAAATACAGGAAGTAATAAAAAGAAGAAAAAAGGAAGAGGAATAAACACAAACTGATTCATAGCTGAGGTACCAGCCTATTGCCCAAACTGTGTGGCATGCGTTTGATGTACAGTATGATGAGAAAAATTTCATAACAGACATTTCATTTGTGTTCTCCTAAATAGGGCAAGAATATTCAGAGAATGTGCATTACCACTAAATAATTCACTCATTGCAGGTCTTGTTCTCTGGAGTACAAAGGTAGTGTTGCCTTGATCTATTTTGGTGCAGACTGACACCAGCCGTGGTTCCCCACCCATGGCAGGAATCCCACTGGCATCACAGAAACCACTTCCAAGGCCATAGCCAGGCGTCCTCCCTCTTCCTATATGAATGCTAATTTGAATTCCTGGGCAGAGACAGTCACCAGGAGCTGTTTATGCAGGCATCTACCCCTGGCTCAGCTCCAGCCATTCCTGCCCACAGTTCACTGACCTTATGTTCAAGCAGCTGATTTGAGAGATGGGGTGATAATGGGGTGGGCTGTGGGGCTGATGCCTCAGTGTACGCAGTGTCCCGGAAGGCAGGTGTTGAAAGAAGGTGCAGACAGCAGGGGTAGAGCCAGGGGTACAGCCTTCAGTGTCACCACAAGAGGCAACAAGACCATCTGTGTGAGAGAATCCCTGCCATGCAGCACTGCTTTCCCAGAACCGTTGAATGACTGCTAAGAAAAAAACGTAACGATGAATGATAAAAACTCTTCCTCTGTGTGACTATGGTTGCTGTACAGCTCCATGTTTTCACTGCTTTTCAGGAAGTTTTACATTTGCTGTGCAGCCTAGACGGAAAACAATCCAAACCTGTTTCCTTCAGATGGAAAAGTCTGAGTTCTATGAATACATTTGCTATAATACATCTTCATTGCTCCATCTCTGGACTACAGCTTCTCTTTGAAAACATGCTTTGGATGAGAAAATCTGTCTCTTCTGGAAGATCTAGAATCATATTAGGAAAATTACAGGGAAGTTTCATTTTCACTAAATAAACCCCCAGAATCATACAATAATTTGAGTTGGAAGGGACCATTAAAGACCACCTAGCCCAACTCCCCTGCAATGAACAAGGACACCCACAGCTACATAAGGTTGTTCAGAGTCCTGTCTAGACTGACCTTGAACATCTCCAGGAATGGGGTATCCACCACCTCTCTAGGCAACCTGTGCCAGTGTCTCGCCGCCCTTAGTATAAAAGACTTATTTGTTATACCCAGTCTAAATCTCTCCTCTGTTAGTTTGAAACTATTTCTTCTTGTTCTAATAACAGAGACTCTGCAAATGAGTCTATCCCTTCTTTCTTACAGCCCCCATTTAGACTCTAAAGGGTCATTCTCAGGTCAGCCCTGAGCCTTCTCTTCTCCAGGCTGAACAGCCCCAGCTCTCTCAGCCTGTCCTCATAGGAGGTGCTCCATCCCTTAGATCATTTTTGTGGTCCTCCTCTGGACATGCTCCAAAAGGTCCATGTACTGAGCTCTCCACATCTGGATGCAGCGCTCCAGGTGAGGTCTCACCAGTGCAGAGCAGATGGGCAGGATCACCTCCCTTGCCCTCCTGGCCGTGCTTTTGCATAAAGCTTTATGCAAAATACAGGCAGTGCACTGGATTAAT
Source organism: Odontophorus gujanensis (assembly GCA_013399175.1). Lineage (NCBI taxonomy): Eukaryota > Metazoa > Chordata > Aves > Galliformes > Odontophoridae > Odontophorus > Odontophorus gujanensis. The sequence goes on from VXAB01000408.1 coordinate 228,165, forward strand.
ATCAGTGGAAAACTAATCTTAGAAAAAATCCAGTGTTTTCATATCATAAATGTTTTCTTTCTTCTTCTTTTTACTTTCTGAAAACATAAAAGGAATAACAACATTATTGTTATATTACTTTTTTTTTTGCACAGTATTCCGATAAATATTTTTCTGTTGAAGTTGTTACTTTAGAAAAACCTGATATGAGTAACAGAGGCTTCTGATGCATTATGATGAAATGAACTAATTGACTTTTAGGAGAAAAAGATCAGAACAATTTATCCTACTACTATATATCTTTTTCTGGGCAGAAAGGTCATGATGTCAAAGTAACAAAACTGAAAAATGATATAACTTTCAAAAACTTGCAAAGGCCCCATTACTCTTCCCCATGACAATCTTGTGACAAAGATAAGACTCAAACTTCAAGATACTTGATGTTAATAAGCAGTGATAAACGGTGAGGATTCAGTTCTTCTGTCAGGTGCAGGGGTATTCTGGGGAAAGTAGTGCTGCTGAAGCCAGTGTACTGAATTCCATCGTCCATAAACTTAATACTCGCTTGCTCAGTGCTTTGAAGTTAATGGAATTCTGGAGTTAATTGGGTTTAACTCAGAGGACAATTGGACCCACTAGAATGAGTGCTAACACAAAAGGCTTTGGAGTCAAGGCTGCATCGTTGGTCAGAGAGATTAATTGCACAGAGAAAAAGGACCTCTCAGGAAGAGAGAAGGGCACAATGTGATGTAGAGGAAATGTGCTCCATCTTTTGAACTGGTAGCTGTATCGCATGCTGCAATGGGAATGGAAGGAACAATGCACCTCTCTCTGCTGGTGCCAGCCAAATATTTCCTCAGTTTTTCATCACAAAAGTGAAGTGTGTGGGTAAGGATGAATAAAAGAGAACAATATAGGGAGGTAACACAGGTTGCCATTTGAGAAAATGTGGTATAATGATTACAGAGATCAGAATTAGTCCTATCTGATGCCTAGAATTTTCACAATTTCGCTAAAAAAGCAGATATAGAAAATCTGTTTTTCATATAGTTTTAAATCTTTCTAAGTTAAAAGATCATATCAATTATAACTTCTCATAGTAATATCAGATTGTTGGTCAAAATAATTTTTATGATCTCAGACTGAGCATGATGCCATCAGCTATCCCCGAAGTTTCACCTACTGTTACAGCATGCATTTACATAGTTATTACATTTGTGGTACAGTATGCAAGCCCAAATAAAGTGCTCCAAATAAAATTCTTCCCTTAGGCTTTGATATCCTTCAAATAAATGCATATTAACCAGCAAGGTTTTATCTTTCACGTAGTGCCTCATTTCCTCCCTCAGTAAATGATCACTGTGTAACCCATTGAGTTTCTCTATAATTATTGGCAGCTATAAGAAAGATTTCTTCCACTGACAATAAGACAGGTGCCATGGAAATCGTGATACATTCATATTGGTTTATCCATTTGTGAAGAATTCAGCCTGTAATTACTGTAGATGGTTATGGAAATTTTCTGTAGAGTGCAGAAGGAGGTGTCAAATGTACAACCTGCTCAACATTCTCCCCTTTTTAGCTGATGCTTTTTGTCTCCTGGACTGAAAGAAGGAAATGGGTGGCTGATAATTTTTCAAATGTACTGAGTTCATCTAACATTCACTGCTAGCATCAACAGCAAGGAGAACACTTCGTCTTAGTATGAACTATGAGTGAAGGACATTTTTTGTTGTCTGAGGCACACTGCATGCTCTTGGTTAGAACATGCTGCTGGCTTCCGAAGTTCTGCAACATATTCATTCAAGTCATGATGACCATCCAAATCATTCTGAAATTATCTCTGAAGAAAAGAGAAGCACCTGCATCTTTTTCTCAGCAGATGTCCAGATGTCACCTGTGGAATTTTACAGGCAGCTTTCCATTTTTATTCAACATCTGAGTATAATGGCTATCATGCTACAGCCTCATACTGTAGAGGGAGACAGGGGAATGTAAAACAGAGAGGATGTTCAGTGTGCAAATAAGGACCACAAAGGCTTTTGTCTCTCCCAGCGTCACCATCAGGCACAGTGTGTTTCCCCATCAAACAAATGGGCCTGGCCAAGTGACGTCAGAATCTCTATAGGTAGACTGCATGTGGTCATGAAATGCCACTTTCAGATAAATGTTTTAGGGAGGATTTTACCCATAGATTTATGGTGGACTTTTCACTGTTGTTGGGTTTTCCAAAAATCCGTACCAATATTTTTTATCTGGGGACAGTAGAACCCATCCATTGCTGCCACATTCTGGCTTGATTCTGAGAATCTTGTCTTTGAGTGATCTAGTGAGCTCAGAAATGACCCCAGTTCCAGAGAGGAATGTGTAAATTCAGGTAGGTTCAAGGGACAACATGTAACCTACAAAGAAAGGGAAGGTATACAAATAAATTTCTGTGGTGTTTGCAGGCTTTAACCTGACATTCAGCAGTCTTGGTAGTCTCACTCCAGACCATCTGAAAGACAGTCTCTTTCTAAGAAGCCATATGACCAAATCTGAATGACTGGAAATTTGCATCAAAATAATTCATTATGCAAAATGTGATATCAGCCTGTGCACAGATGCAAAGCAGGTCTTAGATATGATGCAGTTCCATTTGGGGTATGCAACTGTGTACGTTGCAGCAGTACAAACATAAACATGGACATGTGGGACATATATACTGCTGAAAAGTTGTCTGAACAAATGTGTTAGTGCAGTGTTCCAGAGTAGTCTGGCAAAAAGAGAGAAGAGCATTCTTTGAAAGTCCCTCCTTCAAGAGACAGGAAGAGCCACAGGCACTGATGAGCTTTGGCTAGAACTCAGGACTCTTTTCTATCATTGCTTTCCCAATGTAATAATTTCAATAATAATAATTAAACAAGATGAGTTATATGCCTTCTCTTGCCTGTGTTAAGACAGGAGAGAACACAAGATCGATATAAATTAGATTATGTAGCAGACTCTTTAATTCTCTAAAATGCTCAAAATACTACAGAGAAGAGCGAAGTGAAAATGTGTTGGAAGATTATATTAGGTAGGTGCAACACCTGGCTGCCACTGGGATTAATAGTTTTATAAATTGAGGTGGTTGGAGGTTTCTGAAATGCGTCTGTGGCTTACATTTTTGCTGAGCAATTATTCAAGTAATGCCTGAGATCTATGTCAAAGTTCCCAATCTGTGACTCCTATTTCCTGACTTCCCAGTGTTCACTTTGCCAGCTGTAGACAAAAGCTTCAGGCCACAAGGCTGGGGCAACACTTGGGAGGATGGCCAGCTTTCAGGTAGGAATTTCAAACAGTGAAGATAGAAGCATCTAATGAATGAAATAAAATGTTTTGTATTGTTTTGTTTTGTTTTGTTTTTCCTGTAGTGTGATGCTGACTATTTGTCCTGCTTTTTGAAGTACAGGTATGTGGGGGTGCCTTGTGGGAAAATGAGCTGCTGTGATGCATCTAGTTCCCTGAAACTGCCTAAAGTCATCTTTGGGATTTGTCACACCTGAAGGACATACTTAGATTTGGCAGGTTGCCAAAGTATAGGGACTAGAATCACCCGGAGGTCGTCTGAGCCCCACCCAACCCTGATTCCACTGCTGTGGCACTGAGGCACTGCCTGCACCAGTTTGTTGTTGACTCTCCATCCAGAGCACAGCTGAGTGTGAACCTAGCCCTGACAATCTGTGCCAGTACCTGTGACATGAACATAGGCTCTGTTACTATGTCCTCAGTAGATACTACATGAGGGTCTTGTAATATTTCTAGGCATAAGAATGCTTATACAAACAACATGTTCAAATGGTCCTTGGTATAAGTCTGGACTATACCAGCTAACACCTCCCAAACAGTCCCAGACACAGTTTGTGTGTTAGCAGAGTTAAAAAACAATTCAAAATTTGCATGCTGCATGCAACCACGTGGCTTTGGAGGAAAAAACTGTATAATGGTATTCATGTGAGCTATACAAGCTGATACTAGTGCTCAAATGAGCAAGACGCTTTTCATCATAGTTCAATTTAGTAGCCCTGCTCCACCATGAAGCAAGAAAAACACCAGCAAGCAAGCTTTTGTTTACCACTTGATCTAGGTCTTTTTCTGAGACACTTTCTTACTTTCCTGATTAATTGAAGTTATTTTGACTCATTTTTCATGGCTTAATTTCTGTTGAATCTCTTTGGGTATTTCAAATCCATGCTATTTGGTCTATCTGCTTTTTATAATCATTTGCTTCTGAAGTCCGTTAGTTTTAGATTTCTTGGTTTTGATGATGATATACTTAGATTTTCTCCTTTATTTCCCCTCAATTTCAGTATTCTTCCTTATCTTCCCATGTTGTTGGTTTCCACTATTACCAACATTTTTTAGCATTTTCCTGTCTTAATTTCAGCTCAATCTACAGATACCACAGTTCCTTGACACTAGAAAAGTTCTTTATCATCCAAAAATATTTACCTTATTTCCTGTTCAGAAGACAATATTCTCTTTCCCATCATTATTTCTTAGTCTTTAATCAGGTCTGTCTGCAAACCACAGTACAAAACAAAAGTTAATTACAAAGTGGTACAGAAAAGCTCACATTACAACAATTTGAACACTTTGCATATTTAAGTAAGTTGAATACATATTCTAGTTAGTAGTGATCTCCATTAGTCCTTTTGATTTGACCATCAGCCTCTCTAAATTCCCTTTGGTTTCCGTGTCATAGCCAATGGATGGAATTTATGTTGAGGTCCAGTATGGACCTGGAAGAAATATGTGGATAGTTATGACTTCTTATAAGAGAAGGACCTTTGCTCACAAAATTCTCAAGTTGTAATCATGAAGTTCATGTAACCATAAGAAATCTCAACTTCTAATCACAAGAATATCAGGGTCAATCAGATCATGTTTTCTTGCATCTGCTGCATTATACAAAAAAAAAAAAAAAAAAAAAGGGAAAAGAAAATGTTTGTCTTTTATTTCTTTTTGTCTTAAATATATTTGAAGGTAGTAAATGATTCTTACAGCTGGAAATTCGAAGCTATTTCCATAACAATGGGTTTTAGAGAAAGTTGTCAGGTCCCAGAAATAAAACAAACCTGTCAAGTTTCCCTGGTCATTAGCAGAAAAGGTTTCCTGCCCACTCCATCCACAAAAGCTGACTGATATGAAGTCTTGTGACACTGGAAGATTTATACACTCTTTAATTTATTCAGAATAAGTACTGTCCACATGGGATAGAAGCCATGCAGTGTGAACAAAGAACATGCTATATTTAAGAGGACATTACTAACTTGCAAGACATATGGTAATGCTTCCTGAAGTCAGAAATATAATGTAATACTTGTAATACAGCATGTAATACTTTCTGTACTCCACCAAATTACCAGGGAGACAGATTGTGCTTTTTTGAGTATACTGACAAATGTCCCTTCTCATTATGGTTTTGCCCTTTTTATATTACCATATCATTATTCATTTTATTTTGTATTACAATGCACAATTTAGTTGACTCCTTTCTTATGCAATTCTAGAACGTTATTTTATTTCCAGAATTGGTGAGAAAATGGTCAGATATTTATCATTCTCTCACTAAGACAAATTCATCTCTAAAAACATATATCTCAAGGGGAGACACCCATCATGCTTAGCCAAGCTGCCGACCATGCCAATAGTAGCAAAATAACATTTATAACCAGGAACAAAATGCTACATTTCTTTCTAATGAGATTTCAGAGCTGACTCTTTTTGGTAGCCATTTTACATTTGTGATGCTAATAATGAGTAGGAACCTGATGTTACTAATTAGTAGCTGTTTCCTTTTGTAATCTTTCCTAACAATTTTAGCACAGAAGCAGGCTTCCCTCAGGTTTCTTGTCTGTAGAGGGACATTTGTGGAGTAGTGCAGCAAATGCAGCCTGGCAAAGCAGCTACATGAGCAAGAATGAGAAGTCTTATGAGTAGTAGTAGGTGGAACTGGGATTGTTCAGTTCGGAAAAGAGGATCAGGGGAGGCCTTATTGCCCTTAACAACTACTTGAAAGGGGGGTTGTGGTGAAATGGGGGTCAGCCTCTTCTCCCTGGTAACAAAGACAAGAAGGAATGGTCTCAAGTTACACCAGGGGAGATTCAGGTTGGGTATTAGGAAACATGTCTTCTCAGAAAGAGTCGTGATGTATAGGTATCAGAACAGGCTGCCCAGGGAAGTGGTAGAGACACCATCCCTAGAGGTGTTCAAGAAACATGTAGATGTGACACTGAGGGACACAGTTTAGAGCAGTCACCAGCATGGGCTTGTGGTTAGACTAGGTGAGTTTAGTGGACTTTCCAACTTCATTGTATCTATGATTATGCCATGAAGTTACCCCCAGAGCCTAGTCCTTTGTTCAGGGACACAAAGCAAGGGCAAAGGGGGATGTGGGACTGTGGGATGGCCAAATCCATCCCTTCTTACTTGCAGGTGCTAAATGGGCCTCCAAGCTATGCTTGCTACTGGCATAGGTTAGTGAGCTCAAGACTGATGACTCTTCTCTCAGCAGAGCTAGACACATCCTGACTTATCCTCAAAGTCCTGTCCCCTAAACCCTGGAGTTAAACATGCTCAGTGACATGCTCTCATGAGCCAGAAGCAACCATGAGATGCAGACAAATATGAAAGTCTGTAATGTTGACACAAATTTCTGTTCTCTTCAGCCATTCGCTGAGTGAACCAGCCATTTTTACTACATATCAAAGGAAATGAGAAATGGGTACAATTTGGTACAAAGAAGAGATACGGTCAGAGAAAAGATAATTTACCTCACCACAGGAAATGTTGGATAAAATTCTTTGTCAAGCATTAACATAAGAGGACAACTCAGATGATCAGGGTGGTCTCTCCTGCTCTATTACACCATCGTATGCTCCCATATACATGGTGAAGAAAGTAACTGCCAGCAAGCAATTACTTGAGTCCACTGCTTGAGAAGAACAGTAGGACACAAATTGTGCGCAGAAGGTTTTTTCTTTTCTTTTCTTTTCTTTTCTTTTCTTTTCTTTTCTTTTCTTTTCTTTTCTTTTCTTTTCTTTTCTTTTCTTTTCTTTTCTTTTCTTTTCTTTTCTTTTCTTTTCTTTTCTTTTCTTTTCTTTTCTTTTCTTTTCTTTTCTTTTCT